>CM034706.1:178933614-178950939 GCA_020142125.1 Phrynosoma platyrhinos | reverse complement strand
TGGAGCAGCAGAAAACAAGCTAGTGCCCTTCTCAATATGACATCCCTTTAAATATTTAACGAGGGCTATCATATCCCCTCTTAACCGTCTCTTCTCCAGGCTAAACATACCCAGTTCCCTAAGTCATTCCTCATAAGCGATGGTTTCCATATACATCAAGCTTCCCTACAATAATCTCAATGTTATTAAAGTTAACACATTATAAAACAAACTGGCAGATTATAAATGGAAAGCCAAATGAGCAAGGTAAACCAAAGGCCTAATGTTGTACAGCTAATGATGTTTTTAGAGGGAAATGTACTAAAAAAATGAGATCAGGAAAAGAAATGCTGCACTAAGGAGAGGGGGGGAACCAAAGAATGACAGCTTTCATTTTCAGCTATCTGCTTTGTTGCATGGTGAATGGAACATGGGTCACTTAATGGAAAAAAACTGCCCAAAAATCATACATATTGGTTTCCCAACACAGTATAAATACAGGGCTTATACAAACACTACTTTATCAGACTAACAAGTTTCCAAATACTAACACACTTAATTGACTATTTCTCTAGTGAACAGAGAGTTATTAAATCTTGAATGCAATCTTGTATAATCATCTACCCTTTCCCTTGTCCCTATAAAAAGCTTTGCAAGTTAAAGGAAAGATAATTACAATATAGCAAAATGAATACATCACTTATCCTGGGTGTTTGCATTAAACTCTTTTTCAGGTTATCTTTGAACAAATGTTATGAGGAGCAGCCAGCTTTTGCTTATTTTTAAATTTTATACTCTTCAATAAAGAGTTGCCTCCAAAAGTCACAAGAATAAGAGCTAAAAATCCTTCCCTAGTCAACATTTCTATCAGTGACTTAGATGATGGGATGAAGGGGATCCTTGTCAAGTCTGCAGATGACAGAAAACTGGGAGAAGTAGCTAACACATTGGAAGATTAGAATAGAATTGAAAAGGATCTAGATAAACCAGAAAATTGGGCAGAAATTAATAAAATGAAATTCAATAGAGACAAATGAAAATTATACATTTTGGCCATAAAAACCAAATGCACAAGTATAGGATGGGAGATACATGGGTGAGCAGTACAACATGCAAAAAAGACCTTGGGATTACTGTTGATTGTAAATTGAACATAAGCCAGAGGTATGATCTTGCAGCAAAGAAGGCAAATGCTACATTAGTATGGATTAATAGAAGTATAGTGTTCAAGTCAAGAGAAGTAATCGTCCTACTATATTCTGTGCCGGTCAGGCCACATGTGGACTGCAATTCAGCTCTGTGTCCCTTATTTTAAGGACAGACAAGTTGGAACAGGTTCAGAGAAGAGAAACATGGATAATAAAAGGTATGGGAAGCAAAATATACAAGGAGAGTTTGAAGGAACTGGGCATGTTCAGCTTAGTGAAGAGAAGACTGAGGAGTGACAAAACTGCACTCTTTAAATACCTCAAGGGCTATCACAGAGATAAGGGGGCAGACCTGTTCTCTGTTGTCCCACAGGGTAGGACTTGATCTCTATGAAGTTACAGGAAAGTGGTTTGTGACTGAATATTAGAAGGAACCTCTTGACAGTATGAGTGATTCAGCAATGAGACCAATTGCCTAGAGAGGGAGTGGGGTCTCAATCTTTGGATGTCTGCAAAAAAAAAAAGGCTGGACAGCTACCTGCTGGGGATGCTTTAGCTGGAGATCCTGCATCGAGCAGAGGGTTGGACTTGATAGTCCATGAGGCCCCTTCCAACTCTATGAGAATGTAGGAACATGAACAACATGTGCACACACCCAAATCCACATGTGCTTTGCTCTACAATGATCTCAAGAAAATGAGAGATAGCCATGCAGAGAAGACTATGGATTGGGTAAAGCCTTTTAATGCTCCAGTTACTCAAATTCAGCACACACATTCAGTCACCTACACACCCCAATAGGAACATGCACTGATGCATAAACCTCCCTTTACTGCATGCACTGAAAGCACTGGTCTCAGCTAGAGCAATACAGGCTTTGAAAAGTGTTCCCCACTGAGACAGAGAAAAGCACACTCCTTTTCAGTTCAACAGGGAGATAACACACTCCTCTCAACCCAACAAAGAACTGACTCCCCCATATACCTTCCCCACTGACAGGAGGTGGAACTTGGGAACTGGCAGAGGTCCCAGGAAGCCCATGAACCATGTATTTGAATTGTGTTTTCATAGAATCATAGAATTGTGTTGAAAGCCATCCTGGGTCTATAAAGAAAAAAGGAGAAATATTAAATAAATAAATAAATAAATAAATAACAGCCCATACATGTTCTGCAGCGATTAATGTTAAACCGACGTCACCTCAGAAACAAAGCAAGGCTGCCTTTTAAAAGAAAAAAATCAAAAGAATCTAACTACACTTCTGATTATCATCAGATTGTTCTTCATTTCAACACAATACCACAATGTATATTATCTTCTTTACTAAATTAAGTGTGGTAATAGTTATCTTCAATACAAAAAAGTATTCAAAATCTAACTAGTGCCTTCCTGAAAGCTCTTGAAGATGTTTTCTGTCATTCCTGTCACTTTATGTCTCTTGACATTTTGCTATCCAAATTCCACTCTACAGAGTTAGTTTTGCAATTGTATTTGTTCTGAAGATAAAATTGTTGCTCCCCAATGCCATTTGCCATTATACATATAGTGCTGCATACTGATGTCATCTAAAGCCAATTAACTGCCAAGCAGAAAACAAGACAAATTAATCTGTGACTGATTACAGGACAGTCAAAAAATATTATCAATGTTTAAAATTTACTGGTTTTTATGAACACTTTGCTGAACAAACATTTGCAGCTGCATTCTCAAATACTGCACTATCAAAGATATCATAGCCTTTAGGAGTTTGTTATAAATAGTAATTGTAACCACCATGCCATCCTGAACATATCTGATCCCACCAGATTTCAGATACTAAGCAGGAAAAGGCCTGGTTAGAAGTTGGGTGGGAGACAAACAAAGAATAAGTATAATCTTCAGGTAATCCTAGGAAGTAATTTCATCAAAAATGTTCTAGTGAGCACTGATTTATACTGAGCTAGATAGAGCACTGGCCTGATGCACTATAAGACAATGGAATAGGGCAACCACATGTATAACAAAGATTGTCAAATGGCAAACTCAAACACCACCACAACATAGTGTTTCACTTTAACAACGTATCTGCAGCAACAAAAATGAAAGTACCTATCTATTCTTTGTGGATTCCCTGCCCAGCAGAGATATAGATCTTTTCTATTAAATATGTTTATACAAACATGGCAACAAGATGGCCACTTGGATAAATGCAGAAGGCACCAAATTGTAGACAGCTGTACTACAACACAATATTTTAATTCTTCCAATGGGTCTAGGTCTGTGGCTGCTAATGTGAGCAAGGGATTTAAAAGATATAATGTAAGGGTACATTTTTTTCTTTATGCCAAAGCCAGGGGGGGCGGTCACTCTGAGCTCAAAGTGGCAAGATCTTCTTTTAAGGCTCTTACAAAGCAACTTCTATCTGTGTTGGCGAACCTATGGCATACATGCCAGAGATGGCACGCGAAGCCATTTTCCCTGGCATGCAGAGCAGGGAAGAGGAGGAAAAGGTGTGCACCTGTTCCTCCTCCTCCCAGCTGTCCCAATCCTTCAGCTGCCTCCGGGAAGGTGGGGGGGGGGAAGAGGAACAGGCACATGCCTATTCCTCCTCCTCTCGGCCTTCAGCTGACTCCAGAGAGGCAGCTGAAGGCCCAGGAATGTGCAGGGGGAGAAGTCCCGCCTACGACATGGGGTTACACCCAATGCAAGAAGGCCATTTAGTTTGGGCACTCGGTGCCTAAAAGGTTCATCATCATTGTTCTATATTTTTGAAAGCCACTGAAACTTCATCAATCAACTCAGTATAGTGGTGACCATTATTTAAAAATAGGATATTTCTTTGGATTCTGAATGTAAGCAAAATTCCCATCCTCTCTTCACTTCATAACAGCACAGACAGAATAAGGCACTCACAATATGTATTTTAATATTAATATTTAATATTAATATTTTAATATTACTGTCTTCGAAAGAATGGGGCGTCTGCAGCATGTGCCTTTATAAAAATGTGACTAGTTTCCAAATTTAACATCTATTTACAACAAAACTTCTACTTGTGTTAAAGGTGTGTGATGGGATAATACAGGTACAACAGTTACTTTGAATTTCTAAAAAATATTGACTTTTTTTTCTTACAGGCAGTACTTCACAGACACATCAAGCTTGCCTGACTGTGCTTAAAATAAAGTGCAAACTGAAATGTTATGCTTGGCACAACTGCCATCTTCTGGTAAAAAAGGAGACATCTTTTTCTAACTCAAAGCTGTCAAAGCACCAATGAGAAATGTGTATATTTCCCCTCCATTACAAGATAGAGAAATGTAATGATTTTTTAAGGGGGGGAGGGAGTTATATTATTTTAAGCTGTATGTATTTTAGCTTTGTAAACCGCCTAGATTGGTTTGCCACCGGGCGGTATATAAATAATTTATTATTATTATTATTATTAATCTCCATAGTATGTGGCCAGCAAAGCATTATTCCTTGCAGCCTAAGTTTAGAAAAGCCTCAGCCAAGCACCAACATTGATTCAAAAATAACACAAATATGCATCTGGCTTGGCTTTATTTTAAAAAAAAATCTAAGAGTCTCTTTAGTCTCTTTGTAACATGAACTTTATTGACCTCCTCTCTTACCTCTGCTTGTCCAAATGCAATTATTAGCTGCAAGTTTTTAAATGCTCTTGGGCACCTTTTGGTAGAAGAGCAGATTCAGCAATTCTAAAATGAAACAGTTAATCCCTGATTCACATTGTAAAAAATTCTTAAACTTATTCCACCAGACCAAATTTATCAAGTATTAAATCATACACCAAGTTAAATGTCTCTACAATCCAACACAGTATGCAATTCATATGCTACTTTTTTATTTTCCATAAACTTTCATGTATTCCAGCCTACTTCATCAAATGCATAAGTGGACTGAACTCTACAAAAGATTGTGGCAAAATCCCTTTATAGTTTTTGTTGCAACAGATTACTCTCCATTTAAGAGGCCAATTGGTGCTAATTATGGGTGTCAGTCCAGCACTAAGAAAA
The DNA here is from genome assembly GCA_020142125.1 of Phrynosoma platyrhinos. NCBI lineage: Eukaryota > Metazoa > Chordata > Lepidosauria > Squamata > Phrynosomatidae > Phrynosoma > Phrynosoma platyrhinos. The sequence goes on along the minus strand of CM034706.1, from coordinate 178,945,796 downwards.
AAGCATGGCTTTTCATCAAAACTTTTGGGCTCTCATTGATTTTATCCCAATTTGCACATGATTTTAATTCCCTAGCATTGAGCCAGGACAGTTAAAGTGGTTTCAAATGGATTATTTCTGCAGTGTGTTTTGGACCTAACATGACTGTACCATGCATTCCCCTATTCTATATTATTATTGCACATTCTCAAAAGCAAATCATTAGCACAGTAGTTATATTTTAGGTTCAAGTCTTGGCTCAGATTAAGCTCAGTTTACTGGGAACCAGAAAGGGATTTTAATTCTCTTTTTAAGAGAATTCAATTTTATTTTGGTCCATATATGGTTAAGAAGAGGTTTTATTAGGGTTTTTTATGCTGGGTTTTTGTATTGTATTGTATGCTGGGATTTTTATCTTTTATATTACTAGTTTTTAATTCCCCCCCCACCCCCACATCATAAATACTGAATTCTTGCATTTTGTACTCGGTTTTAACCCCCTGCCTTGTCTTCATGTTTGTAGGTGATGTTGGGGGGAAATGAAGTGGCCTAAAATAAATAAATAATTTAAAAAATTTAATACATTAAATAAAAATGCATACTTCAATCCTATAACATACCAACTAGAACGTAAGCCCCACTTTAGACCCAGGGTTTGCACAGGATGCCACTGTTAGAATAGCCTTCCTTGATGATTTCAGTCACTTGGTTGCTGTCACTAAGCCTGTATTTTTAAGTGGCCAATGACGGCTGAGACATTCTTAAGCCCCTCTACCAATATATGCCTTCAAGCTGTGCTATCAAGAGTTACTTTATCAGAAGACAATCTTTGAAGCTTACTTTTAAAATTCTACAATAATGTGTTTGAAATTATTACAAAGCTAAAGCTCTTTCCTACAGAGATCAAATGATCCCTTCTTATTTAAAAATTTTTTGAAAAAGTTATCTAAGACAAGCATTAAAATATGTTATTCCCCACAGACTCCTTTCAAGAATTGAACACAAAAAAAATTACATCCAAGGGAAAATGATATATACCATATGAATAGAATTCACAGCTCAGTGAAGCAAATGTATAGTTCAAAGATCTTGAAATTGTTGCGAATTCTGCACAGAAACAAAATGTGGTCTAGATATCATTGTGCAGCTTTTTGTAAAATGCATAATACAGAAAGCAGTATTTCTTTTAATGAGAGCTTTTCTGCTACAGAAAACTTTCCTTTTTACTTTGCTCCACTAATGATAAATGCATGCTCTTTTTCAAACTCTGGCGGCCTCTTCTTTTCTATCACACACATACTCTAGGCAGGACGACAGAAACAGACACAAATGAAATTTGGTTTTATTCTTTCAATATTTTTTCCACAGGCATTTTCTGTAAAGGCTGGCTCAAGTGGGAAGAACTACATCTTCCAGAAATTGTTTCAGGAGGAGTTTGTTGTCATGTAACTCCAAATGTTCTCCAATTTATGGCAACCCGAAGGCAAATCTATCATGGAGTTTTCTTGGAAAGATTTGTTTGGGGGGTGAGGAGTGCCTTTGCCTTCCTTTGAAGCTGAAACAATGAGGTCACCCAGTGGGTTTCCATGGCCAATTGGGGATTAGAACCGTGGTCTCCCAGATGCTCAAACCACTACACCACACTGGCATAGTAGTTCAGGAAGGTGCAATCTAAGAACTGCTGTGCATAAGTGCATAGGTGCATGCAAAACTATGGACAGCCATCTCTGGGCAACACCTCTTCCAATCCAGTATGGATTCAAATGTTTATATGTCCCAGTTTAACCAAAGCCACAGGTCCCAAGGCAGCATAGCTAGATGAATGCAGCTCTATCAATTCTTTAGTGATACAAAGAGCTTTTAGTGAAAGGAAATAAGACAGTAGCAGAAAGGGGTGATCAATAGGGCCAGTAAGGTGTAGTGGTTTGTGTGTTGGACTAGGACTCCAGGAGACCAGGGCTTGAATCCTCACCCAGCCATGAAAATCCACTGAATGACCTTGCCATACTTTTTCATCTTAAGAGGAAGGCAATGGCAAACTTCCCCTGAATAAATCTTGCTAAAAAAAAAAAAAATGGCAGGATTGCCATACGTCACAGACAACTTAAAGGCATACTACATCAACAGAAAAAAGTGAGGAAGAAGGAAGTCTTTCCTCTTTTGCCATGCCACAGTTTGCTAAACAAAGTGATAATACTATAACGACATAACTGCTATAGGAATAAACTGTTGTTGTTGTTTTGTGCCTTCAAGTCATTTTCAACTTATGGCATCTCTAAAGTGAAGCTATCACAGGATTTTCTGGGACTGGGAGTGTGTGAATCGCCCAAGGTCACCCACCAGGTTTCCATGGCTGAGCAGGGACTTGAACCCAGGTCTCCAAAGTCATGATCCGACTCTCCAATCTCTACACCAAGTTGGCTCTCAGGAATAAGCTACCCCTCTATATTATTAACTGATATTGTAGAAGGAGCATTTTATGGATTCAAGAAGCATCCAGTCAGAATTTCAGTAAAATCAGTAAAAACCAGTTAAGACAAAATAGAAAGTCTCAAAAATGATCAAACTCCACATGTATTCAAAATTAAATGAGCAAATTATTTGTAAAAACACTAACCATAGTGACATGTTAGCTCTCTCAGAAGAGACCTATCAGAATCTCATTTACTATATTTCTAAGTGTTTATTATACTGCATAACACTGTAGACATTCATATACCTTCAGGCAATCTTTATATACATCCACAGAGGCTCACATCAGTGATGAAATATTGATATCAACAGTGCAGCTTAATGAAGAACAGCTCTCCTCATCCAGTATAATATCATGTAGTGCAATATACTCTTTCTCCAGAGGTTATACAATTTATGGACTGTAGCAAAAAGGTGCAAAGATGTAACATTAAGAAAGCTACTAAAGTCCTAAGACAGAATTTTTGAGCTTTAATGAGTTCGAACTACAGTTATAAACAATCCCAGAACTGCTTTTAACAGAGACTGACTGGTCTGCCCAAAATGCACATATAGCTCTACACTAGAAATTTATATACATTTACCTGGGAGAAAACCTTACTGGACTCAATGAGACCTACTCTCAGTAGACGTGCAATGGACTGCACTGATGTATTCTCTCCCATGTGACTCATTATTAGCAGATCCTTGTTGCAAAATGGAAAAAACAAAGGATAATAACACCAATCTGCAGTTACAGAGTAGGGACCGAAGAACTACATTCCATAATTATAATCAGAAAGGAAGGTGGGGACAATAGTTGATATGGCTTATGAGCCAGCATGGCATAGTAGTTTGAGTATTGGACTACAGTTCTGCAGACCAAGGTTTGATTTCCAGATGGGCCATGAAATCCGCTGGGTAACCTTGGGCAAGTCACATGCTCTCAGCCTCAGGTGAAGGCATTGGCAAACCTCCTCTGAACAATGGACACAAATTAAATAGACACTAATCCTTCTTGCATATCCTCCCACCCTGAGGCCTTGCCATTCAACAACAGAACAATACACAGATTAACATGCAAATCATGTCCTGTCAACCAAGGGTCACAGAATATACACAGTTGGCCCTCCATTCTCGTCAACTTGAAGTCCGCGGTTTTGCATATTCACAGAGGGGCGACCTCTGTTAAAATCAATGGGGTGCCCGCAAAAATGGATGGAAACCAACTGTATACTTCACACACCTCCATGCCAACATTCTCTGAAGATGCCAGCCATAAATGCAGGCGAAACATCAGGAAGAAATTCTTCTAAAACACAGCCTCACAGCCCGAAAAACTCACAAAAGTCTATGGATGCCGGCCATGGAAGTCTTCGACTTCACACTCCTCTGAACAAATTTTGCCAAGAAAAATCTCTAGGTTCAGCATAAAGTTGGAAATGGCTTGAAGGCACACAACAATGATTTAAACAAAAACCCAGCACAATGACCTTAAACTTGGTAGTGTAGAAGGAGAAGGTCTGAGAAGAATCTGCAATAACTTTAAGATAACAATTTTAAGATTACTTTTCTTCCTTCTTTTGGAGAACAAATTCTTGTTTTTGTATTCATACAGTTTAGATTCGAAAAGAGGGGACTACTCTCAATTAGGAAAACCAATCACTTTTTGAGATATACAGGCATCCCTCCATTTTCACGAACGTGGAGTCCACAGTCTCACCCTTTCGTGGGTGGGGAGGGATACAATGGACAAAATTGCACCTGTGCCCATGGGCTTGCCCCGCCATTCAATATTGGCAATTTTTCATTTGCGTGAAAATGAACAGATCCCCCAAATGTTGATGGAAATTTACTAAAAGGCAACAGCTCTTTGAGATCTAGTAGGGAAAGAACTGCTCTAATTTAAATTGTTAGAATTAAAACTCTTCCATACTGGGTATACATTGAAAATAACACAATATGAAATGTGGAGGTGTATTGTTGAATATACATATATTCTGGTCAAGATCTCCATGTCTCTTATAAGTATTGACATGCTTAGCTTTAGCAACACTGTTACACTGGTCCACTTAGCATGCTGTAATAAGCCAGGCCTCTGGAGAATAGTGGCTTATTGGAGTCAAGAAAATACAGGTATAAAGTACCTAACTGCTCATACTTGACTTTTGTGGAAGCAAGTAAAACTGAAGAAACTATGCACTAAATCTGGCACTGATGTTCTGTAAATCATAATATCCAAAAATAGAAGCAGAACCAGATCCAATATACTTGTAAACCAGCAACAATCATAATGCAACAGCTGTCCAAAAGCCAGTCATTACTGCCAACAGACAATGACTTAGGACTTTAGCTTGTTTGGAACGGACAGTGAAATTCCTTTTTATATATATGGAGAGTCCATGGTTTAAGTACACTGCAAGGAGAAGCAATCAAATACCATGAACCAGCATACTTGCTTGATCATAACAGGCAAGGATTCTTCAACACATTGGTTATTATGATGTGGGAATCAGTCCATTGTGTGTCTTCAGATCATAATTTCGATCATACGCCTATTTGCCACTAAATTTCTTCCAGATGAGAGGAAATGCTTAGTGAATTGCAATATGTTACCATGTACCATGTATAGGAAATGATTTGTTTCTGGTTATTCCAATGAATGATTTGTTGCTGGTTATTCCCTGGTTAATCCAGGATAAATCCTCTCTAATCATGATGTTCATGAAAATCTTCACCACGATCGCGTAACTTTCCCAGGAAAATGACTGTTTAAACTCCTAATTTTCCCCACATGTGATAAACTCCTTAGAGTAGGTGAAAAGATGTATTCTTTTTCATTTTTTCTCTCTCTCTCTCTCTCTCTCACGCACACACACACACAGAGAGCACATGCCTATTCACACCAACAACTAGACTGTGAATAAAAATGACAGAAGAAATGTATATATATATATGTATATATCTGAAAGGCTGCTTGCCTTTTTTCAAATGAGCAAAGGTCAAATTTAACCGAGATCATCCTCATGTACCCAAAAGTCCATTGTGTTTCTACACTAAGTTGACTGTGGATTAAATAAATTGGGGGAAAGTCAGAATCTGTAAATTTATTGGATTACCAAATGGGCCATTCTGATTAATAGTGGACAATGGATACAGAGGAATGGGCAGAAACAGAAAGGCATCTGGACCATGCCTTGTCTTTCTAAGTCCCTCACTCTCTGTCTCCCACATAGCTAGGATGAGGAATAAACCACAATTCAGCTTTCCTGACCTCTTATTACAAGCAAGTCAGGAATCATGGTTAAAAGTGCAGAATGACCTTATCATCCCCACTTATCATGCTCTTGGTTAGGCATAGTCAATGGGGAAGCAAATTGGTGGCTGATGCATCAATTTCTTTCATTCTTTCATCTTGTTTATTTAGATATTACTCTTAAGAGAACTAATTCCACAAGGTCGTTGGACACCTACTTCCTTGAAACAACCAGAGACAAAGGTTGCTCTGTACCTCATCCATCCGTATGGCTCCACCATAGAATCAAGAGACAGGACTTGATTACAGGTAATCAGTTTATGAGAACTGCTGTGATGTAGTGATTAGACTGTCTAGACAGATCTAGAAAGATGCAGTGAGCCACATAGCTCAATATGAAGTCATTTCTTAGCCTCACAGGGCTGTTTTAGAGATATAAAAAATGGGCTGATGTACACTAACTCCTTGAAGAAAAGCAAGGACAAAAGTGCAATCATTAAATACAGTAACATACTCATTATGAGGAAGTTTCAAGTATATTACAAATAATAAATATTACATTAATATCAGCAGCCACAGTGTCGACAAAATTTGAGTTGTCACTTTGAAAAAGAGAAGCACATTATTGCAAAAATTCAGGACCATAAAATAATTTTTGTAGACATTTTTGTAAACATAACGCAGATTTTTTTCAACATCTGGCATACCGTAGTTATTTGCAAATACTGTACTATCAAATTCTTGTTTATCCAAAGTTTTTCCAGCAGATGGCAACACAACACCATAAATACAATCTACCTGCTGTTGTAAGTCTACATTCTATAAATGGTAGTTACTTTAGAGGAATTCCTTTCACACCATTTATTTTACCCTCATACCATTGTAAGAAGTAAAAAAAAAAAAAGATTTAAACTGCAGTTCATATAATATTGCACACATACTGTATCTGTGTTCATGTATGCTGATTCTGCATGTCTGAGAACCAGGAAATCAGCCTCATGTTGAAACAAAACTTAGGGGGTGACTCAAACATACACACATGCATTTTCTGCAGTATCTGATCAGTTCATGCCATCCCATTCAGCTTTATATGAAAATTGCCTCCTCTGAAAATAATGATTCCACAGGGATGGCAACACATCTGAAAACTCTTGCTTGGTTTGATCCATAATTCATGCATGCATGTCACTTTTTCAAACTGCGAGTACTGAGTATGAAAATGTGATCTCCATCCACCTTTATGCTTATTGATCTCCAAGTGTAAAACTACCATGCTCTGCATAGTAAGTTCCTAGCACTCCTCTTCATACATCTTGTGGGCTTACTGAAGAGTACCTCAATCATTACCTTAGCACCTTAGTAACATAAGAGTCACTCTGTAGCTACGCTGCTCAAACACTGTCTGCTGATTTAATCCTTTTTCACCACATTTCTTCAAGAACTTTATGGCCAGTCGTCAGCAAATTATCATTCAACTTTAGTCCTGAGTCTTGTGGAGTTTTTAAATACTTGTTTCTGATCCTATTACATTCCATTACTTGTACAACACTTCTTTGTAGTATCCATATAATCTTCCATATTTTTTTCTTTCTTTATATTACACATTATTACAAACTTACATAAGTCATTTTCAAAGTTGCTATACAAATATATAAAAAATGTAAGCTTACTTAAATCTTATCTACAGTTATTATACTTGCAAATAGTTAGAACATTATACAGCATTTCCTTGTTCCTCTGACAATAGATACCTTCTATTATATTAGAATATTACTCCATTTTTATCTTTTTCTTCCCTTTAGTTATTTAGGAGATTCTCTCAATATTGATACAAACAATAAGTGTTAATTATTGTTATTGCTGCTATTATTATTATTATTATTATTATTATTATTATTATTATTATTTCTTTTCCATTTCTATACATCATTGTCCCTGTCTTAGTCCCAGTTATACTTGTTTTTATTGCTGTCTTCTTTTGCAATACTCTGTTACAATAGACCATTTTTCTTCATTCTTTTCTACATCTTTTTTATTTAGCCAAGTAGTTAATCTGTCCATTTCTATCATATTTTATAGTTTAAAAAGCCATTTGTTTATTGTCAGTAATTCATGTCTTTTCCACACTTGAGCTAACGATATTCTAGCTGCCGAAATCATGTATAATAGAACTCTCCAATATTTTCTCTCTAATTGAAGAGGCATCTTATTTAACATATTTAGGAGATAAATGTACAGTCTAAGTTCAAATTTGATTTTCAAAATTTCTTGTATCGTATTGTGAATTTTCTTCAAAAAGTTTTCAGTTTTGAACATCTCCACCATGTATTAAACCACGATCCAATTTTTTGTTTTCATTTCCATCATCTATTTGAGCCAGTATTTTTTTTTAAAAAAAAATGCAATTTTTTTTGGGGGGGGGAGTCAAATGCCATCTTTGCTCCATTTTCCAATAGTTCTCTTTCAAATCCTGTGATTGAGTAAATTTTTCTGTTTAGTTCCTTGCATATTCCCAACTACTCAAGTCAATTATTCTCCCCACATCTGTAGCTCACTTTATCATATTATCTGTAATCAGGTCATTTTTTGTTTTCTGTTCATTAGTACCTTATATAATCTAGCAGTTTTTTTTTGCCTTCTGTACTTAGTAAGATTTCATCATAATCCGTGGAATCATCTCCAAAATCTTCCAGTTTGACATCCATCTTAAATCTCTCTTTTAGTTGGATATAGAGAAGCCAATGAATTTTAGAGTCTAATTGTTCAAGCTTTTTGATAGGTTTTAACTCATATTTGTTTATCCCTGATTTTCTAAATATGTCCTTATATCTTAACCATGTTTTCAATGCACTCCATCTTCCAAGAATTGTTTCCTGGGTGAGATATTATTGACATTATTTTATTGACATTAGAAACTGGACTAAAACAATTTACTTGGAAATTAAATGACAAGTTGTTAAATGACAAGAAATTTTTGGAAAAGTCCAAAAAAAATTCTGGAACAATACTTTCTAGAGAACACTTTCAAAGAGGTAAAGGCAAAGACTGTCTGGGATGCTAGCAAGGCAGTGATATGGGGGGGGGGGGGATCCAAAGAGGTGCAGAGGTTAAACGTCAGTGTCTGCAACAAATGGAAAAATTAGAAAAGAAAGTGAAAATAAAAATAAAAATTTGAAATGGCTGAAGAAACAACTGAACAAAGTTCTCACAGAAGAAATAGCAAAGAAAATGAAATATATTAACAAAGACATTTTGAATCAGCAAATAAATCAGGGAAATGGTTAGCCCACAGGCTGAGAAAAGAAAAAGACATGAAAATGATTACAGAAAGAAAAGAGGGGGACAAAATTATCAACTTACAGGAAGATATTGAAAAAGCCTTCCTGAAGTTCTACACCAGATTAATTGAAGTGCAAGATAGTAGCCCCGAAGAAATAGATGAATATTTAAACAAGCAGAAAATTGGCAAAATAATGGAGGAACAACAAAAGTTATTAAATGCAATGTTCTCTGAGAAGGAGATAATTCAACTGATCAGGAAACTAAAAGTGGATAAAGCACCAGGTCCAGATGGATTTGCCACCTCATATTATAAAAAGACTGAAGATGAAATTGAAAATCCTCTTTTGAGAACTTTTGAGGCGAGAGGGAGACATGAACCCAGGCCTTTATTTAGGGGTCTCAGGGGGTCTCTTGAGGGGAGGGGAGTCTGAACTCTGTGTGTGTGTGTTTGTGTCGTTTGCCTTCTAGTCCTTTCCAACTTATAGGGTTTTCTTGGCAGGATTTGAGAGAGGATTTACGATTGCCTTCCTCAGAAGCTGAGTGTGACTTGTCCAAAGTTATCCAATGGATTTCCATGGCCGAGCTGGGATTCCAGCCCTGGTGTCTGTAATCACACGCTAAAACCATGCTGGCTCCCAGTATTATATTTGTTGTTGTTGTTGTTGTGTGCCTTGTCTGTTTTTTAAATGCTTCTTGTTGTTGTTGTGTGCCTGCAAGTCACCTGCCTGCCTGCCAGTAAGAGCCGGGAGGGAGGGAGGGAGAAGGAGGAAGTGGCGGCAGCAGGCAGGCGGTGTGTGTGTGAGTGAATGCCTTCAAGTTGTTACTGGCGACTCTAAGGTGAAACTATCTAAGGGTTTTCTGTGCAAGTTTTGTCAGAGGAGGGGTTTGCTATTGCTAGCCTGAGGTTGAGAGAGTGTGCATTTTGTGTGTGTGTGTGTGTGTGTGTGTGTGTATGTGTTTGAGTGAATGCCTTCAAGTTGTTCCTGATGACCTTAAGGCATTTCCAACTTATGACGACCTATCATGGGGTTTTCTTGGCAGGATTTGTTCAGAAGGAATTTTTTGCCATTGCCTTACCCTGAGGATGAGAATGTGACTTACCCAAGGTAACCCTGTGGGTTTCCATGGCAGAGTTGGGATTTAAATCCTGGTCTCCCAGGATCCTAGTTCAGTGCTCAAACCATTGCACTGCAGAAATAATCCAATTTGGCACCACTTTAACTGCCATGGATCCATGCTATGGGATTCTAGGAACTGTAATTTTGTTAGGATTCTAGGAATTATAATTTTGTTTGTAATGAGGCCATCCATACTGCAAAAATAATCCAGTTTGACACCACTTTAACTGCCTCCATGCCATGGGATTCTGGGATTTCTTGTTTGTTGTGGCACCAGAGATCCCATACAGAGAAGGCTAAATGTCCAAAAGGTCCTCCATTTTGAACAGGGCTGAAAAGGATGGATTTAATATTTATATGAGTTGGGTGTTTTTTTTACTTTTTCAACTTTTATTTGGTCAGGTCCTCCATTTTTTCCTTGTGTATTTTCCCCCCAGAAATCCCGCCCCTGGTACCCGGTTGCCCCTGGTATGGGAATGCCACTGAGTTTGGGCACTCAGTCTCTTAAAGGTTCGCCATCACTTTTATAGACCAATTTCATTACTGAATACTGACTACATGATTATGGCATCAATTCTGGCAGACAGATTAAAATAAATTCTAAACGAACACATTCAAGATCAATCTGTGTTGTTTTTTTGCCTATAAGACAAATGAGAATATCTGACTAATAATAGACATAACTGAATATTACAGGGGGAAAACAATGATTAAAAAGGTAACTGATCTTTGCAGATGCGGAGAAAGTGTTTGACAATGTGAATTGGACTTGTATGTTAGGAATACTAAAAAGGAGGAAAGCAGGTAGGAATTTTGGTTCATGGATTAATAAAATTTATGCTGAACAATCAGCTCAATTTATCATAAATGGAAGAAAAACAAATAAGATTGTAATTTGGAAAAGGACTAGGCAGGGTTGCTCTCTCTCCCCAATACTTTTTATAGATGTGCTAGAAATTCTCTTTAATAAATTGAGATGTCAGCAAGTGTAACAAAGGTTAAGGACCAAGAATATAAATTAGAAGCTTTTGCTGATGACCTAGCGATTGTGTTAGAAGACCCAGAATGGAAAATAAAGAGACTGTTTCAGATTAAGGAGGAATTTGGAAAGATATTGGGTTTCAAAATTAATCAAAAGAAAATGGTCTTATTAACAAAAACATGAGTAAAAAAGAGGAATCCCAACTATAATAATAATAATAATAATAATTTCTAGCCCGCCCCTCTGCTTGGCAATCGGGGTGGGTTACAGCATAATTAAAACACAAAGAAGTTAAAACATCTTACATCCCAATCTCTAACCCTCCTCTCCTTAAAACTGAATAAAACCAAGACTAGAAGATTTTACAAACTATTCAGTAAAAAAACAAAGTCAAATACCTAGGAATCTGGCTAACTAAAAGGAATGTAGAATTATTCAAGAACAACTACAAACCAAAGTGGAAAGAAATAAAAGCAGGCTTAGGTAAGTGGCACAAATTACAGCTTACACTGACAGGGAGGGTCGAAGCAATTAAAATGATGGTTTTACCTAAGATAAATTTCCTGTTACAAATCTTCCATATTTTCACAACCCCACCCTCCCTGTACGCCCTGAGCAGGAGAAGTATAAATGCTAAAGAAATATTAAACAGGAGGAAATCATTCAGTTAAAAAGCATGTAATTATTCAAAGTGCCATCCTCTATGTGTATGTCTGTCTGTGTCTGTGTGTTGTGTGCCTTCAAGCCGTTTCCGGCTTATGGCAACCATAAGGCAAACCTATAATGGAGTTTACTTGGCAAGATTTGTTCAGAGAAGGTTTGCCATTGTCTTCCTCTGAGGCTGAGAGCATGTGCCCAAGATCAGCCAGTGGATTTCACGGCTGGGAATTGAACCCTGGTCTCCAGAGTCACAGTCTAACACTCAAACCACTACACCACACTACCATCCTGCACCATTACCTAAAAGTGCTTTGTACAAATGACAACCCAGTTTATAGACACACTAACATTCTTAGTCTTCTCTTAGATAGATAAAGAACTCTTAGATAGATGAACTCTTAGATAGATGAAGAACTATAGGCCTGTTTCATTGATGCCATTTTTGAGCAAGGTG
>CM034706.1:178869716-178882941 GCA_020142125.1 Phrynosoma platyrhinos | reverse complement strand
TTTGGGGGTTCAAAAGTCGTCTTATACGCCGGAAAATACGGTAGTTTGCAAAAAGTAGGGAAAATGCTTTTTTCATAATACTAGAGTCCAATAAAACCGATTGGAAGTAGGTTTACAACAGCCAAAATAAATGAATCAGTCAAAGGATGACTTCAGTCAAGCAGTGTTCCTGAAGACTATAATCTTAATGAAAATGGCTGCATTTAATTTAAATCTTTGGAGCACTTTACTTTTTGTAATGGGAAAAACCCATACCAAATAATTCCTTTAAAAATGATTAAAACCTAGAACTGGAAAATTTGGAACAATATACAAAACCAAAACAAACCTTCCAGAAATATCTTAAAATGATAAATCTTTTGTTTTTACTTATAAAGTATACAAACATAAAAAAGACATACAAGAAAAAACAAACAAACAAAAAGGTGGGTACAACAGTGCATTAGATATTATCTACAGCAATCATAAAAATTTTGTAAACTATTAGATATCATATATCTCTGATAGCCTGGAAGATAATGTTTTCCTTCCTGTTGCTTTAGCAGTCCAAGTACTTCTTTTATCTGGTCTAACAAAATTATCATTAAATTATTAAACTTTGCTTTTTCCCAATTGTTTCACTTTTCTGTGGTATCAATCTATACATCTGTATATGCATATACACATCTGTTTTTTTCTTTTTCCTTATAGCAAACAAAAAGAAAGAAAGAAAGAAATAAGAAATGACAAAAAACCAACAGAAATTTAATTCTTTGATATATCCTATTCTCTCTTTATCTTCTTTGAAAAAACAAAATTTTACTTTACTTATATATTTAGAAAATTAATAGCTCTTTTGATACAGATGATGGTTATGAACATTATTTTATCATATTTGTAACCAAATTACCCCACTTGTGTTCCAAGAAATTAAGCACTTTTTCCAATCATTTAAAAATATATCAGATTTTTCATCCCTTAATTTCCTTGTCATCATGTCTAAATACAGGACTTTAAAATGATAAATCTTTTAAACAGATCAGTCTCATGCAAGTGTGTTAAACCTTTTCCTGCACTGTATCAATTTATCAGGCTATACACTAGCCTTTCATACTGAGCTATAACACATGATAAAATGTAATAAGTGAATAAATAATATTTATTATATATTATCATGCCCTTCTTTCAGTGAGGTACGGGTGGCATGCATATGTACATGGACACACACACGCGCACACTCACACATCTGTTTTATCCATATAAAAAGTTTGCAAAGACCAGGCTGAGAATGCACCAATAGGTCCTATAACAACCATTAATAAAACAATCTTAGGGGGTTGCAGACTGCCAGAAATAGTGCAAATTGAGTCCACTTTTAGGGTTAGGGTTAGTGCTAGGGAATCATGGGAATTGGGTTTTTTTCTGAGACACTGAGCCTTCTCTGTCAGAGAGCTCTGGTGCCACAATAAAATACAGTTCTCATGATTCCCTAGCACTAACCCTAACCCTAAAAGTGGACTCAATTTGCACTATTTCTGGCAGTCAAAATTAAAATATACAGTGAACTTCCAGTCAGCTAATGGAGGCACAAGGAGTGTTTTTACAGAACTCCACCAAAAGCTCTTTGTTAGAAGCTATTTTTCTCTTAATTTAAACCTAAAATAACAAAAGAAAAAATGTAAACAAGTCTCCCTAGATATAGGAGATCAAAGGTCCCTCAATTCACACTTCAGAATGCCTATTTTTGGGTGAAAACTAGAGGGTTGGAGCCAGAAACGGGTGTGGAGAAGCAAAAGCAGCTTCATTTATATACCGCTTCATATCGCGCATGGGATGTCTAAGCGGTTTACAACTGTGAGATGATTGCCCCCCAACAAGCTGGGTACTCATTTTAGTGACCTCGGAAGGATGCAGGCCTGAGTCGAGCCTCAGCCCTGGCTGGTATTGAACTCGCAACCTTGTGGTCTATGAGTGAGTGGCTGCAGTACAGGGAGTTGGGAGAGCCAAGCCGCTAGTGAACGCTCACTCTGGGCAACAAGCACCACTGCCAATATTTTAAATAAAATAAGAAAGGGGAAAAAATAAAGAAAAGACTGAAGGAGTAAAGAATTAAGTGCTCATATATCTATCGCTTAATCTTTCCTAAGTGGGAGAAAGCAGAAAAAGCGCAAAAAAGTGGTAAATCTAGAAGCCAGATCCACAACTACCACTGCAACTGCTTTAAATCAATTACTGCTAAGATAACTACTACAATTATAAATCCACAGCTACAACCAATATATAGCAAAATTTAAAGCCAAAACTACATCTGTAACTACAATTATAATTATAAAGGAAAGACTAACAAAAGAGAGGATCAAGAACAGTAAGTAACCCGCTTTTTAAAGACTGAACTGAGTAATGCTCAGTTAAATGGACTGTTAAATTAGAGCAAGCCTGATCAGCAGAAGATGCTTTGCTTTCATATTACAATCTAATTGTACATCTGCAAAATTGTTAGTTGTATAATAACCTGCCCAGACAAAACACATATTCTTTCATGTCTAAACCATGATTTGACCAAGAGTGTTTAGTGATGAAGAAATCCCTTAATAAAAATATAAATTATACAGGAAGTTGGATATGGTTTTTTAACTACAGAATGGCTGTTGCTAAAGAAAAAAAATCTAATTAAGTTAAAAAGGAAATAGTCACTGAGAATGAATTGGCAGAAGTTAATTGCTGCATCATGGACTTATGATTCAGGCGTTTTCTGGAAAATAGTGTCTAAGGGTTGCCAAAGCACAACTTACATGGATTAAATTTTCATATCCCTCTTAAGACCTGGGAAACATTCAGTACACTGTATGCAGGCAGGCAAGCTGCAGATCCGTTAACACCACAAAACCCTTAAGGTCTTCCTGATTGGCCCCGTTTCATAATTTGAAATTGGTAGGCTCATTTCAGGACTAAAATTGGGCAAAGCTCCAGGAAGTAAATACATTTCCCCTGAAATGATTAAGTCAGATTTGGATTGGTGGGCACCAGTTTTGGCTGTTCTGTTTACATGTATAGATTGGTCTGCATATATTCCATATGACTGGAGCCATGCAATAATCATCCCAATCTACAAAAAAGGTAAAAGATCAGATCTGTCCAATTACAGACCAATTAGTCTTTTATGTATCATTTTGCTGCTCTCTTCGGGGCAGCAAAAGGAAGGATCGGGGCCACAATGTGGGATTGCCATGGCCCTGATCTGCCACTCCCTGGGGTGGCTCTCTGCTACCCCAAACAGGCTGTGTGCATCAGCCCTAAGTCTGCATTTGATATGATCCAAAGAGAGAGACTATGGCAGGAGTAGACAACCTAAGGCCCCAGGCCGGTCCTGCCCCTGCCTCTGCCCCCGCCGGCGTCTGCCACGATGATATTGACTATTGTTGTTATTACTTGTTCTTGGAGTTTTCTTGGCAAAATCTCCCCAGGGGGTTTGCCACGGCTTTTCTGGGGCTGAGAAAGTGTGCATGCATATTTTTTTTTAAAAAAAATTAAATTTGAAAAAATATATTTATTTATTTATTTATTCATTTATTTATTTATTTTTGGTGCTTCAGCCTCCCAATTGTCTGAGGGACAGCGACCCGGCCCCCGGCTCAAAAAGGTTGCCTACCCCTGGACTATGGCATAAACCTCAGGCCACAAAAATGGACAGGCATCTGCTGATTCTTATTTGAAGTCCTTATGATAAAACGTATCTGCAAGTGAGATGTAATCATGAAAGTCATTTGACTTACCAACTCATATTGGAGTAAAACAAGGCTGTGCTTTTGCCTCAACTTTGGGCCTGTACAGACTGCCAAAAATAATCCAGTTTGAGGCCACTTTAACTGCTCTGCCCTGCAAATCATGGGAATTGTAGTTTTTTCTGAGACATTGAGCTTTCTCTGTCAGAGACTTCTGGTGCCATAATAAACTACAGTTCCCATGATTCCCTTGCACTGAGCCAGGGCAGTTAAAATGGACTCAAACTGGATTATTTCTGGCAGTCAGTACAGGCCCTTTGTTCAATATTTATATTAATTCCTTGGTCAAGACACTTTCTGAAACAAATTCCCATCCACCTAAATTAGCAGGGAGATCCATATCTATTTTACTTTATGTAGATGATGCAGTACTTCTGTCACTTTCATGTGTAGGTTTGAGGTTTATTAAGAGCACTGGATACCTATTGCAGCATTGAACAGCTGGCAATTAATCACGAGAAATCTAAACTTGTAGTTTTCTCTCGGAAATGTTATAAACATTGTTGGCAAATCAATGGGCACTGAATTGAACAGGTTACATTCTATAAATATTTGGGAATCATTTTTCAAGCTACAGGTTCCTGGCGCTCTCAAGTATCTTATGCCATAGCAAACACACAACAGATTTATAATTCACTCATCTCATTTTTCTATACTAAGAAGTCTTGCAGACTGCCAGAAATAGTGCACATTAAATTGAGGCACTGCCTTGGCTCAGTGCTAGGGAGTCATGGGAAATGTATTTTTTTCCTGAGACATTGAGCCTTCTCTGTCAGAGAGCTCTGGTGCCACAATAAATTACAGTTCCCATGATTCCCTAGCACTGAGCCAGGGCAGTGCCTCAATTTAATGTGCACTATTTCTGGCAGTCTGCAAAGGCCCTAAGAGAGGCCAGCATGTACCATCAGCAATTCAAGTGTTCAATGCTAAGATCATACCAGAAATGCTATATGGATTTATGATAAAATGTACCTGCAAGTGAGATGTAATCATGAAGGTCATTTGACTTAGATAACATTGACACAAGTGTGTGTGTTTAGCAATTTTGCACCTGTAGAATCTATCCAAACAAAAATTTTGAGAAGCATTCTCAGCCTTCCAAGCTGTGTGCCAAGTGTTTTCTTATTATTAGAGACTGGTCAAATTTATATTTAATCTCAGATTTGCATATACAAGTTAAATTTTTGGCTTAAAATATTAGTCATCCAAGTAATGTCCATTTTCATCCTTAAATATTTCTCTACCTTGCATTGTTTCATTAATATACATAACTAGCTCTTTCTTTCTCTTTTGGTAGGCAAAATGCCTGGCTCCTCTGACCCTCAGTGATAAATTTCTGTCAAGGTGGAAGAAGATAGTTGATGAGAAAGTGTTAAGTTTAGGATTTTCACAAAATGCCATTGTTGCTATGGGTTATATAAGAGCTAAAGAAAACATATTTGGGATATCAAGTTGCAAAATCACATGTGCAGCTTCCATTTTTCCAGCTTTTAAAGACAGAGGAAGGGCTCTCCTTCTTGCTGATCATTTGATCAACTTAACTATTCCAAAATAAATGAAAGCATTCACTCTGGCCAAATTTAATGTACTTCCATCTGCAGTACTGAAGGAAAGATACAATAAAGTACCATACTGTGAATGCTTATGCCCTTGTGAGGCAGAGAAGGTAGAAATGTTTTATTGTATTTTTCTATTTTTCCTAGGGTCAGCAAAAAACAAAAAAGGATTGGGACCATGGCGTGGGGTGGCTGTGGCCCCGATCCGCTGCTCTCCAGGGTGGCTGTCTGCTGCCCCAAACAGGCTGTCTGTATCAGCCCCTAATTTGTTTACAAGAAACTCACATTAAGCAGAAAGATGTAAGATTAAAAAATAAAAGCTGGGGAATGAGTTTATATCAGCCTACCAAAAGAGAAAGAAAGGGCTAGTTATCTATATTAATAAAACAATACAAGCTAGAGAAATATTTAAGGATGAAAATGGACATTACTTGAATATAGAAGTAGTAATACAAAACCAGAAAATTTTGTTAGTGGGAATTTATGCCACAAGACAACAAAGAAAAATACTATCAAAAATTCTTGAATATCATGCAAGATCTTAATTATGAAGCCATAATCATGATGGGCAATTGGAATGGGGTATTAGACCTAAATTTGGACAGAACAGTAAAAAAAAAGTGGGGGGAGAAATCAAGGTAAACTGCCCCAGACTTTCTTTAGATTAACGGACAACTTTAAGTTAACAGACATTTGGAGTCATTTATAATGGAAATGCAAAGGACTTTACCATTTTTTCAGAAAGGCATAAGTCTTTTTCAAGAATAGATATTTTCTAACCTCCAAATCAATGTCCACTAAAATAGTAAAAATTGATATCTTATCTAAAACCTGATGACAATCCTATTATTTTAAAATTAATAAAATAAAAAAAAATCTCAATTGGCATCTTAATGATAAATTATTGCAAAATCCAAAAATACTTGAGAAGGTGAAGCAAACATTTTTTGGAGGGGGGGTCTCTGGAAAAGGTACTGACAAAACAATAGTTTGGGAAGCCTCAAAATCGGTGATGAGGGTCTTTTTTATGCAACAGAATTATGAATTTAAAAAGAAACAGAAGGAAAAGATACAAAATATCATGGACAGAATAAAGAAAAATAAAGAACTAAAAAAACCTACAAAAACTAAGATACATAGAGATCAAAATCCTGCAAAAACAGATATCTATAAGTCTAATACAAGAGATAGAAAGAAAATCATAATACATTAAATTATAATGCTTTGATTTTGAGTTTCTGCATGGCAGGGGATTGGACTGGATGGTCCTTGTGGTCACTATGATTCTATAATCATTTCAATATGCCAACAAGCCTGGAAGTTGGTTGGCCCATAAACTAAGAGAAGAGAAGAGAAAAAAATAACAAAAATCCAAGAAGGTGAAAATATATACAGAGATCAGGGCAAAATTAAGAAAGCATTCCAAAACTTTTTTGCAATATTATATAAAGGAGAAGCAATAGAAATAGATAAAACACAACAATATACAGACATCATAAAAATAAGTAAGCTACAAAAAGAGATTTTAAATCAACCTATATCATCAGCAGAACTTGCAAACACCATTTAAAAATGCAAAATTGGCAAAGCTCATGGCCCAGACAGCTTCACTTCAATATACTACAAACAACTGCAAGAGGAACTATAGGAACCATTGAGGGAAGTCATGAACATCTTAAAAGAAGAGTATTTTCCTCAAACGTGGAAGGAAGTGGTAATAACAGTAATACCAAAAGAAAATAGAGATCTTACACAATTAAAAAAGATTTCCTTATTAAATAATGATTACAAATTATTTGCAAGCATTCTTGCTGAGAGATTTAAAAAAATATTAACATCTATTATAATCAAAGATCAAAGAGGATTTATCCCAAAAAGATATCTGAAGGATAATATCAGGCATATTTTAAACTTGATTGAATATTATGAAGTACATAATGAAAAGAAACTGGCTTTATTTATTTTCATGCAGAAAAAGCATTTGACAATGTGGCCTGGAAATTATAATTTGGAATATTGGAAAGAATGGAGATGGGGAATAGATTTATCAGATGGGTTAAGTCAATCTACTCAGATCAAAATGCCAAGATAACTGTAAATGGAGAGAGAACAAAACTAATAAATATTGGAAAAGGGACCAGACAGGGATGCCCACTCTCTCCCTTGTTATTTATAATTGTAATAGAAGTATTATTACAAAATATAAGGAAAAACCAAAAAATTAAAGGGACAAAAATTACTGAAACTGAGTAAAAAATTAGAGCTTTGCAGATGATCTAATGCTATCACTCAGCAATCCAATAAACAATACTAAAGAGGTAAGGATGGAATTAGAATAAACTGAATCAATATCAGGCTTGAAAATCAATAAAGAGAAAACAACAATATTAACAAAACATTGAAATCTGAAGAAATTAATATACTGGGGAAAAAACTGAAAAAAACAACAACAAAAAGCCAGATATCTGGGCATAGGGATCACAAGTAAAAACTCGGATTTATATGCAAATAACTGCAAGAAAGTATGGGGAACTATAAAAGAAGATCTGAAAAAATTGAAAAATCTGAAATGATCTATGGGCCTTTACAGACTGGAAGAAATAATGCAGCTTCAGGCCACTTTAACTTTCCTGGCTCAGTGCTAGGGAATCATGGGAATTGTATTTTTTTCTGGGACATTTAGCCTTCTCTGTCAGAGAGCTCTGGTGCCACAATAAACTATAGTTCCCATGATTCCTTAGCACTGAGCCAGGACAGTTAAAGTGGCCTGAAGCTGCATTATTTCTGGCAGTCTGTAAAGGCCCTATGTTAGGAAGAATCTCTACAATCAAGATGAGCATTCTTCCTAAATTACTCTCATTGTTCCAAACAATATCAATTATAAAAAATGACAGACCATTTAGAGCAGGGGTAAGCAATCTTTTTTAGCCTGGGGTTGGTCTGCTGAAGTCCTCCCTTCCGGCGGGATGGGGGGAATGGCAGCATGTGAGCTTACACACATGCGTGTGACCCCCGCCACACGTGCTGCCACCGCCACTGCCACAGCCACGCACTGCCGCAGCCACCGCCACACATGTTGCACCCACCATTTTGTGTTCCAGTACTCCTGCACATGCGCAATCGTGTCGCGGCCGCCATTTTGGAAAACAAAATGGCAGGCATGGTGCACACAGCTGCACGGCAGCCAAAACTCACAGCGGTGGTGGCAGACAGCAGTGGCAGGGGGCAGGGGCGGGCCGGAACCAGCCCATGGGCCATAGGTTGCCAACCCCTGATTTAGAGATTGGCAAAGGACATTACAAACTTTATTTGGAACACAAAAAAAAGAATAAAATTGAAATATCTACAGGACGCAAAAGAGAGAGGAGGGCTAGCCTTGCCAATTCTCAAACTGTATTATGAAGCATTATGTATAGTATGGTTGAAAGATTGAATGCAATTAAAATACAAAGATCTATTGAAGACAGAAGGTGCAGACTTGAGATCTGGCTGGCATGCCTATTTGTTCTACAATAAAGAAAAAGTGAGTCAAGATTTTTAATAATCATAATGTATAAAATTCATTGATAAGAGTTTGGAAAAAATATAAGAAAAGAATCTGTCTAAAGATACCATTGTGGGCACCCCCACATAAACCTTTATCTACATATAGTCAACTACCAAAAGAAAACTGGATCAGGTATAAAGATATAGTAACAGGCAATGTGAATAAATATAGAATAAAATCTTTGGAGGAACTTGGGAAGGAAGGAATTGAATGTAGATCATTTTTATATAGGCAGCTAAGAGGAAGATATATTATGGATAAAAAACAAGAGGGAATAGGAAGAAATAATATTGATTTAGAGGAAGAAATAATGTCAGATAAGGAAGCTTTGTTGTCTAGAGTATATAAATGTATATTGAAAATATTTTCAGAAGAAGAAATTGTAAAAGAAATTATGATTAAATAGTTGCAAAATTTTGCTTATGTACTTGAGCTAGACAAATGGAAAATAACATGGAAAAAAGATTAGACTATACCTGTTGTCAGAACTTAAAAGAGTGTTACTACAAGATTTATTTTAGGTGATACTTGACACCTGATCAGTGATGAAAATGTATTGTGCACTGTAGTAACAAATGTTGGAAATGCAGTAAGGAGAAGGATCGCTCTTTCACATGTGGTGGACATGTGAAAGAGCAATAAAATATTGGAAACAAATACATTATGAAATAAAGAAGGTCATGAAAGAAGATTTGAAATTTACACCAGAAATATTCCTATTAAATATGCTGGATGAGAATCTTTTGGTAAAACCCTATTTTATATGTTATCAGCAACAAGAATATTCTATGCCAAAAAAATGGAAGAAAGAACAGATTCCATCAATAGAAGAAACTTAAATTGTTGGATCTGCTTGAAATGGACAAACTGACAAGAGGTTTTAGGAATGAAAAATTAAACAAGTACAAAGAAGAGTGAGGAAAAATTCTAGACTACCTCCAGCAGAAATGGGAACAAATAATAACTATGGGAGCAGAGGTGGAATAAATTATATCTAAGTTAGCAAGAATAAGAAATTGTAAATGAATTTAAACTTGTACTTGAAAGTGGGTTTAAATTAGGTCAAAATTGTTTGATGTAATGAAAAGATTGTAATAAAAATGAAGGAAAGAAGACATACTTATTTTCAGTTTATGATTGTCAAAATATTTAACCATTGAAGGAAGAAAATAGTCCAAAGCCAGAAGTAAGGAAGTAATGAATGAATGTATGAATGAATTAATTTTATTGTTAGATTAGTTATAGGATTAGTTAAAGGATACGTATAAGTCTTCTGTGTTTTATGTTTTTGTCTTTGCAGTTTGTTTATATGTATTATTTGGTTTTATAAGAAGAATGTATGGGTTTTTTTGTATGGACTTTTTATCAATGTGATTTAAAATAAATAAAAATTAAATTGTAGAGGGGGAAATCATTTTTTTCCTACAACCTTATCCTACACATCCTCATTCTTAAAAAAATTATTTCTCTCCCGCTGGGAGCATCCAAAACCTTCACAAACCCTCCATGGGAACAGGAAATTTGGCACTTCACACATGTCACTTTTCTCATGTGGAAAGCAATGATGCAGGGGTGGGGAAGGCTTCCCTGCTTTCCTGCTCAGTTAAAGAAACTGCTCAGTAATACTTGAGCATTGCTATAGGTGCATTCAAAACCTGAATCAAATCTGAAAACAATGAAAAACATGCCAATCAGATCTTGTTTTCAAACTTCATATACAAGGGGGTAGCACAAAGTTTTAATTATCACCTTTTTTAAAAATTGACAGAAAATTTGTTTCGATTTGTAGTTGTTGACTTATCTCTACGTAGATACCATCCAAATTTACTTATTTTCCCAGTGTTTCTTGATCCTCTGAATACCGTTATAACCAACCAAGGAACCCTCCAAGGCTTTCTGGAGTCCAATTGGCTCCATTAGCTTCCGAGGACAGACCATACTAATAGATCCTCCACCTCCAGTAGGCTGGACAGTGGCTCTTAGTCCAACCTTGACAAGGAAATGATCCGTCCATGACAGTGGGGTGGTATTTATTACCTCCACCCACGGATATGCCTGCTCCGTACTAAAGACCGCATTGAGGGTATGACCTGCAGAGTGCGTTGGCCTGGAAACCAATTGAGATAGGCCCATGTCTGTCATGGAATCCATGAACTGCCAAGCCACACCTGTTAGACTGGTCTCGAGTGGGATGCTGAAGTCCCCCAGAACTAAAAGTCTGTGTCAGCTCAGATAGTGAGTCTGTTAAGCAATGGAGTGGATGATATACTAGCAGAATCCCTATACTACCCTGGTCTTCAGGCTTAGGTACATACACTCGAAGCAGTCTATTTTCCGAATAGGTATCCTAGTCAAGGTGAGATTATCTTTATGGATAAGAGCCACTCTACCACCACCCCACCCACTTTCCCTTACCTGCTCACTAGCAGAGTACCCGGCTGGGAGAGCCTGGTTACAGGTGATGGCACTGTCTTTTTCCAGCCAGGTCTCTGTAAAACAGGCCAGGTTGGCTGTTTTCATTGATGATGCGAGTTTTGTTTTTTACTGACCTGGCATTACAGAGGAGCAGGGTAAGGTTCTGTGGTAAGGTTGGTAGGTTCCCCAGTAACAGAGTGAACTGAAGGTGGGATCATTTCCAACCATCGGGCCCACCTTCTTTTGTAACATGTTTCTACCCTGTTATTGCCATATCTTCCTCTGCCCCACACAACCTCAATCACCACTCCCTGTATTTCCTCTACTGGCCTTCCCCCATACCCTCTACCTGAGTGATTTTTTATTAGTTCCTGGAATGTGTAAACAGGAGCCGTTGCTGTTGGGGAGGCTAGTGGTGGACTTAAATAGCCTCCTCCATTCTAGCCGGTGCACTTCCCCTTGGCTGTTGGAGAGGGGAGAGACGGTCCAAAACAACCCCCGCCTGGCCCCTGGAGCCCGTGCTGCTGCTGTTGCTATTGGGGAGGCTAATGGTGGAATTAAATAGCCATTCCGGCCAGCGAGCTGTCTCTCGGCTGTTAGAAAAGGGAAGGGCTGATTAAGCAACCCCTGTATGGTTCCTGGAGCCCGTGCTCCTGCCATTTAAGACTGGTGGGGCAGGCTAAATAACCTCTGCTGGCCTCGGAGCCATGCCGCCACTACTGCCACTGATGTCAAAAGCAGGTGGGGTGGGCCAGTAGCTCTGCCAGGTCCTCCAGACCGCTGCTGGTGTTTGGGCTGGTGGTGCAGGCTAAATAGCCTTTGCTGGCCTCAGAGCTGCGCCACCACTACTGCTGTCGATGTCAAAGGCAGGTGGGGTGGGCCACTAGCTTCGTCAGGTCCTCCAGACCACTGGTGTTTGAACAAATTTGTTCAGAGGAGGTTTGCCATTGCCTTCCCTTGAGGCCTAGAGTATGTGATCTGACACTCAGAAATGTTTGAGGGCCTCTTGCCAAGCAAAGAAAGCATTTTCCCACCCCTGTATCCTTTGCTCTATTCTAGGTGGGGTTTCACCACTCTTTTCTATTCCAGGTTTTCATAGCAACTTGTCTTTCTCTTCCTCCCAAAGAAAGCCATGGGGGCTAAAAAGAACCCAGCCGACATAGTGCTATGATGCATTTTTCCCAGTTTTATCTTCCTCCTGGCCTTATTCTTCCTGGTATAAATATCCACCCTATTCCTAGAAGAATTCTAATACCTTAAAATAATAATGTTGTAGAAGTGTAGGAATAACTGCAATATTAACCAGGTAATCTATAGAGTACAGCCATGCATGGGGAAATCTAACGAACTAATGATTTAACAAATTAATTTGATGAATTGTTTCAAAGCTCTAGTGAAGAGTAATAATGTTGTAATCCAGCATCCAGAAAAGTTCAATCTCTAAGAAAGTGAAAATGTTGTAAACCAGCATCCAGAAAACCACATTTTCTAAGAAAAATGCACAAACATACTTACTCCTCCTTGCACCTAATACAGTTACATAAATATTGAATATAGGGCCTTTGCAGACTGCCAGAAATAGTGCAAATTGAGTCCACTTTAAGGGTTAGGGTTAGGGAATCATGGGAACTGTATTTAATTGTGGCACCAGAGCTCTCTGACAAAGAAGGCTCAATGTGTCAGAAAAAAAACAATTGCCATGATTCCCTAGCACTAACCCTAACCCTTAAAGTGGACTCAGTTTGCATTATTTCTGGCAATCTGCAAAGGCCCATAGTCTAGAACAAGGGTAGGCAACCTTTTTGAGCCGGGGGCCAGGTTGCTGTCCCTCAGATGCTTGGGGGGGGGGGCGAAGCACCAAAAATAAATAAATAAATAAATAAATAAATACTTAAAAATTTAAAAAATTTTAAAAATATGCATGCACTCTCTCTCAGCCCCAGAAA
>CM034706.1:178852408-178862550 GCA_020142125.1 Phrynosoma platyrhinos | reverse complement strand
GGGTGGTTCGACAAATTTAAGAGGAGGACTGGAATTCACTCTGTTGTTTGGCATGGCGAGGCATCTAGCACCGACCAGAAAGCGGCCGACGAATTTGTTCAAAAATTCAAAGAATTGGTGGATGAGGAAGGTTACATCCCACAACAAGTTTTTAATTGTGATGAGACGGGCCTCTTCTGGAAAAAGATGCCTCGCTGTACCTACATCATCACTGAAGAGAAGAAATTGCCAGGCCACAAGCCCATGAAGGACCACTTTACGCTGGCCCTTTGTTCCAATGCCAGTGGGAATTGTAAAGTTAAGCCCCTGCTGGTCTACCACTCAGAGAATCCAAGAGCATTCAAGGCTCATAAAATAACCAAAGAAAACCTTCAGGTGCTATGGAGGGCCAATGCCAAGGCCTGGGTCACATGCCAATTTTTTGTTGAGTGGGTCAATGTGGTTTTTGACCCTGCTGTGAAGCATTACCTCGAAGAGAACGATCTCCCCCTCAGTGCCTCCTCATTCTTGACAATGCTCCTGCCCACCCGCCTGGCCTTGAAGATGATATCCTGGAGCAGTTCTCCTTCATCAAAGTGCTGTTCCTGCCACCAAACACCACCTCCATCCTCCAGCCCATAGACCAACAAGTGATTTCAAACTTCAAGAAACTCTACACGAAACACTTATTCAAGAGGTGTTTCGACATCACAGAAAATACCCAGCTGACCCTTCGTGAGTTTTGGAAACAGCATTTCGATATTGTTGTGTGCCTCAAGATTATTGACTTGGCTTGGCAGGAAATGAGCAGACGTAACCTGAATTCTGCTTGGAGAAAGCTGTGGCCTGATGGTGTTTCCACACAAGGGTTTGAGGCTGTGAGTGATGTTGAATCTGAAGTTAGCAAAATTGTCTCACTGGGAAAGTCCATGGGGCTTGAGGTGGATGACGAGGACATTGATGAGTTGATTGAGGAGCACAACGAGGAGCTTTCTACAGAGGAGCTGAAGGAGTTGGAGGAGATGCCACACACGGCAGTGCATGAGGAGTTCCGTAAGGACCAGGAGGAGGAGGAGGAGGCAGCCATTCCGACATCCAAAATCAAAGACGTTTTACGACAATTCCATAGAGTTGTGGAATTTGTCGAAAAGAAGCACCAAGAAAAAGTGTTCACCAGTTTGGCTATCGCTCACTTTGATGATGTTTGCCTTTCGCATTTTAGACAAATTGTTAAAAGCCGACAAAAGCAGTCATCTTTAGATTGGTTCTTTACGAAACAGAGTGAACCTAAATCGAAGAAGGTGAAAGGTGTCGATGATAGAAGTTAAAAAAACCCCAAAAACAAAAACAAAAAGTTAAACATTAAAATTTGTTAATTTCTTTTAAATTGGGTGTGTTCGGATGCCTCCTCCTCCTCCTCCTCCTCCATCGTCTCCTCTCTCACTCACTTTTGCCATCGCACAGCCGGCCAACCCGAAAGGTAAATGAAACTATTTTTTATTCTTTACATTAGTCCTGCAACTCATTTTTATGTTTTTTGTTCCTTAAGGGTAATGTAACATGTTTGTATTAGAGGTACTTAACAAAATAACCCTGTATTATACATTTGTATTGAGTTGTAGCTTGAATCTTGGGGCCTAGAATGGATTAGGGCATTTCAATGTTAAATTTGCTTCTACTTATGAAATTTTCTACTTGCAAAATGGCTGTCGGAACGAATTAATTTCATAAGTAGAGGTACCACTGTACGATTCTGAAAGCTGGACAGTAAAGAAAACTGATAGGAAGAAAATGAACTCTTGAAATGTGATGCTGGACAAGAGCTCTGCAGATACCATGGACTGCTTAAAAAGACAAATAAATGGGTCCTAGAGCAAATCAAGCTTGAATGCTCTCTCAAAGCCAAGTAAATGGAGATGGTCATAATTTGGACATGTCATGAGAAGACATGACTCACCAGAAAAGACAGCAATATTTGGTGAGGTATGAGGCAGTAGGAAAAGAAGGAGACCAAGATATTTTCTGCCTGGTGGAAGAGCTGAATGCCTGCCTCCACCTCTACCTCTGCTAAGATCTCCTTCTTTTCCTACTGCCATGGATAGACTCAATCAAGGAAGCCATGGCCCTGAATCTGCAAGATGTGAGTAGGGCAGTTGGGGATAGGGTGACTTGGAGGTCTCTCATTAATGTGAGAGTGAGGGATGGGGACCTTAAGACACATCCACATGATCAGAAAATCAACCTGAGGGCTTGAAATAACCCCCTTTCCCCACATTTCCCAAGTAAACAAAGTAGGGGAGATCAATGAAGTATTTACAGTGAAGCAGTGAATTAGTACAAATTGAACTTAAAAATTAGGAAAAGTAAAGTGATGGTAATAGCAGAAGAAGGTGAGGATGGCAATAAATATGCATGCTATTATATTACATTCATCCCCCCCAAAAAAAAAATTTGCAGGAAAATTAGTACCTCTGCTGTTAAAGTGGGGGTGGGGACAGAGCTGTGATCAGCCTGGAGTCTGAAAACAATGTAGGTGAGATAAGATATTAACTGAAGTTTTAACTCTTACCATTAGGTGAGTGAGGAACTGTGTTTTTTCCCAGTATAGGGAAGGAAGATTCATACTATTTTGCCTCAAGATTACACCCAACAGATGAAATGAAACATTTAAAATTCTTTTCAGCTGTAAAGTGCTACATTTTGGTCTCTTTCATGCATAAATTTAGAAAAATAATTGAACAACATGCAATTGTGTTTTTAACCAGTTCCTTTTATAGCCCTTGCTTATTTTTCTTCACATACCCACACCCTATGCACTGAGCTCCTTATATCATTTTCTGTGTCTAAGTATGAGGAAAAAACATTTGGCAAAGCTTCAGTAAAGGAAAAGTCTGTCAATCTCCCCTGCCTTATTGTTTTCCCAGTTGGAAATACAGATCTGTGTGCTACAGGGGCTCACAGGAAGTTATACCATTGAGGAAGTTAATCTCTCTAAGGGACAAGGAGTACTGTGAGGGGAGGTTGCAGTGTCAGTTGATTGCTGGATAAAAGGAATGGCTTATTGCTGCAATATCCAACCAAGATATTTTCCTGCCTGGTGGAAGAGCTGAATGCCTGCCTCCACCTCTACCACTACTAAGATGAATCCTGAGCTTGAAATATTGGTTTTTGGACCACAAGTTACAGAATCTACCAGTCATGGTGAGCTGTGGTAAGTGGCAGCCAATGGCTCCCATGGGTATATAGATGCACCCAGAATTCACTCTGGGTGCATCTATACTGTAGAAAAAATGCAGTTTGACACTGCTTTAACTGCCATGGCTCAATGCTATGGAATTCTGGAATTTGTAGTTTTGTGAGATATTTAGCCTTCCCTGTCAGCGAGCTCTGGTGCCTCACCAAACTATAAACCCCAAGATCCCACAGCATTGAGCCACGGAAGTTAAAGTGGTGTCAAACTGCATTAATTCTGCAGTGCAGATGCAGCCTCTGTGTTACAGTCTGAATTTTAAAATAGTTAGCCAATGTGCTGATCCCAACAGCCAAAAATAAATTCAGCACCATGGATAGCTCCTTTTATGTTCTTACTGAAATTCTAAGTAGATACAGTGTCCCACTGTCATGGAAACCATCTGCCAGCCCTGGCTGTGTAATGCAAAAGGTAACTTTCCCAAAATCTGTTTTGCCCATAATCCAGATAATCTAGAAAAGGGAAGAGAAGAATGTAATGACCAAAGCTAAAGCTAAATTAAAATGCTGAAGAGGGAATGAAAAATTCTGAGAGCAAAGCCAGACAGAAATTGGCATGCATAGTGTGCAGATTAATAGGACAGATGGTCATAACGATTATTCCATTCTTTTCAGAAAGATATTTTAGAATGCTTCTGGACAATAGCCAAGCTGTCTATACATATGTGATTATAAGGCCAAGATTTTAAAGAAAGGTCAACAGCTTCATTTTTCCCAATGATGATGTCTTCTGCTAGTTGTTGTTGGAAATAGGACATGGTTACTATGCTTGTTTGGTATACATGTCTTTCAGTATAAACAAGTATCCATGTTTGGACATGTGCAGATAGACAAGTGTCCATGTTCATAAAATAAGCACTTCTGGAACACAAACTATTGGGCTAATTCAGCCCAAATGTTATGAGGAAAATAATTTTCCAGCATGACCTCAGTTTTAGTCTGCAAGCATACTATTTGTTCAATAAAGCTAGTTCAAGCTAGCACTTTTTAAACAAAACATGAAGACCTGAACTAGGATAAGGTTAGTCTGGGAAAAGACACATCCTGGTAAAACATCCACAGGAATTCAATGCAGATGAGATCACAGCTCTTCAAAAAGGGAAGTTTTATTAAGAAGAATATACATAGCAATTACATACTTAATTATGAAAGGCTTTCTAGAAAGAGAGCGAGAAAAGGAAAGGAAGGAGTCATGAGGTGACTGGTGTGAATGCATAGTGTGGTTTTAAGCTTCCAAGGAGGCAAACGAAAGGCAAAATATCAGCAGGATGGAAGAGAAAGCAGAAAGACTGAAAGGTGCAAAAGAAAATATATATTATCACTTCCATTTTCTTCCTTACTGTTATGTCTGAAAACAGGCGAGGGGGAAGTTATTAAAAAGTGCAAGGAAGACTGATGGAAACTCACAACTGCATAGAGACAAAGGGCAGATTCTAGCTGGAGAGGGAGGAGCAATGATTCAAAATGTTATCTGCACCACACATTTATATCAGTCTGATACCACTTTAACTGTCATGGCTCCATCATAAGGACTCCTGGGATTTGTCATTTTGTACAATACTTAGAATTTTGTGCTAGAGAATTCTAGTGTACTCCTCTAAACTACAGTTCTCAAATACCATAATTTAGTTCTCTGTCCCTCTTCTCAGGGTACTTTAGTAATTCAGAGGAATATAGTAGAGGAGCATTTCACAGCCTCTGGTCTTCCAGAGCTTTTGGACTTCATCTTCTAGAATCCCTATTGGTCATATTGACTGGGGCTTTTGAGAGTCAAACTCCAAAACACCTAGGAGGACCAAAATTTGAGAACCTCTGTATTGTAGCTCTCTCATAGAGCATTCTGTGTGTCTCACTAAACTACAAATCCAAGAATTCTTTATGACAGTTAAAGGTGTATGACATAATATAATTTTGTGGTGCAGATACAAGAATGGACAGAAGACTAAAGGTGTGGATGACAAGACACTTTGTAAGGAAAGGTGTTGATCTTGGAAACATAAGCCCCAAACATACAAAAGGAAGACACTTTTCTTGTACTTGTCTAACAAAGAAATGGATTGCATACTAGTACTATGATGGGATTTACAGTACTTACCATACAACATCCTATACTTGGTAGAGTTCTCAATGGCCAATTCAGGAGGCTTGATTAGGCTGAAACTAGAGGAAGGCTGGGTACTTACAGAGTTATTTTAGCTTACCTTTTCCAAGCAAAATGAAATCTTTTGGGAACCAAGGTTGTGGGGAACAC
Organism: Phrynosoma platyrhinos; assembly: GCA_020142125.1. Classification (NCBI taxonomy): domain Eukaryota; kingdom Metazoa; phylum Chordata; class Lepidosauria; order Squamata; family Phrynosomatidae; genus Phrynosoma; species Phrynosoma platyrhinos. The sequence continues at coordinate 178,857,071 of CM034706.1, read as the reverse complement.
AGAAATGGTAATAGAATTCTGCTTCCCTGGCAACAATACTGTGTTGCTAGATGATTTGATCCAATGTGCCAGTTGGTATATTGATCTTGCCAGATGCTTTCAGTTTTTTCCTAGTAACTATTTCTGATAGTTCTGGGTTGGCCTACAAAAAGCTTTTGCATTGCTGGACAAATCCTTCAAGTCTCATTGTCTCCTGCAAACAAGAAAAGATCACACTATGTGACCAGAAGATTAAATCATCCAAGTGACTGCTACTAAGAATGCAGATACATTCTCCATCATTCTAAGGTGTGTGCATGCAAATCAGAAAGAAAGGGGAAAAGGCAATCAATGCATGATGTCCAAAACAAGAGAACTAAAGCTGTTTCAATTCTAAAGGTCAAAATCCAGTAAAGGCAGGAGGTTAATATCTTTCTTTGTATCAACATATTCTGACAGATTTGGTTTTGAAAAAGTTACAGATATCCTTTTGTTTGTTATATGCAATATGTATAACATATATATGGTTAAGATGCCAAATCTGATGATCAGAAGACTGGAAGGTTGGTAGTTTGAGGCCTGAGTGCTGCATGAAGGAGTGAGCTCCTGTCACTAGTTCCAGCTTCTGCAAACCTAGCAGTTCGAAAGCATGCAAATGCAAGTAGACAAATAGGTACCACTTTGGTGGGAAGTAAACAGCATTCGGTACAGTCACGCTGGCCACACGACCACCAGATCAGTGCTTGGACAATGCTGGCTCTTCAGCTTAGTAACTGAGATAAGCACTGCCCCATACAGTTGTTCAGAACTAGACATTCAAGTCAAGGGACTACCTTTACCTTTTAGAGAGAGAAGAGAGAAAGGTAAATCATGTATAGCACACAATAAGCAAGATTTGGGACTTCATTAATCTAAAAAATGGCTTCCACTAAAATGATGGCACTGTTAAAATTAATTTTGTAATTTCCAGTTGTTTCTCAGTAATTAATCCAAACAGTTTGACCTTTGTAATTTATGAAGATTACAATGCACATTTTAAAAACCAGGGCTCACAGCATTGTGGCATTTATTACAGGAAGACTGTGTGCATGACAGTCATTTCTTTATCATTAGGCAGAAGATCGATGACTTTATTACCAGGGGAGGAAGCTGTCCAGCAGTCATATTGATAGGCATGGGGAAGGTGTTTATATGTGTAGAATGTAAGAACATAAGTACAGCCCTGCCAAAGTCCTGTCTTGTCCAGTTCTGCTCACACAGTAGCCTAAGAGTTGTCCACAGGAAGACCACAAACAGGGAATAACTGATGAGTGCAATAGTGCCCTGTATGCATAAACCAAGCATATACCACATGCTTACTTAGCATAAGAGTTCTGGCAGAGAACAAAGAACAATTCAGAAGAGAGAAGCTGTGAAACTTCAACATGCAGTTCAGTACAAACACCACCATGCCTGCTGCTTGGTAACCATCAGAGGCTCCAGTCTGGAGAGATTTAACAAATCCTTTGTAGAAGAGATGATTTTGGCTGTGTGCTTAGTGATTTATCAGATTTTATTGTTGCTGCTGTGTGCCTTCAAGTCATTTCCGACTTATGGTGACACTAAGGCAGACCTATCACAGAGTTTTCCTGGCAAGATTTGTTTAGAGGGGGTTTGCTTTTGCCTTCCTCTGAGGCTGAGAGAATGTGGCTTATCCAAGGTCACTCAGGGTGTGTCCATGGCTAAGTGGAAGTTTCAACCCTGGTCACATTTGATAAACATGCCTAATTTAAAAGTACAATGACTCTTGTTTTTATGTGACCTTGGAAAATTAAGTGACCTTGGGCAAGTCATGCTCTTTCACCCTCAAAGGAAGGCAATGGCAAACCTGCTCTGAAAAAAGTTTGCCAAGAAAACCTTTTGATAGGTTTGCCTTAGGATTGCCATGAGTTCAAAAGGACTTGAAGGCACACAACACCACCACAAATAAGGCGCTAAATAGCTTAATTGATTTTGGGAACATTAGCTGAATAGAGTGTGTTCCACTGCACTAAATGAAAAACTTACATATAAATTAAAAATAGCAAGAGATGAAGCTAACACAAACAATTTGGAAGAAATATGGTTACATTTTATTATGCATACTTTCACCAAGGAGGAAAGCACACTTTTGTTCAGAAGAAATGTGTGCCTGTGTGTAATCTACGTCTGATTGCTGCATGAACAGAGTCTTCCCGGATCTTCATAGATCTCATATAAATCAAATCAAATCATCTTTATTACAGCTATTTGGCCAGCACAAAAATAAAAATAAATGAGAAAGAAAAGTAAAAATACATCCTAAAAAACCATATAAAATAATAGTATACAATAGACTCTTGCAAGAGCATACTAATATCTACAGTATCTACAGCCAAATCCCTCCAATCTCTCTGTTTATACAGCTAGTCTATAACACAGCCATATAATTATCTGATCACAGTAGTATTCAGATAAAATTTCCAATAAAATAATTATAGATATTCGTAAAATACCATGTTTGGAAAAATATACTAACTATAATCTATTGTATACATCAATAATTTTAGCCTGTTATATAATCAAATCAATAAAATAAGTTCTGAACTGGCATAATTAGTAAAAAGACCTTAAATAATTAAGATACATTATTGATTTTCTCATTGCACTCTTTCTCAACAATTCAGCTAGTTGTAATATATTGAGTTTGAGCTCAAACAAGAGTAGCATAAGTGCAATTTTCTTCTAATTTCTATTTAAGATGGATACTAACAATCTATCATAGATCTCATATGACTTCTTAATGACAGCCGCAAAACACAAATGAATGGTGGGTGGGGAGAGGGCTGGGAACAGAGCTATTGGGATCAACAAATTCATTTGTCTTTAATATAATTGTAGTTAACTCTTTTTTAAAATCCTCAATATAAAGGTCTTTTTAAAACAGGGTTGGAATTCAGTTGTGACATCAGTATGGAAGCAAAAGGTTGACATTTCTACTCAAATGGAAGCCCCATTGAACCATGGGGACTTAATTCCCACATGAATACAGGTTGTTGTGCTTGTGGAACTTCAAGTCCTTTATGGTGACCCTTAAGGTGAACTTACCACAGGTTTTTCTTGGTAGGTATTTTCAGAGCTCTGGTGCTACAATAGACTACTCTTACCAGAATTCCATGGCACTGAGCCATGGCAGTTAAAGTGGGGTCAAACTGGATTATGTCTGCAGCGTGGATGCAGCCTGGGTACGATCATTCCTAGGAGCCTCTGGGATCTATCACCTTTCCTGGTGGCCACCAAGTCCTCTTTGTCTTTCCCCTTGACCAGGGCAAGGACCAACCTAGGTAGGGTGACCAGAGGTTCTCCGTTTCCAGGACACGTCCTATATTTCAGCCTTCTGTCTAGGACGAATTCCAAAACATCCTCCATTTGGAGCATGGCCAGGGTGACCAAAAGTCTTCTTTTTCCAGGACATATCCTACCTTTCAGACTTCTGTCAAGGAGGAATGCCAAAACATCCTCCATTTGGAGCATGGCCAGGGTGACCAAAGGCTTTCCTTTTCCAGGACACATCCTACTTTTCAGCCTTCTGTCCAAGAGGAATTCTAATATTTCCTCCATTTGGAGCATGGCCAGGGTGACCAAAGGCTTTCCTTTTCCAGGACACATCCTACCTTTCAGCCTTCTGTCCAAGAGGAATTCTAATATTTCCTCCATTTGGAGCATGGCCAGGGTGACCAAAGGTCTTCCTTTTCCAAGACATGCCCTACCTTTCAACCTTCTGTCCGAAACGTCCCCCATTCTGGGCATGAAGCATTGATTGATATCCTTAGGAGTGTGCTTGTAGCTTTTTTTCTGGTCATGCCCTCTCTCGTTTGTGGAAGTTCCTCCATTTTGCGGTGCCTTGGCCTCCTTGGCGGTGAGGACACCTCTGGTCACCTGCGGCTGAGGCGCCTCAGGGAGTAAGTACGTGAGGAGATATATGCCTGAGAGAGGGCGACTCCCACTCCCCCACTGACCTCCACACACCTTCCCTTCCCTCGGCTCCTTCTTCGTGGAAAGGAGCCTTGAGGACACCCAGTCAGTCCCTTCTGGGACGGTGCCCAGGTGTGTCCTCACCGCCAAGGAGGACCCCCCCCCAAATAAAGGACCTTCTAGAACAATGGAGGACATGACCCCCCTAAAAGCTCCACCCTGCCTCTTAGTCGTCCTCAAAACGGAGGGACCTTTGGGAACTGCTCCTGAAGGAGGAGGTCGTGGAAAGGATGGAGAACAGGAAAAGAAGGGGGACACGTCTGGACACCCTGATGGTGGAGGACGTTTTGGAACCCCTCCTGCTTCTGAAGGTTGACATGGAGGGCGTGTCCCGGAAAAGGAGGACGTGTCTTGGTCACCTTGGTTCTGCTCAAAATGGGGCGGGGGGCGACATTTGGGAACTGAGAGGAGGTCGTGGAAAGGATGGAGAACAGGTCCTGGTAAAGAAGGGGGACGTGTCTGGCCACGCTCTCTCAACCAGCCAAGGGCACATGCGAGGGCGGCGGGGGGGGGGGGGGGGGGGGGGGGGGTCAGGGCTGCGTGTACACGCATTCACACGTGCAAACCCCACCGGACAACCTGCCAAGTGCTTGTTCTCTCTCAAGGAGGAACGTGCGTAAAGAAGGGCGCGCGTAAAGAAAAGCGCGCTCGC
>CM034706.1:178839626-178850107 GCA_020142125.1 Phrynosoma platyrhinos | reverse complement strand
CTTTCTCTTTCTGCGCATGTGCAAGTATACCATTTCTAGTAAATTTACGGATTTCTTTCACTTCTGTATGAAACGTAAAAATGCCTTTTTATCGCTTGTCGCATTATTTCATATTTATTCTAATTACGTGTGAAATTCATTTGCCTGATCAAGCTCTAGTTTCACTTTATTTTCAGGATGGTTTATTTGCACTTTATTATTTTTTTTAAAGACGAAACTGGCCCCCATGTGATAAAGTTCCATGACCGCCTCAATTTTATCATCTTGGCTTCCAGGGAGATTTCAAGCTTGATCTGTTCAAAGACCCACTTGTTTGTCTTTTTGGCTGTCCATGGTATCTTCAACACTCTTCTTCAGCATCACATTTCAAATGAGCTGATTTTCTTCTTATCCACTTTCTTCACTGTCCACTTCCCCATCACATACATGGTGATGGGGAATACAATGGCTTGGATAATTCTAACTTTAATGTTCAACGGTGTATCTTTACACTTCAGGATCTTGTCTAGTTCCTTCACAGCTGTTCTTAACATTTCTATGTAGAGAGATCTTGTAGCACCTTTGAGACTAACTGAAAGAAAGAAGTTGACAACACGAGACTAAAGCCTGCTTCCTCTGATTTTGGCCCATTCTTAGTCTTCTTATTTCTTGACTACAGCCTCCATTTTTATCAATGTTTGATCCAAGGTTTGGGAAATCTTTAACTATTTTGATTTCCTTATTGTATAGACTGAATTTATATAGATCCTCCACGGTCATTATTTTTGTTTTCTTTATGTTCAGCAGTAAGCCTGCCTTTGCCCATTCTTCTTTGCCCTTCCTTAATAATTGTTCCAAGTTTATGATGTTTTCTGCTAGTAGTATGGTGTCATCTGCATATCTTAGATTGTTGATACTCCTTCTTCCTCTCTTCACTCCTTAAAGGCCTCTGTTGCCATACTGTAGAATTAATGCAGTTTGACACACTTTTACTGTCTTGACTCCATTCTATAGAATTTGTTTGTTGTGGCACTAGAGCACTCTGACAGAGAAGGCTAAATATCTCATCAAACAACATATTCCAGAATTCCATAGCATTGAGCCATGGCAGTTAAAGCAATGTCAAACTGCATTAATTTTGCAGTGTAGATGCAACCTCTGTCAATATCCTATCTCATACACAACTACTGTCATTTCACTACACATTCACTCATTTTCAGGACTGTCTCCCAAGCTGTGTATGTTATAAAATTTTGTTAAGAAATAAATACCTGGATTTTAAGCATGTTGATTTTTGCATGGAATTATGGAATACCATTCACCTCTCAGTGTAACAGTTACAAGATTTGTCACAGAGGCCTGATGTAATAATATGAAAAGTTGCATTTTAGCAGTCAACTACTTTTGCTTGGGAAATGTTTCTGTTCATTCTTCTCAAACTCTGTGTTTGTGTTCTATACAACATATTAATTTCTTAAACGTGACCCTGTGTGTGTTTTAATATTTTTGGAGGAGGGTTTTTTTTTTCAGTGCCACCACTGTCTCAGGTATGTCTGGTGAAGATACATGACAAGGCACTCTTGATGTCTGCTCCCTGACTGTAGAACTCTCCCACTGGAGGTTAGATTGATCCTCTCTCTGTGCTCATTCCACTGGCAAGCAAATACCTTTTTATGCTGACAAGCTTTGGGCAAATAAATGGTTGTTGAAGGATGGGGTGTGTATGCTGCACCTTTACTCTTATTTTTAAATTTTAAATGCTTTTAAATTATTGTAAATTTATGTTGTTTATAATGGATAGTTGGTCTATTTTTACATAGTATGTAAAGTATATATTATCTATGCAGAGTTGTCTTGGGTCTCATGCTAGAAGAAAAACAAGAAGAAGATATATTTAAAAAAAATTAAAATAAAATGTTTGCTATAGGCTAGGCTTCCTAGTGTAGTTGAGGAGAGATTAGCCTGTGGCACAACTCAAATTGTAAACTGGTTTAAATCATAGTGTGAATGAGGCCATATGTGTGTTTTTTCTCCAGTTAACATTACTTAAGCTCAAAGAATCAGAAGGTTATCAGAAGGAAGGATGTAGTTAAGCAATAATCAGCAATATTATGGAAAAGGGTTTTTTGGGCAGGGGAAACTTCCACAGTTCCATCGCCTTGAGTCCCTATATTGAGAAAAAGGCCCACAAAACCCTTTTCTATATGCTGATTATTGCTTAGCTACAGTCCTTCCTTCTGATAACCTTCTGATGCTTTGAGCTTAAACAGGATATAAGAAAATAATAATGGCAATAATAATAACAGCCACCACCAACAACAAAAACAACAACATGGCCTGTACTAAAAGTAACATTTCCAAGCTCTAGGAACAGTTGTGGAAGACATGTTTCAGTATCTCAATGTAGACCTGTGAAAGACTCATATCTGAAACCCTGAAGAACTGTCAGCTGGTGTTGATAATATTAAATTAGACAGAGCTGAGGTCTGTCTTGGTTTATAGCAGCTTCCTGGCTTCCTGAGGGAGGAGGGTGAAGAAATCAAGTAGGACCTTTAAATCTAACTGATCTTCTCTCACATGCACTTCATAGATAGCAATCTGCTTTTCCACATTCACTGATTGATATATACCCACAGGATACTGGAGTTCCAAGGTGGAGATGCTGTCACATAACTCTTCTGAAAAGTTTTATGACCCAGGTCACAATTTACATTTTCCTGAAGCAGCTGGTTTGCAGGGCAACACAACAAGGAGCTGCCATCTTCTTTCCCCAGATGCTGTGCTTGAGATGAGCAAATTCTTCGCTGGACAGGAATCAAGTCACAACCGTCACTCAGCTCCATTCAGGAAGTATATAATTTGCTCCTCCAGCATTAATCTGGCATTTGAGTTTTGGCTGACTTATAGCATAAACCTTTTAGTACATACATCATACACAGGAAGAGAGATGTTAGAGGCTGTCCTAACAACTGAATGGACCAACCTGTGGTACTACAAAATCATGGCAGCTGTTATGTGTTTTGTGTCATAAACACAATATGTCATACTTTTATCTTTCGTATTGGTTACAGGCAACCCTTTGTACATATGAACATTTTATTACAATGAAAACCTTTCTTTGAATCATATCTATCTATATATGAAATTTATTAGCATTTAAAACATAAAGTTACATAATTACATTTACTCTTACAGTCAAATAACAGTACATTCATATCCTTGGACAACAAAAAGAACAAAACAAAATGAAATTACAAATACAATCCATAAAAAACATCTAACATCAAAAACACATCAAACAATCCATTCGCTACTTCCTAATACCATCCTTCATCTGATTCATATCTTTATCTAATTTTGTCTGTATATCGTACTATCAGTACAAAGATTTCAGTTCATTTGTTTACCCTTCCAATCAACACATAATTGTTTTAAGAATAATATTTTTGATTCCCTTCTTAAGGAAGGGATTTTTTCCCCATTTTTCTGAGAGTAGAATTTTTACCTCTATCTTTTTACTCCTCTATTATTATTTTTATAAGTGTTATGCTTCCCCATTTCTTTTTTATATATACATAAACTTTTTTCCAGTCTTCTATTGTATTTTCTTTTGTATTTTCATTGATTTCTCCAGATAAAAAGTCCATCTCCGTTATATCAAAGAGTTTAGTCATTCGTCCACATGTATTTCCTGTTTTGATTTCCAATATTTCGCATAGACTAATCTAGCTGCCGTTGACATATAAAAAATAATTTCCCCATATTTTTAAAAAATATTATCATCAAGCATACATAAAAGTAGTATTTCAGGTCTGTATTCAAATTATAATTCTAATATTTCATTTGTATTTGTGTAGATGTCTTTCCAATACCTTTTTGCCTCTATACAAGACCACCATAAATGGAAGAAGGTTCTCTTTTCCCTTTTGTATTTCCAACATTGATCTTTCCCTGTTCCACACATTTACTTATTCTGTCTGGGGAAAAGTGTCATATGTAAAGAATTTTATAGTAATTCTCTCGAACATACTGGCTAACTGAATATTTTAATCTCTTACTCCACCATCTTTCCCACTGGTTCAATTCTATCGTTTGGCCACAGTTTTTCACCCATGCAATCATATTATCTTTTACTATTTCTTCCTCCATAAATATTTCTAGTAATTTTTTTATATAACCTAGATAGAAGAGCAGGTTTCTCAGATCAAATAGTCTCTTCTAAATTGGTGTTTATATCTTTTATTTCTATTAGTTTTTTTATCCCTTGCATATCTTGATCTTAATTGTTGATGAAGAAACCATCCACATTCCCTTCCTTCTGATCTTATTTGTTCTAAAGTTTTTATTTCTAGCATTCTATTAACTTTTCTAAAAGATCGCTATATGTTATCCATTTTTCTTTTCTCTGTGGATCTGATCTAAAGAGGGCTTCATGGGGTGATGCCCATTTTTGGGTACATTCTTCTTTTATATTTTTTCCAAACCTTAAATATTGCACTTCCAACAAAATGATTTTCAAAGTTTTGGTTTTCTTGTATTTTATAGTAAATGAAAAAAGTGTGTAGGCCAAATCTAAGTTCTGAACTTTCTAATATAAGTAATCTCCTATCATCTAGTTTTAGCCAATCCTTTATTCACGTAAGGCAGGGGTTGGCAACGTTAACATACCTGGGGCCGGTTGCTGGTCCCCAGGTCTTCCGCTGGGCCGGGGGGGGGAATGGTGGCACACGCGCTTAATGCACGCGCACGCAGACCCCACCAGCACCGGTGCCACTACGTGTGCTGCTGCCACCATTTTGTTTGCCAAAATGGTGGCTGTGATTCATTTGCACATGCGCATTACTTCTGCACATGTGCAAATGAATCACGGCCGCCATTTTGGCAAACAAAATGGTGGCTGCGGCAGTGCGACGGCAGGAGTGTGCAGCGGCGGTGGTGGCGGTCGGTGGGGACCGGTTGGCGGGGCTCGGCAGGCAGGGTGCAGCCCGCGGGCTGTAGGTTGCCAAGCCCTGATGTAAGGGTACTGGCTTCAATGTATAATTTTAAGTTGGGAACTTCAAACCCTCCTCTATCCACTGCATCCTGCATATGTTTTTGCTCAATCCTGGGTTTTTCCCCCACCCAGATAAACTCAGATAGTTGTTTTTTCCAATCTTTAAATATATTGACATTTTTAATTATAGGTATAGATTGAAAAAGAAAAAGCATCTTGGCAAAATGTTCATTTTTATCACAGGTATCCTGCCCAATAAACTTAGCTTTATGTCCCTCCAATTACTGAGATCTTTTTTAATTTCATTGCATATCTTCTTATAGTTGTTTCTAAATAGGTCTGAGTTTTTGTTAGTGTTATACCCAAAAAACTAGCTTTTTTATTTATATTAAATCTAGATATTTTACTCATCTCTTATTCTTCTATTTTAGTCGTATTTTTTGTGATTACATTTGTCTTTTCTTTATATATCTTTAGTTCTGATATTTGTTTAAATTTCTCCAGAAGTTTCATTAACTGATCAATGCAAGATAACGGGTCTTCCAATGTTACAGCTATGTTGTTTGCAAAGGCTGTTAATATGTATTGATCCTCTTTACTTCTGACCCCTCTTACGCTGGAATCTTTTTTGATGTTTCTTAGAAATATTTCAAGTGTCAAGATAAATAATAGGGGAAATAGGGGGCATCCCTGTCTTGTTCCTTTATTAATCACAATTGATTCTGTTCTTGAACCGTTAATTATTATTTTATTTGTTTGTTTCTTATTCTCCAAGACAAAAATGTGATTATAAATCAGAGTCATCATAAAACATGTGTTTGATATGTCTTAAACTTGGAATAATGTGGAATTCTAAAAAAACAGGCAATATAGGAATGAGCATACAAAAGAATTAAACTGACTACAATTTTGTTTACAACCTTAGTAGACTGCAAGTGACTTTACATCACTTCTGGGTGTTTTGTTTCAGAGTTTGCTGAATGGATTAATGTGCTACAAACCTGATGATCCAGTTGAGTACCTGGAAGGCTGTTTACAAAAAGTGAAGGAATTGGGAGGAGCAGAAAAAGTAAAATGGGACACTTTTGTTAGTCCAGAGAAAAGAACACTACCACCACTTAATGGCAGCCAGTCAAGGAGAGCATTTTTCAGAAATGGTAAGATATTTTGAAGTTATCATTACATATTTCATATGGGATTCAGAGAGGATAAGTGGCATGGAGAAGCCACTACATGAGTACTGATGTTTAATCCAGTGTAATATATTAATAAAATGTGGTGTGTTCATGGCTCACTGGCTTGAAACAACATATAGGCATCCGTTTGACATCTCCAATTGTTTTTCTCTTGTTTGGTTTGTAACATCTTGCCTGATGAAGAAGCCCATGGAGCCTCGAAAGCTTGCAACAAGTATATTGTGCATTTTGGTTGGCCAATAAAGGTAACACTAATGGATTTTTGTTTGAATTTGCTACATGGCCAACACAGCTATCCCTGAATGTTTTCTGGCTTGTGTTAGTGATGTCATTTAATAAATAATAACTATATTTCTATAAATCTCTGCAGTGACTTCAACTATTTGAGTGTTCATCCTAATTTTAATTTATATTTCAATTCAGATTTGGTTCCCAAGAATGCTTATGTACGTGAAACAAGTTTTATGCATACTAATTTGAGATTAAGCTTCATTGAACATACTGGGACTTATTTAAATGTGGACAGATTAATGTTTCATGTTATATAGAGTGAAATGTATAATATCTGCATCAACAAATGTTTTGATTTAGCTAAATGAAGCTTGCTTTGATTTTTGAAGAAGTGAAAAATATTTATTTCCCATCTAACAGCAGGAAACTGAGGTCAGGTTGTGATCAATTTATCTTTAATTGATTGTCATTAAATAATTTATAAAGTTATGATATACTGTAAAGTTTGCCAAACCTCTATAATGACTAATTGATTTAGGATGGGCAAAAATGAAGGAATATTAGTGCTGTGTCAGAACCAGCGAACTCAGTTCCCAATGGACAGAAAATCAACTTATTGTGATAGAAAAAAGAAGACTTTTATTTAAGACATCAGGATAGAAGTCATCAGTAAAGCATCTGTGTTGGAACTAACCAGTCCCTTCACCCTGCAGTGAAGCATATATCAGCAAGAAATAACTACCCTCAAACTATCCAGCCCCACCCTCAGGCTGTTGACAGAAAACTTTGGGCCTAAGCAGACTGCCAGAAATAGTGCACATTAAATTGAGGCACTACCCTGGCTCAGTGCTAGGGAATCATGGGAACTGTAATTTATTGTGGCACCAGAGCTCTCTGACAGAGAAGTCTCAATGTCTCAGAAAAAAATACAATTCCCATGACTCCCTAGCACTGAGCCAGGGCAGTGCCTCAATTTAATGTGCACTATTTCTGGCAGTCTGCTTAGGCCTTTAGTTTCTAAACCAAGCAAATTTTAAGAGTTCCCTTATTACCCATTTGTTCCTCTACCTTGCACTCCCAGTTCTGTCAGGTTACTACAATAAATAAAAGGAAAATAAATATCCTCCACATATCTGAATCATTACAGGAAAAACAGACATCCCTTCCAAACTCATCAAGCCATAAACCCCTTCTCTCTACATACCATTTGGCCAGCCTGCTATTTGTCTAGCCCCCCTTCTAACAGAATGCTGTCAAACCCACAACCCAGGCTTCTATGTCCCATATATGATCAATATATACATTTTCTCCAATATTTAATAACAATCATGACAGAACCATGTCCATGGTTTCTGACATCCCACTACCCCAGGAGTAAACTTCCCCTAGTCCAACCAGCTTCTTGGGATACTTCCTGTGAAACAATTGAGTCAGTTTTGGGGTATCCACATGATGGGTGTACACGCACTCATTTTTGGACTCAGGAAAATATTTCCAATGGAGCAAATACTGCAACTTGCCCCATGAATTCTCAAGTCCACAATCTTAGCAACTTCAAAGTACTGTTCCCTTCAACAACCAGGGGCAAAGGTGGTCTGAGGTCAGTCCTCCAGGGATCCGTTGTCAGGGCTGGCTTCAACAAACTAAAATGAAACACTGGGTGTAAATGTCTTTATGATTTAGGCAAGTCCAATTCTACGTCGCGTCATTAACCAGACTTTTCACAACAAATGGTCCAATGTATTTCAGTCCCAGCTTTCTAGCTGGTTGCCTGGTCTTTGAATGTTTGATGGACAAATAAACCTTGCTTCCCGGAGCTAAGCCCCATTCCTTGTCCCTTTTGTGGTCCATGAACTTTTTATAGTCCCTCTTTCCCTCATCCAAAGCAGTCACAATCTTAAGCCAAGTTGTTCCTAATTTTTGTAATCCATTTTGAGAGTGGAACAGGGTCAGTGGGTTCCGCAGTCAATGAAGGCAGGATTTTCAGCTCGTAGCCATAGATAATCTCAAATGGGGAATGTCTTGTGCTTAGATTAACTGCCTCATTAAAAGCCAAAATGGGGCAACAAGTCAAACCAATCATCTTGCAAATAGTTACTGTAACATCTCAAATATTGCTCCAGAGTGGAATTTGTTCTCTCAGATTTGCCATCCGTCTGTGGGTGATGAGAAGTGCTCATCGCTCACTCAACCCCAACTTTTTCTCCAATTCTTTCCAAAATTGGGAGGTGAATTGACTGCCTCTATGGCTCACAATTTTATCTGGCAGCCTATGCAATTTGTGCACATGGCCAATTACTTTCATACTTTCCATACTTTCTCCCCCCCTTTGGGTTTACAAGCTTGACTCTCAGGGTGTACAGTGGGATTCCACTACTCATCATTGGGGTGCAGCCGCTTAGGTCCGTTGCCTGCCTTCAGCTGCTGTCTAAGGCAGGCTTGGGAAGTTTCCCACCGGCTCTGAGTTGTCCTCTGAATCTATGGTGTCTGGTTCCCCCTGATTCCACACCATCTCTGCTGGTTGTCTTGAACACCCAACTGCCCAGCCTTCCTGTGCCCGATCACTGTTGGTCTCCTGATGGGTTTTGTGTTGGAGCCTTGTTTACTGCGATTCCCTGCTGGCTGGTCCCTCTGTCAGGGCAGTCAGCTCTTAGGTGGCTCTTCTTATCACATGCCAGGCACAGTCTCATGCACTGTTCCCTCTCCATGTCACTGGCAGTTGCCCTCCTTTCTTTGCCACTGGTGGGGCATGTTTTTTGGCTCACTCCCTTGCCTGTGCCACTTCTCCACTGCTTGGTCAAGCGAATCTCTTCTTTCACCATTTTACCTTCCTGGCCAACCTGATCCATTCTCTCATGATGCAGGGGCTGTCTCTCAAGAGGGCCCACTCTAAAAGGTCTGACCTCAGTCCTTCCTTGAAGTATTGGACCTTAAGGCCTTGGGCCAGACCGGAACCTGCATGGTTATACCACAAAATTCCATCGCATACTCAGTCACTGAGCGAGTGCCTTGCTCCAGCATCGTCAGTTTGGACTGGGCTCTTTGCGCATGGAAGGGGTCTTCAAATCTGGTCCATAAGGCTACCATGAAAGCTTGTAAGCCCTGCAGCTCCATGGCCCCGCTATCATACAGCTTCACAAGCCAGTCCACTGGTTCGCCCTTCAAGTGTGCGGTCACACACCTCACTTTTGCATCCTCAGTTGAGAAGGTGTGGGCCCACTCGTTCATGTGGCCAGTCACTTGTGCTAAGAAGTTGAGTAATTGACTCACACTTCCATCAGACTTTACTCCCATGTGCCATGCAGCTGGGCCCTGGAGTTGAGAGGTCAGAGCTGGAGGAGTCACTGCTGCTTATGGATCCCCACCCCCACTTGGAGCCAGGCCAGTCACTGAGGCAGTGGGACTGATGCTGCTGCATGGGGTGTTCCAGTACCTGCCGCCTTGCCATGGGCTGACTGTCCCATCAAATTCCCTGCTGCCCCATGGACCGATGATCTCACCAAGGTTTCTGCTGCTCTGTGGGCTGACTGTCCCACCGAGATCTTCCCGAGCACATTCACTACCTCTGTCAGAATGTCGCACATTGAGCACATCTCTGCTTGCACCTGCTGCCGCTGTGCTTCATGATCCTCCTCCCTTTGGGAGTTTGTTTCTAGTGGTTCGACTATCACATTGTCCCAGGTAGGCACTCGCCTTGCTCTGCGTCACCCCTGGAGGTCGCCAGGGTCCTGGTTCCGGAACCACTCATCCTCTTTCACGTCAGCAGGTGTGTCTTTGGCTTCTCCCAGAAGCCAGTCTCCATTCCCCACGCTCTCCTCAGCACCTCAGGGTCCCTCAGCTGAGCTCCCAGATCCAGAGCTGTGCCTTCTTTCAGGGCTTCAGCTCCCTGATCATCCTCCAGCCTCTCCTTGAGAAGCATTCCAACGATGGATGCATCCTGGTATGTATGCTGCTGCATCATACAGGATGTTTTTGTGAGTTCCGACACACTGTCAGAACCAATGAATTCAGTTCCCAATAGACAGAAAAGCATATTATTGTGATAGAAAACAAAAGACTTTTATTTAAGACATCAGGACAGA
>CM034706.1:178824739-178836040 GCA_020142125.1 Phrynosoma platyrhinos | reverse complement strand
ACCTTTTTGAGCCGGGGGCCGGGTTGCTGTCCCTCAGACAATCGGGGGCCGAAGCATCATAAATAAATAAATAAAATATTTTGTTAATTAAAAAATTTAAAAAAATATGCATGCACACTCTCTGAGCCCCAGAAAAGCCATGGCAAAACCCCTGTGGAGATTTTGCCAAGAAAACCCCAAGAAAAAGTAATAACAACAATAATCAATATCATGATGGCGGGCGGTGGCAGCAGGACCAGCCTAGGGCTGGTCCAAAAGCCTCGGGGGGCCGCATCCAGCCACCCGAGGCCTTGGGTTGCCTACCCCTGTCTTAGCCAATCGGAACACGAGGACAGATTGAGACCGGGTAGGATTATCGCACACACATCATATTGAACAGTCTGAAAGGGTTCTTGCTGGCTGAGGACGTATTTTTACAGTTCTCCTGCTGGGACGGACTAGGGACTGTCAGAATGGGAACTCAATGAGGATCATACCATGCGATAAAATACGTTCCGTTCCGTTCTCATCACGTTCCGAGAATACAGTGCGATAAGCTTATAACTAAAGAAAGAAGTTGGCAGCATGAGCTTTCATAGACTTAAATCTACTTCTGAATGCATCTGAGGAAGTAGACTTTAGTCTATGAAAGTTCATGCTGCCAACTTCTTTCTTTAGATTGTCTATATAGACTTTCATCCTTTGTTTTTATCTTTCTTTATCTAGTCTGGCCTGTTCCTTTTGCCCCTAGCATCCAGGCATGGCAGTTTCATAATCTAGAGGCAGTTTTAAAGTTAAACTGGTTTTTATTGATATAACAAGTTCTCAGTATTTTCCAAGTAAGACTTATTTTCTGGTACTAGCTAAGGCTGGCTAGAGGTTCTGTGAGCAAACCAGTCATTTTGCCAACAGCCTCAATGATATTGCAATGACATTATGACATTAGGGTCAGACTTGGTTTGACTACTGCCAGAATTTCTTACTGTATCCCAATATAGATTGGTTGAAAATGTTAATTGATTATTTTAGTCAAAACAAAGCTTTCCTTCAAATATCACATACAACAGAATTTCATGCCAATGTCTCTGTGTTTTTAATCCAATAGAATTTCTGGATTTCATTATTTTTGGATGTAAAAAGAGTTGTAGTTTTTATATTTCTTTTCTCACCACAGTGATGCCAGACAATCCCAATTTTCCTTATCGACGATATGATCGACTCCCTCCAATCCACCAATTCTCCATAGAAAGTGACACAGATCTCTCAGAAACAGCTGAACTTATTGAGGAATATGACGTGTTTGATCCTGCAAGACCACGGCCTAAAATCATCCTTGTCATAGGTAGGAACATAAAAAGTGAGGTGGTTCTGGACAAAAATACACCAGATATGATTGTAATTCAGTGAGGCAAAAGTCATTCATTTTGTGTTATAACAGTAACTTTTTAGCCACTTTTTCAGTTATGAGTGTGTGGCTTGTGCCTTTGCACTCCGTGGTGTTAGAAAGAAAAGTATGTGCCACACACCAGAATTAGCATTCAGAGGTTTCTATTTTTTTTTAAATGACTAAAGTAAACTTTTTTTTATTCTTCATAAAAATAGGAAATTGTTTCTTTACTTTTAAAATGTTGTGTATATTACTGTATATTAGCATAAAGTTACCATTTTTTGGATCTTGGAATTGTATCTATAACTAGAGAATTTCAGCAGGTGTTGCTTGCCACATGAGCAAGTAACAAACAACATCTGCTGAAATTTTCTCTTTTGTACAATCACTAAATGTACAGGAGACCTCTTCTGTTTTCACTCTGGCGACCCTATCTGTCACCAATTATTTTAGAATGACCTTCCCAACCCACAAATGGAAGTATATGCTGCATATTGTTTTACTTGAAGGTAAAAAGTTCTGTTTTAATACCAGGGGAGAGGGGATATCATTCTTTTCCACATCCAAAGGGAGAGTGGTTATGCCTTTCTCCACTTTCCAAGTTTTAATCCCTTTCCTTTTCTTGATTCACATGGAAAATACATAAAAGAAAATACAGTCAACTGCTCTGCATGAAAAAGATGTGTGGGGGAAAGCCACAGCATTAATTTTCATCTTGACCAGAAAAAAAAAATCACTTCAGTCCTATTTGGGGCAGATTACCTTTTTCATAGTTTCAATTCCACATAACACATTTCTAACTAAAATGAAATTACCATTATACATGTTAAACTAGTAATTAATCTGTTAATTGTGTGAGATCATTAAACAATATTTTCTTTCATGTTTAATGCATATAAGCAAAATGTTAAAATTTATTCTGTCGGTGTTGCAGGGTGGGGAAAATATAATCTTGAGGAAAATCTCATGGTGTCTTGTCTTCATGCTTTTACAAGAAAACCAAAATATGCACTAAATTCTCAAATACTCTAGGTTAGCATCTTCCTGCCAGGGAACTGTCATTATGGATTCTTTTTAAGAAATGGAAATGGAGAGTATGTACCACATGAACTTTCCTTTTGCCATAGATGCTAGCTGGTTCAAAGCTTTTCTAGGTCCTAATTAGTCCATTACAGTTGACTAGAAGATAATATTAGGATTTTCTCTTTCTTCAAAGACTAGAGGAAAGGGATTTTTGATATTCCTGTCTCAATAGTCATCCCAACCATGATCAGAATATATATTCAGAATAGATTCAGATAGATGTCTACATATATTTTATTAAAAGAAAAAAATATTTTTGCAAAGTTTTTGCTTCTTTTCATTGAAATTGAAACATTCCCCAGTAATTTAAGTTTTATTTACATGAGGAAAGGTGTGTGTGTGTGTTTAAAGATGATTCACCAACATTCTAACTAACCTGAATGAAAACATCCCATGTTTATTTAATTAGATGCTATTAGTTTGGCTAGTCAGGATGATAGCTTGCCATAGACAGAATGTGGAAGGCAAATGAAATAAGCCAGTTTGAAATCATGCTTAACTCTGGAAGTGCACCATAGCAAACTGAGCTGCACAACTGTAGACAGAACTAAGCAGAGGAAGATTCAGACTCACAACGCTGCCAACATTGCTATGTCATCACTTTTCTATGTGACACTTATTCTTTATGTATGCAGTGTGTTGGTCTGACATTTTAGTAATGCAGAGTCTCAATTCTAGTTTGGCTCTGCTGGTCAGACAATCTCTTATCCTTGCCCTTACTGTTAGATGGAGCGTAGTGCTGCTGTGCCTATGTGAGCTCTTAACAATTACAGCAAAATTTCTTACAACTGGATTAGGGTCATTACTGATACTAGAAGGATAGCTAACATGAGAACTGGAAAGGCAGAAACAATACTTTCAGTGTTTAACATTAACATTTAGAATGAAAATACCATTCTAAAAGGGTGGTGGGACTCACCCTTATGCTGTGGCCTGAGAGCTTGCCTCAGTTATGTTTCCACATTTTTTTTACTATTAAACCTTATTCTGTGCATTGGCCATGATGGATGTGGATCATGGGGGTTTTAGTTCAAGATACCTGGGTACCATATTGGGGATGCCTATGCTACAGCATGGAATCAGGCTGTTAGTGATTTAAAGAAAGTTACATTCCATAGTTTGGGGAATATATTGGTATCAGATGGTGAATGGTCTTCAATGAACCTTCAAAAAACCAGGGCCTTTTTTCTTTCTTTCTTTGATACTAGGTGGTCCAGGGAGTGGAAAGGGAACTCAGAGTTTGAAAATAGCAGAACGTTATGGATTTGAATACATCTCTGTTGGTGAATTGTTAAGAAAAAAGATCCATAACACAAGTAGTAATCGAAAGTGGAGCCTGATTGCCAAGATAATCACCACTGGAGAATTAGCCCCACAGGTGAAACTTTATTTTGATTATCCTTATTGTTATAATTATTTAGAATACAGTTTCCCCTCCGTTCTTGTGGACTTGAGATCCATGGTTTTGATCAACGGGGTGTGCCCCATGCAAGCCTATGAGGCATGAATATTGGCATCTCCGTTTTCGTGTGTGTGTGTGTGTTTGTGTCTGGAACGGATCCCCCTGCGAAAACAGAGAGCCGACTGTATTTCTATCCTGCCCCAAATCATAAGATCTTTGTGTGGCTTAAAAAATACTTTGGAATGACTTAAAATGTGAGATTAATGCAGTTTGATACAACTTCAACTGCCATGGCTCCTCCCTACAAAATGCTGGGATTTGTAGTTTTGTGAGAGACAATTCTTTGACAGAGAAAGCTAAAAACCTTGTAAAACTACAAATTCCAGGATTCTGTAGGATGGAGCTACAACACTTAAAATGATGTCAAATTTCTATTTCTACAGTGCATTATTTCTACAGTGTAGATGCACCCAGTGAAAATGTTAAAACAATAAAAGTAATTTAAACATCCTAAAAGCATATTAACCCAGTGCATAGCCTCACCAAATGATAAATCTCAGGATTCTGTAGTTTTGTGCTATTGTTTTGCACTAGGTGAAGCTTTTGAGTTGCCTTCAAGGTCAGTTGTACACAAGTGTATTAAAGTAGTCTGACAGAGATTCTAAGTATATGAATTACTGTGTAGGAAGGGCAAAAAACTGGAGGACCAATTGAAAGTTGCTCCAGGCACTCTAAGCAAAAAGTCAATTTTGTTCTCCAGATCTAGGAGCATTCCCACGTTATGAGCCTGTTTCTTACAAGAAAGGTCATTCACCCAACTCCTGGACTCAGGAACCAACATTTCACAGAGTTGTGCCATCTTATGAGGAGTTGTTGTTGCTGTGTGCGCTCAAGTTGTTTCTGACTTATGGCAACCCTTAAGCAAACCTACCACAGAGTTTTCTGGAGTGGAGAGTTTGGCTCACCCAAGGTCATCCTGTGAGTTTCCATTGATTCAGCTTTAGTTTATAGTCCTTCATATCGTCTATTAGTCTATTGCAGTCTCCATGCACTGGTTTCTATCCCTCTGCCACCAGCAAGATTTGACCAAGCACTATTAATATCCACTGCACTGCACAAATACATAAATCTTACTGAATTTTTTTTCATCTGTTCAAGGAAACAACTATTACTGAAATAAAACAAAAATTAATGCAGATTCCTGATGAAGAGGGCATTGTTATTGATGGATTTCCAAGAGATGTCGCCCAGGCTCTTTCCTTTGAAGACCAAGTAAGAGATTGTTATCTTTCTTTAGAATCTTTCATTGTCTTGAATCTGTTAAGGTCTTAACATAAATAAGAAGCTAAACTCCAGAAAACCTAAATAGTATTATTTTCTGATCAATGAGCATTGCCTTTAATACAAATCAAGGATAAAGATAAATTAGGATTTTATCTTAGTAAATACCTAATTGTATGCTGATAAAAAGTCAGTTTCTTGACATACATTTCAGGAATATAATGCCTCCACGCTTTCAAAAGCCACCAGAATTTTCTCATACAAAAATTTGTATAACCAACAATGACAGTACTTTCTTTCAAATGTAATTAAACTGTTCCAAAGGGAAAGAAAGATCCAATTTAACGAGTCATACTTTTCATACATTGATGATTTCAAAAATGAAAAGGTTATTCCTTAATTGCACATTTTCAGTACTCATTAGGAAGAGTACAATTTCAACAGCCTATTTTTTCATAATTAAAGAGGCCTCTCATGGTTCTTACAAATCTAGAATATAGCACTGAAATGTATCTTTTGTAAAATGCATAGCACAGGTATTTCTGACATACTTTTTATTCAATCACTTTTTTTTGAAAGACATGGCAAATCTTTATATATGACAAAGCTCTTTTCCAAGCACAGTAAAAGTATAAAGAGAAATTATATTAATTTAAAGCAGATTTTTGAGCTCACAAAGCAAACAAGCTATATTAAACAATTATATATATAAATATATATATAATTGTTTAATATAGCTTGTTTGCTCTGTGAGCTCAAAAATCTGCTTTAAATTAATATAATTTCTCTTTATACTTTCATTGTGCTTGAAAAAGAGCTTTGTCATATATAAAGATTTGCCATGTCTTTCATATATATGAATCTGATTACTTACCAAATTAATGGTGTAATTGTATGCTCATTTTTTTAGGACTAAAACTCAGTGGCCTAAATCCAATTCTGAGCCCAAAGAACAACAGCTCCATGGGTCTTACCTATGTGCTCATTTGCCAAGTTTCCTTTGATTCAGAGGGTTCACTCTGGTTAGGACTAGCAATAGGATTCAGAAACTTCTCAATAAACTAGGTTAGGACTGAGCTGTAAATAGTTCTTGATCATGATTTATATTACATGGCATTATTAAATATTAAAAGTAGCTTCTGCAAGGAAAATGAGTACATTGCTGAGCAGATACTTATGGCATGTTCCTATGCTGGGGTCATTCAGGATGCAATTTTGACATGATAACAGTTTTCGGAGTTTGTATGTTCTAGCAAAATAACAAAGAGTAGTGTGGCACCTTTAAGCATTAAAGATTTATTATAGGACAAATTTTCATGAACACATTGTCCACCTTGTCAGAGGCATGCAGTGCTACCTTGAACCCTTCAGGTAGGGATACAGTAGATATGGTTAGGATTAGGATATACAAATATAGGTGAGAGCATAAAAGCAGAATTATTAGCAGTAACATTATTAGCAGTGACAACACATAGATCCTTACTTTAAAAAGTTAAACACATCATGAGGCTTGAAGTGAAGAATGCCTTGGAGATCCATCACAACCAACTTTGCAAGGCACTTTATGGGCCAAATTTCCTATAACTGTTCTGGCTTGGATTCCACAGTGATTAAAAATGTTTTGAAGTACTTTGGCAGCTCCTTGTCAGACTGTTATAGATACTCTTCAGTTTGTGAAGACTGATGATGTAAAACCATAATGCTGATGAGTTTGATGGAAGTAATGGTAATGGTTTTGGTTTAAAAAAACCTTCTGTTGAGTGTGCTATTTCTAGAAGCCAATTCTGAACATTCATTTTTAGAATAAAGTATTTTGATTATGTATTGCTGACTCAACTCCTGGCATTCTTAATAAGTAATTCTTTACTGTGATTTCATGACTTAATTGCCCCTATGAAAACATCAAGTCAGTAGTCTAATGAGGGATTTTGATTTTCCTTTCTAACAAGGCATGGCTTTTTAAAGTTGTAGCACTTTAAATGTCAGTAGTCTCTTCGCCCTCTTCCTATTCTTTTTAGATAATTCTTGCCTACTAATACTATCATGTGTATTTATTTATTGGGAATCTAAGCAGTAATCAATGTGCTTTAGTTTAATCTGAAAGTGAAAGAAATATGAATGAAATTTAATAATTGTGAATTAACTTTAACCCAAATCAAGTAAAAATTATTATACACATTCCAGCAAGGACCATGTTAGCCATGCAAGACAGATTGAAGATTGAATGAAACAAGAATTGAAATTTCAACTACAAAAGAACTAAATATGAATAAATAATTCTGAATTAAATTTTTGAAAAAGAAAACATAAACATATTTTTATATCTGTAAAATGAAAGAAAAAATAAAAAAATGTTCCAGTATGCATCCTGCAGTTCACGGGGTGTTCACACTGTTCTGAAGTTATTGGACTAAGAGTTGGTGAGCGTCTCTCCTTCCCTACCACCTACATTTTCTTGGCTCTCTGCTCACCCAATATGGACTACTGTTTGAGATCCAGGACCACAGACCCACCTCTCAGAACTGTGTAAGATACATAAATTATATCATAATACCCTTGCCACAGCTACATTTATTTCATTTTATTTATAGTATTTATACTCTAGCCTTCAGCCAAAAAAATTCCCAGGGCAGTTTACAAATCATTAATTTGACAGTTCTCTGCCTTCATGCTTATGTCTAAATAAGAGATGACACAGAAGGAAAAGGGAATGGTAGTGGGGGAGAAGATTAACTCCAGCTGAAGCTGACTGCCCTTCTCTCCCTCAAAGGCCAGAGTTATGGCATTTGGAATGGATGGAGGGCATCTTGCCAACTGTTGGACCAATGGTCTTCTCTGTCTACGAGGCCAAAGATTTCAAAAATGGTAGATTTTCTTTCCAACCACTTTATAAAAATCTATTGGTGTAAACATTTTTTTCATTGTCACTAAAATTAGACAATGGTTCAAGTAAACTTTGTCCCTTATGAACAAGCCCCAGACCACCTTCTCTGTATAAGAAATCCGAAGTCCTTCTTCATTTGGCAACATCTCCTCTAAAGATTGACGGTCCTCTATTCTGCTTATCTGTCTGGACCTACATGTGGAACAGAATGCCCTGTGCCTAAATCCTATTATTAGTCCCAATTAGAGTAGACCCACTGGTCTAATGAAGTCCCATTGATCAGTGGATTTGCTCTTTGTAGGACAGACAAAAGGATTCAGTTCTGGATGTTGACATACTACCTAGTATGATAAAGTGTGTTTTTGGAACCTAACAGCCTTAGCCATGTAATACTTTGACTCCTTCCCTGTAATTAACTGACTCTTATACATCATCAGATAGCTAAACAAAAGATGACTCGTTCAGCCTTTGCACCCAAGACAAACCTTTCATATCACTTCTATAACAGATAATTTTATTGGCCTTTCTGAGTAACTGCGTAGGACAAGACTTTTTAAATGTGTCTGTTTTTTTGTTGCTATTGTATTGTCATCCAGCTTTAAAATCAATGAGAGTTGTAATTATTTGCTAATTATAAGTAACTAATTGCACACAATGTAAAAGCTACACAATTGCCTGAGTTGCTTAAATTAATGTACTGACTAATCATAACATGGGGCTCTATTTGCATATAGTACAGAATCATGGAGATTCATAGTGTTACAAAGACAAGCTTTTGTAAGCCAGGAGTTTATGCATTCCCCATCCTTTCCTTCCATAGTGCACCTGTGGGGAGGAGATGAGACAATTTTATTTTGCTTTTTATTAACCACAGTTTAGAGTTAGCATCTGTACCAAAACTATGGTTAACCTGAATTGAGGCAAATCAGATTTGCTTAAGAACACAGTCTGAAATTGTTGTTGTGCTTGATTTTAGTAAGGGTTGGATGTAATTCTGAACTGTGGTTAGTAAAAAATGAAAGCAAAGTCTTCTGAAATCATGGCTGTTCTGGAAGAGAAAGACAAAGCATATGACTCCATATGCATAGACTGATTTTCATAATGCTAAATAACAGTTATAATTACATGTAAATGCAGCAATATACATTATGATATAACCCCCTGTAGGAGCCCTCAGAACTGTGGCTTCTTATTGTGATATTTCACTTTTCATGCTTTGGTCTTCCTAAGGAAAAATAGAAGCACTTTAAAACACTGAAGACATGAAGCTTATTTTAAAACCAAAACGTCTTTTTTTAAATTAGGGGGAAAGTGATTCAGTGGTATATTAAATGTTAACTGTGCTGTATGAATACAAAAGAAGTTCTGATTTTTGCAGTGAGTCCATTAATGTCACTTTTACAGGTGGAACTAGAATATAAATGATCACAATTATACTTGCTTCAGTAAATGTACTGCAGTAGGACTGCTGTTGCAATTCCTTCATTGAAAGTAGTCTCCTTCCTGAAAAGGACAATATCTCAAATACAGGGTTAGAAATAATATTGGCAAGGACCAAACGCTTTATGAACAGAAGGTTTGCCACACTTTGGTCTAGACATCTGTGCGTTCTCCTCACACACACCCAGAGCATAGGGAGAATGTCAAGGTCATACATCTGAAAAAGAACACAGCAATTCATTCTGGGTATAATATGATCTGGGAATTTTATTGTTAACTGCCCTTGACTTGATCTCAATCCATGGATCCATGGAACTATGGATGAGATATCTCCAAGACCCCCTGTCCTCCACTATTCTGCTTAATTCCTGCAAATCTATACCTACAACCTCCTGAACAGAGTTCATCCATCTGACAAGTGGCCTTCCTACTTCCTTCCACCTTTCCCAGCATTGTTGTCTTTTCTAATGAGCCTTCTCTTCTCATAATGGGTCTGAAGTACGAGAACCTCAGTTTGGTCATCTTGGTTTCCAGGGAGGCTTCTGGCTTGATCTGCACTAGGAACAATTTGTTTGTATTTTTGGCTCTCCATGGGATCCTCAACACTCTTCTCCAGCAACATATCTCAGTGGATCATAGACTCATAGAGTTGGAACAGACCACAAGAGCTATCCAGTCCAAACCTCTGCCATGCTGGAACTCACTATCAAAGCACCCCCGACTGATGGCCATCCCACCTCTGTTTAAAGACCTTCAAAGAAAGAGACTCCACCACACTCAGAGAGAGTGTGTTCCTTTAGGTGGAATCTCTTTTCCTGTAGCTTGCATCCATTGTCCTGGGTCCTATTCTCTGGCGCAGCAGAAAACAAGCTAGGTCCCTCCTGAATATGACATCACTTCAAATATTTAAACAGGGTTATCATATCCCCTCTTAACCATCTCTTCTCCAGGCTAAACATACCCAGTTCCCTAAGTTGTTCCTCATAGGGCATGGTTTCCAGACCCTTCGCCATTTTAGTCGCCCTGCTCTGGACACACTCCAGTTTTTCAACATCCTTTTTGAATTGTGATGCTCAGAAGTGGACACAGTATTCCAGTGGGGCCTGACTGAAGCAGAATATAGTGGCACTATTACTTCCCTTGATCTAGATACTATACTTCTCTTGATGCAGCCTAAAATCACATTGGCTTTTTTAGCTGCATCATCACACTGTTGACTCATGTTCAACTTGTGGTCTATTAGAACTCCTAGATCCCTTTCACATGTAGTCTCATTCAGCCAGGTGTCCCCCATCTAATATCTATGCATTTCATTTTCATCTTTTGATTATTTTTTCCCTAAGTGCAGTACCTTACATTTCTCCATGCTGAAACTCATTTTTTTTTTTAGCTGTAATCCATTCTAATCTATTAAGGTCATTTTGAATTTTCATCTTGTCCTCTGGGGTATTAGCTAGTCCTCCTAATTTGATGCCATCTGCAAATTTGATAAGCATGCCCCCTATTCTTTCTTCCAAGTCATTGATAAAGATGTTGAATAGCACTGGGCCCAGGACAGAACCCTGTGGCACCGCACTGGTCACTTCTCTCCAAGATGAAGAGGAGCCATTGCTGAGCACCCTTTGGGTTTGGTCAGTCAATCAATTACTAATCCACCTAACAATTGTATTGTTTAGCCCACATTTTACTATCTTTAATGTCATGGGGGACCTAATCAAAAGACTTACTGAAATCAAGATATGCTATGTCTAGTGCATTCCCTTCATCTAGCAAGCTGGTAATTTTATCGAAAAAGAAATCAGATTAGTCTGGCATGACTTGTTTCTCTGAAACCCATGTTGATTT
>CM034706.1:178780234-178799225 GCA_020142125.1 Phrynosoma platyrhinos | reverse complement strand
CAAAAGCTGGGAGGGGGCTTTTGCACCTGAGAATCAGCAGCTCTGGGGCACTTTAAGCTCTCTTCCTATCCACTAGTCATATTGTCTTGTCAAATACAGGGTTGCAACCACATTTCTGTAACTTTTAGTTTAGTCCTTATTTAATGTTTTAAGAGTAGAAATGGGTGCCTTGTATTTTAAAACTAAGGATTGTACCATGCACTTATCTGCATATTTGACTTGGATTCCTTATCAGGAGTACTGGAGTTATGACAGCAGCATTGTAAAATTAGAATGCAAAAAACAAAACAAAAAATCACTAAAATCTAGATTGTAGAAAAGTAGAAAGATCCAAGGTTGTTGTTGTGTACAAGAAAGTGACTTTCTCATGGTACTTCCTCCATGGAACTGTGTTGATATTGTTGTTATTCATTGTCTCACAAATAAGTATTTGAATAAAAATGTATGAGATTTAAATTTTCCTACAGGAAAACAAATCTAGTTTTCCAAATTCATAAACTTTAAAAATGCTCATTCTCTTTATTATATTTATAAACCAAAGAAGAAACTGACAAAATGATTTAAATGGTGTATTTGATCCCAGAAACATAAAGTTAAGCTTGAATTAAATGCCTAATAAATTTGGGGATATAAAACAGGACACAAGGGAGCTGATGAAATGGTCTAGACATAGTTATTAACCTGCAGTCAAGCTTGAAGAATTAATTATATAAAGCTTGATTTTTAAATTATAGTTTGATTTTCCTGTTATTTTAATTAACATAGGTTACCTGAAGGATATATAATTTGGCAGATAGGGTATTTTTTTTTAATTTGAACATATGAAAATTTACCAAATTGTGGGAAGCAACAAATAATAATAGTTTATAGCAGAAAGGTTAACACTACTCATGAGCAAAACTTGCATTTTTAACATAGGAACATTTTGCTTGAAGGGAAAAAATGAAAACATGGTCAATTTATTCATTGAATAACAGTGTATAAATATGTCTATGGTTTACATCCAACTGCATAGTGATGTAATTCTTTATTGCAAGATATTGTTCCCTTTATAAGCATACTTATGTTGCCAATTTCAGAGTCAAGGTATCACCAGTTTCTTTTGGTGAAGCTAGGGTAAATTATTTTTTTGTAGAATAATGGGTTCCTTGATTTCTCTCCCTCACCAAATCCTCCTCCCAACATGGATGTTTTTAAGCAAATATAAAGATCTGGAAGATCCAATCAAGTATTTTGTTTACCTCCCATGGGATTTAATGCTAATTTTACACATATATTCAGCTATAGTCTTCCAGAATAATGAATGTATACTTCCATAATAATATAAGTGAAAAATCTTGCCCTTTGTTTTCTGCTCATGCAATTAGTTCTCATATGTATCATTGCTCTTCCTCCTAATTCCCAGTGCCTCCATAAATTAAATGTAACAGTACTGAGTAACAGAGCAATTATATTAGCAAAGTTTCCATAAACAACTCTTAGCAAACAGTTACTTTATGGAACAGCAATAATAGTAATCTTCAGTTAGATATTGGGGCAGCAAGTGACTTCCTTACCAGTGGTGTAGTTAATGCACTCTGAATTTTATTCCAGATGTTAGAAACATCCCAGGTGCTGGATGTAGTTTGGGGACAGGGTTCAGCACCTATGATGGCTCCTTTAAAATCTGGAATAAATGTCAGAGCAGGCTGACCAGAGCAGACAAGCCCCAGCTGCTTCTTGTTGATGTGTCCGATACCATCTTGGAAATGTTTGTCTCTCTGGGAAGCTATTTGGCAGCAATTGTAAGAGGGAGTTGTAGATTGATCTACAAAGCAGCAGTGGAAATGTCTTTAGAGTCTGTAAATTGCACATAGTTTTATTTCATTAATATGTGTGGAATATACTTTGTACCATGGCCTGGATACACATCCTGGGTATGCACAGTTAATAGGGATAACAAAGGGCAGATCTTACAGGACTGGTAGGACACTATTAGGGATTGGAAGATTGCTGTTCTGCAGCTTACCAGTTGCCAATCTCCTTTAAAAAGAAGACAGAGGGACCCAAACTTTTTATGAGGATAACTCGGCAGAATACTTGCCTTCCAAGAATACATCTTGAATAACACAACAGAGAAGGAACCTTGCATGAGAGCCCAACCTGCTGACAGACTGTTAACCTAGATGAGCCATTAGTCTGGTTCAATGTGAGGAAATTTTCCTGAGTTTGGAAAAGTTACTATTTTGGATGACAGCCCCCAGTTTTCTCCAGAGAACATGGTTGAGCCCTGCAATGTCCTGTGCAAGTTCAGTGTGTATAGGGTATCATCCAAAAACCTTTACTTATTAATTATCAGCAAGTTGAGAATCCAAAATAAACAGACAAACTCTGGTGAGTTTCACTACAACTGCTATTTTATTCCATTTGACCATCTTGTCCAAGATGCTTCTGTTATCGAATGTCCAGTTCTATTATGGTTTCTGGTGACAAACAATATCTGCATTGCAGAAGTGAGAAAGAAATGCCAGGCATACTTTAAAAAAAGAAATGAATTTATTTGGCTAGGAATTCATTTAGGGAGGAGAAAGTGAGAGGAATAAATAGATTTCTTCTGTCAGAGATGATCAGCACAACTGTCATTAAATTTTGAAAGGCAGTTAAAATGCAGTAATAAGACAGATTCACACCCTGGCTCTCCTCCCTCATTTCAGCATCTCATACTAAGTAATCACTCACTCATCACAATGTAAACCTTCTCATTAGTTACATGTTAAGCCCACAACAAGAGAACTTCCAACTAAACATGGTAGTTTTGTGTTTTTTTTCATTTTGGTTTAAAAAATAGAGTTCATTCTGTGCTCACTTTCATTATTTGGCCACACATTTTATGTTCACTTTACTCACTAGACTAATCAACTGATTAAGATTGCTAAAATAGAAAATTATAATGTGAGGGAAAGGACAAGACATAAATAAAAACAAGCAACACACGAAGAAAGGGGATGACAGAAAGAAACAAAGAAACAGAGGAAAAGGGGAAAGTACAGGCAAAAGCAAAATCCACAGGTAGGTCATATGTTTATTAGGAATAACTAAAATTTCACAGAAGTATGCTAAAAAAAATTAAGTTTATCAGAATTCCTCAGCAGGATAGGTAGGATAAACAATAACGGACAGAGAAGGGAACAAAGAAAGAAGTCCAAAAATTTGGCCAGTAAACTAAGGGCCTCTGCAGATTGGCCCAAAGGGTCATTTTGGAGGCACAGTTGGGATGAGGCAGCTGGCTGGCCCAACCCCACGCCGACGCCACTCTGATGCCGTGCACCATTATGCATGACATGCAGTATCAGAATGCCCTTCTGGTGCAACGTTCTGACATGCTCTTAGGGCGGCCTTTTCAGGGTGGCAAAAGGGAGGATAGGGGCTGTGACATAGAGTAGTCACGGCCCCAATCCGCTGCTTCCCAGGGCGGCCCAGAGCCACCCGTCTAGGACAGCTAACTTGTTCAAAGACATATAACCATGTTCGTTTGGAAAATTAATATAATAATAATAAAATCTTCAGAAGATCCCAGCCACAGAAACATCAGAAAGAAACCCTTCTAGAACCTGGCCACACAGCCCGAAAAACCCACAAAAAACTATTGATGCCGACCATGAAAGCCTACAACTTCAAATAAGTATTTGTTGGAAGCAATAACCACTAATTTTTAAAGTGTTTGTATGAAGGCAGTCTGTGGAAGTTAGTTTCACAATCAGTTGGTTCCTCCTTGAAATATGTGTGTATAGGACATCATGCTATGCTTATTTATCTGGGACTTAATGGTGGAGAAGTACTCCCTTTTACCCCCCCACCTTATTTAAAGTAACTGTGATTTTTTTGTTTGTTTGTTCAGTTGTACTCAAATTGATTTTTTTTTTTAGCTTAGCTAATGGAGATATTATAAATAATTCCCATAGAACCCTTTTGCTTGGTTAGGTTATGTTAGGGGTAGGCAACCTTTCCCCTTTAAGGGCCGAGGGACTTCAGCTCCCAGAAGCCTCAGCCATGTTGGCCAATAGTCCCATGTTAGCCAATAGCTCCTGGGATTCTGGGAGCTGAAGTCCCTCGGCCCTTAAAGGGGAAAGGTTGCCTACCCCTGGTTATGTGTACAGTTCTAAGGGGAATAATAGAAAAATCAATATGACATGGTGGAACAAATATGCTTTGCAGCATTTGAAAATGATGTCACCTTGAGCAGAATTAAAATAGAAATTCTAGCTAACTTTTCACTGGACACATTCAAGCAGGGATGGGCAACATGTGACCCATGAGTTACATTTGGCTTCCTTTGTTTATTTTTATGGTCCTTTAAGAACAGAATGCCCTGTCACTAAATTTATCACCATGGCGGTAGCAAAAGAAGGTGGCATTTTCCTTTCCCTTTAAAAATGTTGTTTCTCTTTAAAAACAAAGAAGCCTCATGGGAGCATTAATCTGCTTATAAAGAAGGCATACATGGAGCATGTGCCTTGAATCAAAGGGGGAAATGTTGCTTTTAAGGGCAGGAATATTGAGGGTTTTTTCTACTCTAGTGGCAAATTAGGTGGTGGAGCTGCAGCTCCTGGTGGGGTTCAAGGGATGCAGAAGTTGTCTCCCATGCATTCAAAGGCTCAAAGAAGGGCTGATTCATACAGTCACTCAGTGTGTATGTGGACTGCAAAGGTCACATACCTTCAAATACTGTGTTTTATAGTTTTTCTATTTATGTTTGCAGTTTAATTGCCATAGCATAAAAACTAAATGTATAGGCAAGCCATAGTGTCATTTTACATGCAACATCACAAGTTATTTGTCTAGGTCAGGGGTAGGCAACCTTTCCCCTTTAAGGGCCGAGGGACTTCAGCTCCCAGAAGCCTCAACCATGTTGGCCAATAGTCCCATGTTGGCCAATAGCTCCTGGGATTCTGGGAGCTGAAGTCCCTCGGCCCTTAAAGGGGAAAGATTGCCTACCCCTGGTCTAGGTTCACATGCATAGACAGCCTGTACAGTCTGTCTATTAGTCCTTTGTGCTGTGTAGACTGCCACATGTCTCTTTAGCTGTCATGGTGATTTTAAAGCAAAACATTGCCATAGGGAACTATGGAGGACAATTATAACTCTACAGAGGCACAACTAGAGCTATATGGCAGGGGTAGGCAATCTTTCCCCTTTAAGGGCCGAGGGACTTCAGCTCCCAGAATCCCAGGAGCTGTTGGCCAACTGAGGCTTCTGGGAGCTGAAGTCCCTTGGCCCTTAAAGGGAAAAGGTTGCCTACCCCTGCTATATGGAGACAGCATTTTTATGAGAAACTATGTACAGTTTTATGTTAATTCTGTTTTGATAGGACATTTTGACACTGCATACTAAATGTATAGAATTTGCTGCTGTTAGATATGGAGATGGTTATTAACTGGAGTGGCTATAAATTGGAGCTGCATATAGCTCAAGTTATGCTTCTGTAGACATATTCATGGATGATAGTTTGATTAATTGATGTTGGTTGTGATATCCTAATGAAATTTGATAGTTTAGATGTCAAATGTGACTGAATATTGGTCATGCTTGGAAAAGTTACTTTTCCAAGTTACTTTGTTGCATACTGCCAGGAGCCATGCTATCTGGGGAATTCTAGAATTTAATAGCCCCCAATCATAAGTTTTCCAACATTTAGTATTGAGGAACAGTGGGATAGGGCACTTCAGGCCCTGGTTGTGAACTTTGCAGAGGCGTATTATTGTATTGTATCAAGTCAAAAGAACACATATGCCTTTGTTTTTAAAACAATGAGGGACAGGCAGTAGCAGAGTACATGATATGAATGCCAGAGATTCTCCTTCTATATAAAACTGGAAAGCTGTGGCTAAAGCACTGGTCTTTAATAAGATACTAGGGATTATGGCAGTGGACAAGACATTTCCTGTCTTGACTCAAGAAGTGTTGGCATGTATGTTCTTGATCTAGAGGTGTGTATATAAATCAGGAGTGAAATCATGTGGATTTCTGGATATTTTTGGACTTCACATTCTAGCAGTCCTAGTCAATATGACCCATAGTGAAGAATGATGAGAGTTGCAGTTCCACAACATATGGAGGCTTTCATGATTTCCACACAGATACAGCAGCTGGCCTGTAGTGATGGCTCCTAGTTGATAGACTGTTGCTTTCAATAACTAAAGCTGGAACAATTTATTATTATTATTTTTATTTTTAGAAAAATGAATGAGCCATTGTTGTAGATTGCACACTGTACTATTTTGAACAAAGCCAGGCTTCATGGGGTGGCACTGAGCTTAGGTCAAGTCTTCTATGGAATGCTAGCATAAGAAGTCTGCTAAAAGTCTGAGTTTTTGCTCTTTGGATTAACTGTTTATAGGAAGAAATATTAGTCTCAAATGAAGCTTGGCAATCAGGTCAGATAGAGGGTTTATGAACATATGAAGTCTGGACCCATTTTCATCATTGCTTTAAAACCAAATAATGTTTTTTGCTGTTGTTTTTGGCCTCATCTAAGGAGGAAGAAAGTATTATCAGCAACGAAAGATATGCAAAATTAACAGCCCAGTCCTGTGCGTAGTTGCTAGAATTTTCCTACTTTTGTTCAGTGAACCTATTACCAAATCTATAAACATTATGGCTGTAGCTCTGGGGTAAAAAACATTGATGTTGCTCAGGGGACAAGCATATGTATCAGTTCCTTGTTCTCCTCATTCCTATGGAAAATTACTTGGGAATTTTGTATTTGTTGACTGGCAGAAGAAGTAAGAGAGAGTTAGATTCTACAGGATGAATCTCCCTCATCTGAAATGCTTGGGATCAGAAGTGTTTTGGATTTCAGAGTTTTTTTGGATTTTGGAATATTTTTATACATAATGAGATATCTTTGAGATGGGACTTAAGTCTAAAGAGGAAATTCATTTTTATGTTTCATATACACATAACCTTAAGGTAATTTTATACACACGATTTTTAATAATTTTGTTCATGAAGCAAGGTTTGTATATATTGAACCATCAGAAAGCAAAGGTGTCACTATTTCAGCCATCCATTTTTGGATTTTGGAAAATTTTAAATTTTGGAATTCTGGATAAGGAAGATTCAAACTGTATCAGATCTTTGCAAATATTATTTTCAGAATAATGTTTCCATTAATAATAGCTATTTAAAATGCTATTAGAACTTTGAAAGGTTTGATCTTTTGAGAGCATGTTATCAAGCCATACTGCTCTTCCACTGGAACAGGAAATGCTGGTGGATCAAATCCACAGACCCTTTTGCAGCCTCCTTACCTGTGTACCTGATCTGCTCTGGAGGATTAGAAGGCTTTCAGGAGCAGATTTCAGTGTCTGGGAGTTGTGCAAGGCAGGTTTGGCTCCAAAGGGGTAAGCTGGTGAGCAATCACCTCCCAGCAAGCACCTCCTTCACCTCCCCCCACCCATTCTTAGGCTTTCCACAAAGTTTAAAAATATTTTGCACTATCACAATGTTGAATATTCTGTGTACATCATGTGGTAATAATGATAATTATATACACTCCACTTCCACACTGTAATACAACAAAATGTGGGAAAGTCCAGGGGGTAGGGAATACTTCTTCAAGGCTCTGCAACTAATCAAAATTAACTAGTTATGTTCAAGCTATGATGGTGAGTGTCCCTAATCAGCATTTAGCCTTGTCAAGAGAAGGGCAAAACAATGATTTAATTAGTTTCAAAGCACGAAAAAATAAATGCGTGGAATAATCCATAAATATCCATTATAATGGAAGGTGACAAAAGGAGGGTTTAGTGCAGGTAAAAATGAGGAAATAAATAATAATAATAATAATAATAATAATAATAATAATAATAATAATAATAATAAATTTTCTTTGTTTGTTGAATATAATACACTTCTTTGTTTGTTGAATATCTGACAGTTTATACATGGTCCCAGTTTTGTACAATTATTACCTCACAACCTAACCTACATCATAGAGTTACTGTGAGAATCAAATTGCATAATACTAGAATATATGATTGTCACCCATAGTGTCCTGTAGATAGGACATGTTACAAATGCAAATAGTAATAATATTTCAGTATTTATGTTTGAAAAATCAATATATTAATCTGCAGATAGTTAATATTGAAATTAAAGTCCTCAGTGTCATGCTTCAATGACATTTGCTACTTGCATAAATATTATTCCTGGCTCCTTGATCTGATTGTCCTCTGTTTTGTTATCAGTTTGATGCCGACAGAGATGAAGAGGAAGTATTCCGTGACATAAGCATGGCAGTTGACAGCAAACTGTTTCCTCCTCATGAATCCGTAGCAGGTGAGATGGGGATTGTTTTCTGTGTTGTTTTGCAAAACAGGCTCAACTTTGGTTCCATAAAATTACACATCTTCAAGCTTTGAGGATGTTAAAAATTTGTTGTTGCCATTGTTTTTTAAAGTACAGTTGAAAGCCCTTTTTAAAAGAACTTTCAGTTCTCAAAAGTTTGTTGGAATGAAAAAAGTCTTTGCCTACCAATGGAAAGACAGCCTCCCTAGGAAGTGAGTTCCAGAGCCTAGGGGCAGCCACTGATAAGGACTTGTCTCACATGTCCACAAGATATGTGTGTGAAAGTGGTGCAACTGAGAGAACAGTCTCTCCTGGGGATCTCAAGGTGCAGGCAGGCTCATACAAGGAGATGTAGTCTGCTGAATAGAATCACAGACTCATAGAATCATAGAGTAGCTTGGACCTAATCTATATAGACTTCATAGGTTGAAACTAGCACATTTGGTTGTGCCTGGAAACAGACTGGTGGTCCATGGAGCTGTTCAAGCATAGGATCTACATGGCCTCTGTAACCAGCAAATTATTTCTGACAAAGTAATAGATGTAGTTCCATGTACTACCAAATACTACTACCATAAAGAATATTTCTTACCATCTGTGGAGCTTATCATAATCCATACAATGTAATTTTTGTGAGGATACAAAGCTGTTTGCATGTGTGGATAATGGTCACAACTTCCAATGTAGGAACAAGCATTAAACAGTTTATTTTGTAGGGCTGTATTGTTTCAAAAATTTTTAATCTGCTGAGCAGGATGCCACATCTTTTCTTCAGGGCAGCCACTTTGATATAAATTATTATTATTATTATTATTATTATTATTATTATTATTATTATTATTATATGTTTCAGAATACCATAATACAGTGGGCCCTTGGTATCCACTGGGGCTTGGTTCTAGCCCCCCCCCCTCCACATGGATACAAAAATCTGTGGATGCTCCAGTCCCATTAAATACAATGGGGTAGTGGAATGTTGTCCTTATATAAAATGGCAAACTCAAGGTTTGCCTTTTAGAATTTATATTTTTTTTTAATATTTTCAAACTGTGGATGCTTGAATCCATAAATAAAAAATCCATGGATAACTGTATTGAAATTTGAGTATGCATAACCAGATTGGTATTCAGTTTTGTAAACTTGAAATGTGGAATGTGAAAAAAAAAGTTTCATTAAAAGCTGTTCCAGAAGGTGGTCAGCTATTGTTTCATCAGTACCTTCTTATTTGTGCATCTCTCTCTCTCTCTCTCTCTAAAATACAGGAAAGCAGATCAAAGACAAATCCTTAATCATAATTCTTTTTTTTAAATGTTAGAATGAGTAAAATTTACAAAACCTGAATGAAAGAGTCAAAGTATTTTTTTTTTTTTGTTTGTTTACTCAAAGACTTTGGCAAAGCAGCATTTTAAGTCAGTCTTCACAGTCACTTCCACTGCCTGTGTAATTTCTCCTTTCAGTGCATCCACTTGGTGTATGTGTATATGGCATGTAAGACTTTGACCTATTCCTGCAACAGTCATTGCAACTTACAATCCTGTAATTGATAGGCAGAAAAAAGAAATTTAAAAAGAACTATTTCCAGGTTCCACAGACAATAAAATATTCTTATTCATTGTTGCTCCCTACCATGTAATAATAAGGTTGTTGCTAAGGGCAACAACTTCCCATAAAAATTTGCACTTTGGGGATTCAGTACTTTTTTCTGTTAGAAATACGTGAGGATGAAAATGAAACAGGTCGTTTTTCATTTCAAATCCAATCCTTAATCATTTGTTGTCTTAACAAGAAACTATTTTGCTCAATCCTTAATTTCAAAACCCTTTTTCTAGCATGCTGTGTTCAAATAACAGATAGCTTATAAACTTTCTATTGATTTCATCATATCATATCTCATAAACCATGCTGGTCTTTGACTGTAATAAAGTATCATTCATTCATTCATAAACCAAAAAGACATATGAATGTGAGAGTTGCTCTTACAGTTATGATATTCTTTCTGTTTCACCATAAACAAATTAGGTAGAGTTTAAAACATGACTTCCATTGGAACCAGAGTAAACTACACACACAAAATAAACTACTCACAAAAAATGTTGCTGTGGTATAGAGGAAAATAATTAAACTCTCTTTGCTGTGGACAGAAAGTCATGCAATGTCATCAAATGTTGCATTCCCCTGCGTTTTTCAAGATCAGGGGTAGGCAACCTTTCCCCTTTAAGGGCCGAGGGACTTCAGCTCCCAGAATCCCAGGAGCTATTGGCCAACATGGGACTATTGGCCAACATGGCTGAGGCTTCTGGGAGCTGAAGTCCCTCGGCCCTTAAAGGGGACAGGTTGCCTACCCCTGTTCAAGATGAATCTAAAATGACTTGCAGAGAAAGGATGAATGTGAAATAGAGATGGTTCATTTTTTGCATTCCTGCTGATCTCCCCTCTGCAACTAGTCCTTTTCTCAGAGGCTGGCTGTTTCTGTTTTTGGAAGCAAGTTGAGGGAGCGGGAAGAGCAGAGTAAAAAAGAATGGCTGACTTTCTGTCAGCTTGACCTACCTTGTGGTGGTATTCTAAGAATAAAACAGAGAGGAAGAGAATCAAATAGACTGCCTTAATGAAACAGAAGGAAAGGCAGTATATAAACGCACTCAGTAAATTAAACAATATAATAAAAGAACAACAGAAAGATTCACAAGCAAAGATGGAGAAATAAAATCACATAACTGATGCAAACCATTCTTCTTGAAATTGTCCCTCTTCATGCCTTATCTTTTTTCTTTGAAGGAAAAAAATTAAATCAAATCTTAACTTTAAAAACAGAAAGAAATATTGGTAGTTGGAGAAAGATCCCCTACCTAGAAAATAACATTCTAGGCTATGAATGCATTTACTGGTAGTGCCTCTGCTTTTCACTTTGAATAATCATTCTATTGTAGCCCTTCTTTTAAAGATCATCGACTGTTCTCCTTTGAGACCAGTGGAAATGCTAAAGAGCAACTTTTGTGCTTCACTACATTTGGAACTATTTTCTTCTGGATAATATTGACAGACAGATAAAAAAGGCCTTTTAAAACAGGTGGCCTATAAAACTCTTGGTTTTACTTAACTTTTTGCGATAGTCATTTGAAGCACTTCAGTTATGAAATGCATATACAATCTGAATAAGCAAGCATGTGATTGAATGAGCAAGCATGAGATTGTACTATCTGTCTAACTGGACTTCTTAAGTAATGAAGAGTAAGGTAAGAATTGAAGCCACAACAAGCAACTAGATGAACAGTGGCAATAGCTACCCACATTTAGTTTTCTTGCTTCGTTGCTTGTGTCTTGAAATCAGAAACATTTTTCCTTTAAGTGTTAACAACATGGCTACTACATAAGCAGTGCAACTGATTGTTGACCAACCATGAAATAATGAGACCAGACACAATATGTACTTGTTTTAATGATGCTTATTAGCCACCTTGATCTCTACTTCTAGCAAAAAACTGAAATGAAAACAATAAAAATATGAATAACAATAACTAAATGCATTTGCTTTTCCACTGTAAATATGCATATATAGTCGGCCCTCCATAT
This sequence comes from Phrynosoma platyrhinos, assembly GCA_020142125.1. Classification (NCBI taxonomy): domain Eukaryota; kingdom Metazoa; phylum Chordata; class Lepidosauria; order Squamata; family Phrynosomatidae; genus Phrynosoma; species Phrynosoma platyrhinos. The sequence continues at coordinate 178,787,327 of CM034706.1, read as the reverse complement.
TTGTGGATTTGACTTTTGCAGATTTGATTATTCACAGTTTGATTGATATGTTCTCCCTAGGAATCTCTAGGTCCTCCAGCACAACTCTGCCAGGGGTTGACCATAGAGTCACACTGGAGGACCCAGAGATGTGTAGAGAAAAGACTTTTTTTAGGCATTTGTAGGTCCTCCAGTACAATTATGTGGTCAGCTTCTGCTAGTGTTGGCCATAGAGGTGATGTAGGACCTAGAGATTCCTAGAGAGGAGTTCTCTCAGGTGAAAAAAGAGTAGTTTTTTATTTGCATTTTCTCCATTTTCATGAGGGCCCTGTGCCACAACCCCAGCAGATGTGGAAGGACCATTGTATAAACACCCATGTTCACATTCTTAGACACATGCTTTGCCCTTCACCCTAATGCAGAATGTGATACATCATCCATATTTGAATATATATTCCAGCCCTTGACAATATCCTAAGTGTTACAGAAACTGCAGAAACATTTAATGTCTGAAAAACTGTATAAACATCCTCAGCTCCAAAATTATCTTCCTCACCTCCCCTTTCTACCCTATACATACAGAAGCAGCTATGAGAAGTTATTCCAAAAAGGACTGAGTGAGCAAAATTCCGATATGATAGCATGACAACATTCAAATGAACTCACACTTTTTCAGCAGGTTTTAATTAATTTTTATTAGGCTTATATTAAAAAATATACAACATGTACAGACCTATACATGTTGAGATACCAATATTAACATAATTCTCTTCCAGTTCTCAATATCTACCTATACCCACATACAATACAATACATTCTCCTTTACTTTAGCCTTCTTATATTCCCTCCCTGATTCCTTCTTTGTTTTCCCTCCTTCCACCTATCTAACTTCTCATTCTCATTCCTAACTTCTCAAATGAGAATTTTTTTTTAAAGCCGATATGAGAGTATACGGTATTAACATAAGATTATCGCACATACAGAAAGACCCAGCTTACCTCTTCCAAACTGGAGCCCAATTTGGGCTGAAACTGGGTCCTATTGCATGGCTTCTCCAGTTTAATTTGGCTTCTGAGTACATCCCCACTCCAATGCGGATCCAAAAATGTGCTCCAGTGGCCATTTTTTAAAGTCAGAAACATTTTGTAGGGGTTCCTTGTCCATTCAGAGTGTCAGTCCAGCATGATCTGAAGAACTGTTTTGTACTAAGGTGCTAACATCTGTGTTGCCAAGTGCAGTGGTGCCATGCAGCTAAATCCAGTTTTAGTCCCACCAAATATTGAAATGAATGGCATGGTTTGTCACCGTTTGCATAAATCACATTGGTTTCAACAGGTTTGCTCTAGCTGAAGTGAACATTACATTTAGTCCATACTCCCAAATTTGGGATAACCAATTCTGAATCCAGATTTCTAGTACTCTTTTCTAGTATGGTCCCAAGAGAAATGTGTTATTTCTTAACTCACATATCTTCACTCCAGTAGTAGAATACAGCTCATTTTCCCCCTTCAAGGGCTGGGTCACTGCAAAATATTCAAATCCTCATTATTATGGACAAATTAAAAATATGCTAGTTATGTAACTGTATAGAAAACTGATGAAATTACTTCAACTACTGAAGCTAGATATTCTCTTAAATTTCCTCCTACCTTTTTGGGTTTTTTTTTAAATGCACTATTACAGCCCAATTGCGCTATAAGAGTCCATTTAGATCAGGGTTGTTGCAGTGTCTCCTTCAAAATATCAGAAGCCCAAGAGCAATCTGGGAAATGGCAGTTCCATATCCTTTTATTATTATGCAGCTGGCTGAAACTTAGCTCAGAATGAAAAAATGCAGCATCTTTGTTGCTAGACATTTTGGTAAAATTCCATTTGGGCAACCTGCACAGAGATCTGGCTTTACAGTGCTTTGTATTGTACTTTTGTACAATACAAAGTGGTGATAGCTGCTTTTAATATCCTTGGAATACCTGATCAGTGTGCCTGATTTCACCTGTCTTGCAATACAAGCTATTGTGCTCAGTGAGGTTTACTTCCTGATAGATGTTTTTAGGAGTATAACCATAAAATCCACATTGCTAATCATGCAATGAAAATCCCATGTTGTGGTGGACTGCAGAAGCAGTTGTGCAACTGTGTTGTGCCCTGGCACTGACTCTGAAAGTGTACAATTATTTCTGGATACAATACAACCCTACAATACCATAGGATTTGTAGTTCTATGGGTTCCATAGAGTACAAGCCTACATCTGCCTCCTCAGATGCAATTCTCTCAAGGTTCAATGGGCCCAACTGTCACCTAAAGGTGCATCTACACTGTAGAAATAATGCAGTTGACATCATAATATAATCACTTTACAATACCATAAGATAGAGCTACAGCACTTAAAGTGGTGTCAAACTTTATTTCTACAGTGTAGACACACCCTTTGTTGATATATGTTACTGCAGCCATACAGTGCTAGGGAATAAAAGCTTTCACTGGGATTCATAACTAAAGGACTATTTTGAATATGACTCAGTTCTTGTTTAAGATTAGAATTTTTGTCATATAGGCCCATCCACAACTATTCACTTTCCTTTCAGTAATTATAGAAACACTTCCCTTCCTCCTCCCTGTAGTTTCTCCATCATTTTCATTTTTTGAGATGAGTACTAACCTGAAAGAATGAACAGAAATATGCTGTTCCATCTTTTAAAACAGCCCTCTGGAGAATGTGTAGGCAAAAATGCTTCCCTTGGATGGCAGTGTGTGCACACAGAGACATGTGTGTGCACACAGAGACATAGAGCAAAACCTATTAGTTTTAATTTGTGTTCCCTTTACTCTTTCAGGGCCATGCGAACTTGACCTTAATCTCATTGCAGATACTAGAGATCTTGCTGATAATGAATTCGACTTTGAAGACCAGGTAATGGTTTAAACAGATTAAAATGAATGTCTTATTTATACTATTTTTTTTAAGTCAATGGCTTTCTCCTCCTTATTTTTTCCTAGGATCAATATGACTATATTATGGGATTTTCTTGGCCAGTACTTGTTGCTAGAGGCAAATATTTTTAATGAAACCTCTCAATTCAAGGGGTGAAAGAAGTTGTTCTGAGTGTTGTGAAAACAGCTTGGACTTAGACATACTCTGAAAAAAAAATGCAAATGTAAATGAAACACAGAAAATGCCTATTCAAAGTGCTTCCACCACACTTGAGATATATGTTTTTCTTTACTGCTGTGTAATTGTATTTAATTATTCAAGACATATCTAGAGGCTTCTGGAGTAGAAGGAATTCCCAACTAAAGAATCTGTGATAGGTAGGCATCCAATTTTGGTTTAAAAAAACATCATATTGCTGTGTCAAACAGCTGTTACAATCAGGATTGTGTTCCTAATGTTTATCTGAAAGCTCTTTTTTTATAACTTGAATCCATTGTTGTTGTTTTTTGTGGGTTTTTTCGGGCTGTGTGGCCATGTTCTGAAAGAGTTTCTTTCTGACGTTTCGCCAGCATCTGTGGCTAGCGTCACGTTTCGCCAGCATCTGTGGCTAGCGAAACGTCAGACGTTTCGCCAGCATCTGACGTTTCGCCAGCATCTGACATTTCGCTAGCATCTGTGGCTAGCGAAACGTCAGAAAGAAACTCTTTCAGAACATGGCCACACAGCCCCAAAAAACCCACAAAAAAAACTATGGATGCCGGCCATGAAAGCCTACGACTTCACATTGAATCCATTGGTTTGGGTCCTGTCCTCTGGGGCAGCAGAGAATAAGCATGTTCCATCTTCCGCATAAAAGCCACCCAGATATTTAAAGATGGCTATCATGACATTTCTCTCTCTCTCTCTCTCTCTCTCTCTCTGGTTCTCCAGGCTAAACATACCATTGGTATTCAGTTCTTACCTTCTTGTCTATCTTTTTCAGTTACAGACTTCCTTCATTTCTAGATAAATTTCAGTTTTTGTATTACACAAGTTATTTTGGTATCTAGAAAGAGAAAAAGTACTATCAGCAGTATTGAAAGCAGGTCAATATTAAATGGATCTCCAGAACAGTCATTTTTTAAAAATCTGCAAAGCATTGCATACATCTCATTGAGGCTTTAATCCCAGATATATTTACCTAGCATTGAATCATTTTCTCCTTTGTCAACATCATGGTACAAGTTCTGATTCTTAAGTAGCCAAAATGGCACTATTTGAACAAGAGGAAAGTATCAGTAGTTTCAGGGATTTCACAAGGATTGCAACAGTACCAAAAATGGTGGCAGGGAGAGGCTCCTGGAAGCAACATCTTCTATCCAAAAATAATCAATAGAGAATTTAGCAGGAGGCAGGGGATGGAATGGAGTATCTTGTAAAATGTTATGTCTGTCTGTCTGTCTGGAACCCTGAAACCTTCCCTGCTGCGACGTTTTATTCCAGATTACACTTATTCCAAGATAGTTGTGAAATTATCCCTTCCTCTTCTTATAGTAATTAGCAAGATAAGTTTAATGTGAAGCACATACCAGATGTAATCCAAAATGATTTGTTTGGGGACTTCAATAACACTTCACAGATAATAGTTTTAATTTTGAGCAGACATGTCACTATATATGGATCTCTACTCAGAATTATCCAATTATTTTTTTAAATGTCTGAACATACTTCTTAAGCAAGATTTTCTCCCTTCAGCCACTATGTTTTCCCCTCTTTTATTTGCTTGTTTCTTAACATCATTTGAACCTCATATCCTGTACTGAAGAGCTTTCTTGTCAGTATATATCAGAACATTCTGTGGGTCCCCCTCCCCAAGAACAAGATTTGTCATGATTTTAGCACCCCCTGTAGGAGCAGTGGCCGTGATAACAACGACAACAGCAACAGCAACAGCAACAACAACAACATTTATTCTGCGAAGTCCATTAAGGGCATTTTGTAATATTCCCAAAAGATTATTCCAACTGATGAAATTTAATCCAAGCAAGCTTTCCCCCAGTTGAGATTTCTGTTACATTTCCTATGCAAGATTCCCCTTTAAGGCCTACTTTCATCCTTAATTCTTGCATTCAGACTCCTTCATGTTTTCTTCTCTACAGTTGCTCTTTTCTCCTTAAAATGCCAGCTGACACTACTCACAACTGTATGACTTTTTCAAGCCTTCACCTGCTCTTTTTCATCAACCCAGATAGTTAGATGTTGGCTTCTTCAACAGCAAATCCTTTAACATGTCTTTGTTTGCATTTGGATGACATTATTTGACAGTGAAAACAGGAAGCAGAAAGCAGCATAAATTTTTCTAGACATCCAGCAAATGAGTTAACATCAAATTTAAACATATTGCTAAATCTTCAGACTGTAATTTTAGTTTTGAACACTGCAAGGTCAATAATCAGTGGGTGAGAACATGAAATTACTAGAGCTGTGCCCAATTATTGGCTTCAGAGAATAAGAAGCTTTGTTAATGGTGGAAAACCTGTTAAAGCCTCAAAGCCTAACTTTTGATCTGTTGTTTTGTTGGTATTCAGATTTGTGTATTGGACTTTACATTAATTTAAGATGCTGTGGTTTGATAGCATGAGTATACTTGAGAAACAACTCTTAAGTATGGGCATATATATCTGTTCCTTCCACATCTATCATTATCCTTCAGGGCATTCAAAAATCTGTTTACTATGCCTCCATTTTTTAACAAGAAAAGTGGAGTACAGTAAACTTTATTTAGAGTGGTTGAGCAGTTTCCTTGGACACCTCCCCCTCCCCTTCTGATATTCCCCAGGACTAGATTATCAATGGTTCAGTTGGCGCATTAGCTCCAGGCCCCTCCTAAACCACTGCTGAAGGGGGCAAGTGTACTTCAGACCCTCTTCTTCTGTAGTCCCTTCCTCAGTGTCCAGTTCCTGCATTGCTATTTGAGAATTACAGAGAGCTGGGCATGTTCATAAGACCCCTCTGTTCCTAGCTGGGAGCTACTGAGAATGTCCAATGGCTGGATGTGCTTGAAACCCCAGCTCAGCAGCCAAAGACAGAAAAGGAGGGAGAGAAGGGAAGGCATCTAGAAGGATTTCAGAAATTGATATGTGGAAGTCTTCTGCATAAGTACAAGATCTAGATTTTTATTTCGTGAAAGAGGCATGTTGAGGCTGCCCATAGCCAGTCCTGGCAACCACAGCCATTATTGCACTGGCTGCCCTGTATTGCAGGCCACTTGAAAAGCAGATGGAGTGGCCAGTGTCCCTAGTACAGTGAGAGACAGAGAAGGGGGACTCCAAGATAACTTAATATGCATATGCAAAGATTACAAAAAATCCAAAACACTTCTGATCCCAGGCATTTTGGATAACGGATGCTCATTTTGTACAGATTAAGGCTCTACTATCCAAAGCCATTCCTTCTGTCAAAATTGCCACCCAGACAGTGCTGTACAGATCCAAATGCCACATGCTACGTCTCTTTCTTGCCTTCTGCAAAGTCAAGAACAAAGGAAAACAGACTCCAAGTTGTCCTCTGTGAAAGGCAAGCACTGTGTTCACTGTGTACTGGACTCTGGAGAACAAAAAGAAATGCTATGAATTCCTCTCACAATCCCATCTCTTTTCTGTGCTTTTAGTAATGAGGAGGGAAAAGTGGCAAAATGCCTTGAGGGTATGTGTATAAGGTGTAAATAAAACATGAATGGATTTTGTGTTTAGACTTGGGTCCCATATCCAATATAACTTATTATGCATATGCAAACATTCCAGAATCTAGAACACTTCAGCTTGTAACTGTTAAGGCTAAGTTACATAAGCCTGACATGAAGTGAGAGAAGGACTTCTCTGGAGTCCCTTGTACAGGTTATAGATGACTTAGGGAAGGGACTATGTTATATCTTGCTCTTCAATCATATTCCTATTTTTTTTATATAAGAAAGAATAAATCAGTCTACATATTCTTCTTTGTAAGAAAGCTATATGTATGTATGTATTTTTTCTTCATAAGAATAAATCAAAACATAAATATTTTTTAAAAACCAAATGAACCCATTAAAAGCTACATAATCAGAAACGCAGCCAATATTAACACTGTATCTAAAATGCTTATGTATCTAAAGTGCTTTTGACACGATAGATCACGGCATCCTCCTGGACCGCCTGAGGGGG
>CM034706.1:178757091-178767186 GCA_020142125.1 Phrynosoma platyrhinos | reverse complement strand
CTTTGAAACGTAACTAGCCTGCACCTTGCTGTGATGGGGAAAAAAAAAATCAATAAGATCCCAATAGTGCGGATGTATTGCTGGTCTTCAATGAGGTAAGTTACTCCCACAGCAGTTCTGGGATTGTGTGGTCATATGGTGTCAATGACAACTCCTCTCCCCCTTTCACTTCAATATAGTAGATTTTTTGTTTTTGTTTTTGTTGTCTGTCTGTCTGTCTTTCTCTTTTTTTCTTTCTTTCTTTCTTTCTTTCTTTCTTTCTTTTTTTAAACTGCATTCACATAACTCTGCAGTTGCATTTAAACCCCACAAACACACACACAAATGCAAGCCACACTGGGTAGGGCATAGGTTAGAGGGGCAGGGATGAGGACAAGAGTGGAAGAGAGCATGAAGAGCCAGCAGCAGTCCAGTAGTGCTAATGAAGGGATGTGCAATAGAGAGTGCTCCCAAACCAGTATGTATGCACTTCCCTTCATTAATGCAATCATGGCAAGAAGCAGAGCATGTGTGATAAACTGTAAAGAGTGTATATCATAACAGAATGTCTGCATTCCATAGAAGGCATGATCTTGTAAACATGTACTGTATGGCAAAAGCACTAGTACATAGAGACAGATATTCTAGATTCTGAGTACCCAAAGCGCAGTAGCACATACAAATACAAAGCCTTGCTTTTCAAACTACACCTCCTTGGCATGCATTAGATGCCTTTCTCAAAATCCCCCCCCCCCCCAAGTGTCAAGTAAAGTGCTGAGAAGCCTCACTGTATATGGAAACCTGTCACAAGTCTTTATTTCTGTAGCTATACATACACATCTTCTAAGCCTTTTTGGTTGTGCTCCATTGCAGTTGCAAGGATTGTAGGCATATATAAAGGTGAAGCTCTCTAGATTTCACAAGTGTTTATTTTTCACAAATATAACAGATACCTGTATCCTCAGGGGCAGTCAAGATGAAGTAATGTTATAAATATATCATCAGGGTGTTTTTTTTAAACAGTCCATGTCCTAGAATGTTGAAAGATGGTTAACAGAAATCTTTTCAAGCCTGCGAACAATCTGTTCATCTTAAGTTACCATGGGAACTGGTATATTAAAGGCTAAAAAAAAAAAATCAGTTATACATGCAAAAATCTGTAGTTTGCCTGAAGAATGTGCTGCCTTTAATGCTATTCAAAGAGTTTAGTGGCTTTATGAGGGGAGGGAGTGCCTTTGATGTGTTTGAATTTTTGCTTTGCTTTTAGGATGTTGTGGCAGTCTGAGGGTGCCTTTGCTGTTGGTTGCATTTGGAATGGAGAATACATGCAGAAGCGATGGAATTCGAGGTTGTTAATGTCAATTTGTCATTCCCATATTGCTGTCTTCTAAAGTTCATGATTGAAATAATATATTGATGGTTTTGATCAGGGGTAGGCAACCTTTCCCCTTTAAGGGCCGAGGGACTTCAGCTCCCAGAATCCCAGGAGCTATTGGCCAACATGGGACTATTGGCCAACATGGCTGAGGCTTCTGGGAGCTGAAGTCCCTCGGCCCTTAAAGGGGAAAGGTTGCCTACCCCTGGTTTTGATCATGTAGAGGAGATCACATGGAGACCTCCATAGCATCACCTCATCTGAGGCAGGGCTACTGACTGTGATGGAGTAGCACCCTTGTGATCCAGGAAATGTCAAAATATTTATATGTGATGTCATATAGAAGCTGGGAAGGATAGCAACTCTGCTGCATAAATAATGTTACAAGTTTACCTATGAAAAACCATGGTTGCTAAGTGAAAGGTTTTTTCCCCCATATTTCTTCTAGACAGGTGGCAAGTGATATTGAAGGAGAACATTAGGAGTCAAACAAATGGAAGGAAGAGCAGAGAACAGGGCACAATCAGTGGACTGTACTTGGTCCTCCCACTCTTCCAGGATTTTTCTTTTTTGAAAGGTCAAATAGGCAAATAAACAGTGACATAGCAAGATAAAACTGTGGTTGCTCTAACTTAAAGCATCTGGAGAAGAGTGGCAAATGTTACGCATTTGACACAGATTTTTAAAAATATCCTCCAAGTTGCATAATTTTCCTCAGAAGAAGGATAAATTGCTATGTTGGAGACAAACTTATAACAATTGATAGAATTAATCTCACACAGATGTGTACTGACATATAATCAAGTGCAGGTAAATCTAAGACCATATTGGGTTTTATTGGAATGTATAAGATACAGCAAGACAATATTGAGTAGACAGAAATCTGTAGACGGATGACTAAAATTAGCAAAGGAGTTTAATGAAGGGATGGGAAGGTGGGTCATAGCTGGAAAAATCAAGTTCAGACTTTCCAACAATAGAATTTTTTTTCTGTTTCTCCTCAATAATGGAAAGGTACCTTGTTGAAGGGCCTTTGCAGGCTGCCAGAAATAGTGCAAATTGAGTCCACTTTAACTGCCCTGACTCAGTGCTAGGGAATCATGGGAATTGTAGTTTATTGTCTCAGTTCAATGTCTCAGAAAAATGCAATTCCCATGATTCCCTAGCACTGAGCCACGGCAGTTAAAGTAGACTCAATTTGCACTATTTCTAGCAGTCTGCAAAGGTCCGAACCTAAGTATGAAAACTAAGGGCTGGAACAGACAGCCCTTTAAAGCTGCTGTCCAGGTGGCTTGGGAGCATGGCATTTATATGCTGCATGCTCCCAAGCCACCCAGAAGTCAGCTGGCTGTCCAGACGTGGGTGGCTTCAAGATGCTGTGGTGGCACGGCATTTACATGCCGCATGTCGCTGCAGCATCTTGAAACCAGTGAGGCCGGGAAAGGCGCCTCTCCCAGTCCAAAAAGGAGAGGATCTTTTCTGCTCCTTTTTGGGGCAGGTTCAGGGTGGATTGGGGTGGCATTGTGTGTTTGCCGCAGCCCCAATCTGTCTTCTGTGGGAGAGGCTTCAAGCTGCCCCTTCTTGCCAGTCTGTTCCGTCCCTAAATGGGAAAGGCTTCCATTTCCACCCAGTTGATATCACCATTTGAAAGTTATGTATGCAAGAACAAATTAGATTATAGACCTTTATTTCCTAATGCTTAAAATCTCTTTATAGACTGTTACATAACATCACAGTCAGCACTACTGGAAAACAACTCAGTGTATAAATATTGCATTTATTTTATAGGATGATTTAAGATGCTTGGCTTATGAGTCATAAATCGCCATTATCACCACTTACACCTGAGTGGTTGTTATTTCATCTCACTATAATTGTTTGCTATCAACATTTGATAATAATAAAACTCAACTTGGTTTTTCATGCACCAGTTAACCAAATGTACTATTGTGTAGTATTTATTTGGGAGCCAGTATGGTATAATGGTTTGAGCTTTGAATTACAGTTCTGGAGATCAGGATATGAATCCCTGGACAGCCATGGAAACCCACTGAGACCTTGGGCAAATCACATTCTCTCAGCCTCAGAAGAGGAGAAAGGCAAACTCCCTCTGAAAAAGTCTTGCCAAGAAAACCCTTTGATGGGTCCTACTTAGGGTGCATCTACACTGTAGAAATAATGCAGTTTGACACCACTTTAACTGCCATGCCTCCATCCTACAGAATCATGGGATTTGTAGTTTTATGAGGCACCAGCACTCTTTGGCAGGGAATTGTAAATACCTTGTAAAACTACAAATCCCAGGATTCCATAGGATGGAGCTGCAGCACTTAAAATGGTGTCAAACTGCATTATTTCTATAGTGTAGATGCACCCTTAGGGTCACCATAAATAAGTTAGAAACAACTTGAAGTACACAACAAGAACAACAACACAATGACCACATTGCTAGATTCTTTTTCCTTCTGACAGCTGAAGCACTGGAGGAAGAGGAATCTGTCCAGTGTCTAAATGACATTGTTTGATTAAACAAATAGGGAGAGAAGATGAGAAGTACTGGATCAGAGGGTTTATCTACAACATGAAATCACAAGGAAGCAAAATCGGGATTGAGAAATTGAGAAAAAAAAAACAGATTAACAGCAGAGTCTGAAATGCAGTGTCTTTATACAAATCTACAAACAGTTGGAATATTTTGTATAGTTCTGATTCCTGTAACTGAAAAAGTTATTTTAGAGCTAGAAAAGAGCAAGTAGTATGATCAAGGGGCTAAAGCAACTCCCTTATGGGGAAAAGTTGCAAAAGTCTTAGCTCTTTCATCAGCAAGCAAGAAGAGAAATACTAGAAGTGTACATGTAGGTCTTGGGACCCCTAAGGGTGGCCCATGGACCCCCCCCATGTTTTAAATTATTTTGGGGGCTCATTTTGTGATGATTTTTTTTGCCCAGAAACTACCCCCAATCCCCTCCACTAACCTGTCAGGGTCCCCAAAACAGACTTGAAAAATCAGCCAAGTATTGGCCAGAATGGTGGCCAGAAATGATGTCATATCACTACCAGCATTCTGAAAAACACTGCTATGCCCCACTAGGCAGGTGCAGGAAGAGAAAATGCCCCCTGTCCTGTTTGTAGTTGCCCACCTCTGTGCTAGAAGTATATAAAATTATGCATGGTGTGGAGAAAGTTAATAGAGGGACTTTTCCCTCTCACATAATACTAGAATTATCAATTGACTGGTTATCCAAGGAAACTGAATGGAGGGAAATCCAAGACAATTAAAAGGAAGTGATCACAGTGTATAGTTAATTTATGGACTTTGATACAATGAGATAACTGCCAACTTTTATTGTTTTAAAAAGTGATTGAACAAATTCATAGAGCTTGGGGCATGTCAGTAGGTGCTAATCATGATATACCCACACATGCCTTTTCATGCTAGTTGCTTTGGAACACAGGCAGGAGAGTCCTGTTGCATGTGTATCTGCTTGTGGGCTTCCTGGAAACAATCAGTTGGCCATTATGTGAACAAAATATTGGAATAGATAGAATTTTGGTATGACCCAGTGTGGCTCTTCTTATGTCCGTAAATGCAAAGGGGTTGAGTGTAACAAACTGCTTTTGAAGTGAACTTGAAAGGCACAGAAGTGATGGACAGGGAGGCTAGCGGAGGCAGGAACTAAGAAGAAAGCCACCAGCATGACTTTATTTATTTATTTATTTTTATGTAACCTGCTCTTGTTAACAATCTGACTGCAGCTCTTTGGACCAGTTGCAGTTACTGAGCACTCTTCAAAAGCAGCCCCACGTAGAGCACATTATAGTAGTCCAAAGAGGATGTAACCAAGGCATGTAACCAAGGCCAGATCCAGCATTTCAAGGAATCGGTGCAGCTGCCACACAAGTTTTAAATGTGCAAAAACACACCTTGTCACTGCAAAGACCTGTGCTTCCAAGTTCAGAGAATAGTCCAGGAGTACCCCCAAACTGTGAACCTGCATCTTCAGGGGGAGTGTAACCCCATCTAACACTGGCTGGATCTCTATTCCCCAATCTGCCTTCCGACTAACCAAGAGCACCTCTTGTCTTATCTGGATTAAGTTTCAATTTGTTTGCCCTCATCCAATCCATTACTGATCCCAGACACTGGCTTAGGACCAGGACAGCCTCCTTGGATTAAGGTGGAAATGAGTATTAGAGTTGAGTGTCATCTGCATATTGATAGCACTACACCCAAAACTCCAGACAAATAAGCTTATTGCACTGTGTTCTTGGAACATAATCAGTACGTGATGAGAACGGAACCAAATATATTTTATCCCACGGTATGATCCTCATCGAGTTCCCATTCTGTGCTCTGATAGTCCCTAGCCTGTTCCAGGAGGAGAACTGTAAAAATGCGTCCTCAGCCAGCAAGAACGCTTTCAGACCATTCAGTATGATGTGTGTGCGATAATCCTACCCGGTCTCAATCTGTCTTCGTGTTCTGATTGGCTAAGACAACCTCCTCTGTCCTAGAACATTCACAAACTCAACTCAACTCTTCCAGTGTTGATGCAAGGAAGGTGCCACAGGGAATTTAAAAAAAATTATTTTTCTAGATTGAATTGTGTCGTGTTTACAAGAAAAAACAATGAATGCTCACTACCTAAACCTCTCGGTAGCATACTTTCCAATGCAGACATAGGGTTTTTCACAACAGTGAGCATGCTCCAATGAGGCACAGCTGAAGAACTATTTTAGTGCTGGTACCGGTACAACATTAAATGCAGTGCGATAATAATGTTACTATCCCATTATCAATAGTCTAATGTGGTAACACCCGTTCCCATATCGTTACGTTTAAGGGACTCGATGAGAACGTTACAGGTACTGGTGCGTTAAGCTTCAAACTCTCCCAGCGGTTTCATGTATATGTTAAATAACATAGGGGAAAACCCTGAGGGACCCCACAGGTCAATGGCCAGGGGATCGAGCAGGAATCCCCCAGCACTACCTTCTGGGTTTGTCCCACCAGGAAGGCATGGAACCACTGTAAAACAATACCTTCAAGCCCCATCCCAGAGCGGAGGCCCAGAAGGATACCATGGTTGATGGTATCAAAAGCCGTTGAGAGGTCCAGCAGAAGTAACAGGGACACACTCCCCCTGTCCAGTTCCCTGCGTAGGTCATCCACCAGGGTGACCAAGGCTGTCTCTGTTCCATATCCTGGCCTGAAACCAGATTGAAAATGGAGCTAGATAATCCGTTTTGTCCCGAAACCTCTGAAGTTGGGAAGGCACCACATGTTCCACTACCTTGTCCAAAAATGGTAGGTTGGAGACTGGTTGATAATTATCCATTATACTGGGATTCAGGGATGGCTTCTTCAACAAAGGCCTCACAACTGCTTCTTTAGGCAAGATAGAACTCTGCCTTGTTGTAGGGATTCACTGACTACCTCCTTTACCCACTCAGCCAGTCCCCTTCTGGCCTGTTTAATCAGCCAAGAAGGACTGAGACACATGTGGTGGCTTTCACCTCTCTAAGGATCCTGTCCATGACATCAGGCTGCGCTGGACAGAGAGGTGCCAAGGTTGCATACACTGTATCAACTACAGCATCCATGTCAGAGCGGATTTGAGCAACTTTATCTGTAAAGTGCTGTGCAAATTCTTCAAAGTAGTCTACTGAGTGATCTGCATTTTCTACTTGAGGGGCAGTGTACAAAATATGTTTAACCACTCAGAACAGCTCTGCTGGATGGCTCTGTACAGATGCAATGTTGGCAGCAAAAAAATAATTTCTTTGCTGCCCACACTGCCACAGAATAGGCCTTCAGATAGACTCTAGCCCATGTTCGGTCAGATTCGCTTCAAGTCTTCTGCCAACCTCGCTCTAGTTTGTGGGTTAAATAAACAAAATGCTGCCGTATTCTCTACTGTCGCATAGAGTTAATTTTTAAGACAGTCTTTGAAATAATTAATTGTTAGTAATGGTGATTGGAATCCTATTGGTGATATATGCGTGCATATGGCTTGTTTTGGATGTTGTACAAGGAGTATTCACTAGCTGTTTGTGCAATATTCAGTCTCCCTGCCACCAGTCAACTGTCAAGCCCTGTTGAGGCCATTTACTGGCCATGGGGTGGGAGTGGGCCCACGTAGTGCTAATCCAGGCTACATTTGCAGCTGGTGGGGGGAGGAAAAATTAGTTCACTGTCCTAGATCTTGGAGAGCAACCTCATTTTTCTTCCCTGGTTGTTGCAGCACTGTCTGTTCACCTTTTCCCTCCCTCCCATGTTTCTAGTAAATAGTCATAGCAATGTACCCCAGTGTTTGACAGCTGCCTTAAAGAATCATGAACTGCATTAAGCCAGTCATGTGTAGGATCTTTACCCAGTTCTGTATTACCAGAAATAATATTATTATTAAGAAAAAATAAACATTATGAAGTCAATGCACAGCTGTTATTTTAAAAGCACTTTCTGGCTTACTGTGCTGTCAAATTTTTTTTTATTTGTTTCAAACATTTGTATATTACCCTTTACTCTTTTAGGATTTGAGGACAATCTACAGTCAGTTATATTGCAAATAATAGAACAGCAAAATAAACTTTGTTTATTTAAGCATTTATGGGGGGAAATGATCCTATGATCTTTCCTAGTTTTGAATGCTTTCTGCTTATCCTCCATTATTCTTCCCAGATCTGCTAGCTGTGATTATTGCTGTTTTGAATTGGTAGACAACTGTGTGTAATTGTCATGAGGGAGCACTCTGTAGGCTCAGTGCATGTTGCTTGATGCTTTTTTCCCTAATTAGACCAAATCTGGAAAGTAGTAAATATATATATATAGCAGAAACATCTTCCAGATTTGTCTGTAGCAATAAGGCAGCTGTTACAGACAATTGGAACAAGCATTTACAAGAGACCTGCTTTTTTATTATGCAAGTAGCCCTCCTGTGCCCCATTATTATTAGAAGCTTATAGCATTAATTTTAAAACAGGCTTACCTGATCCAGTTTCAAATTTAAAGCGGGCAGCATCCTGATATTATCAGAAGGATTTAGCTGCCGAAACCGCCTCCCAGGTCCATCACCGCTCCCGGGGATGCTCAGCGTGCCTCTTTTCAAAGCTGGGAGTTTTCTGGCTAAAGAAAATGGCCACTGGAGCAGCCCTGGGAGTGGGGATGGTCCCGGGATGGACCTGGGAGGTGATTTCGGCAGCTAAATCTTTCTGATAATATCAGGATGGCACCTGCTTTAAATTTTAAACTGGCTCAGGTAAGCCGGTTTTAAAATTAATGTGATAAGCTCCTTAGTGTCATCTTCCCATGAAGCTTGCTTATCTAGACAAATGTTTTTCAGATGTCAACTCCCCATTTCAGCAAAAACTTCCAAGGTGATTAGCAGTAACATCTGTGATAAAATGTACAGTATTCCCCAGAAAGTTTTGTCTCCTTTCACTAAATAGTCAGGCATAGGAATTACATTGTAATGGCATGGCTAGTCATTTTGTATTGTAAATGGGGAGGCAGAGGAGGCTTAAACAACATATTGCAGCATAGATATTTCTGTTCACTCCTCCCGTCATAGTCAGCTGTATCCTCCTCATCCCCACCTTCCCACCCACTTTCCATCCTACCCACTCCAAAGTACTCAGGCCTCATTGAAATGCTTTTCCTCCCTCTTAAAAAGATTTTTCCCTTTCTTCATCATTGCTAATAGTTCCCTTTTGTGCACAAGAGAGCTCTGTTTTTACACTCCTCAGCTATGTTTACTCCTGAAAAGCAAGAGGATTTTTAAAAATCTCAGACCCTACTTATCCCACATCTCTTCAGCCTTGTACAATATGAGCTTTGGGAACACTGTTTTTCCACTGGCACTTGCACACCATCATGCCTATAGAGTTAAAATCTCAACACCTTCAGCTCTTTTCCAGTTCCTAACTGCCCTGTAAGGAGTTCCTTACAATTCCCTCAGGGAGTTGCTCCAAGCTATTAAGATCTGTGGCACAGTTGAAAGGGGCATTTCAAAAGGATGCAGCCAGTTCCCTCTGCCCCAGGTTGCAGTGTGATGAGGAGCCTTGTTGCACTGTGACTTGGGCACACGAGGAGACTGACCATGACACCCTGAAGCACCACACTCAACTGTGCTGCGGGCTTCCATTAGTTGAAGCAGCTCCCTGATGTTTAAGGTGGGTCTCGGGGTTTAATTCCTTTGGACATTCATAGCTATTTTTATCTCACTACAAATGCAATACAAGATCTTGATCAATATTTCTAAACAAGCTTAACTTTCTAAGTAGTAATCAGCATCAAATTATTTTTACTTATCACTTTTGTAAATTTCTGTTTTTTAAAAAGTTTTGAAATAAATTTTGAAACTGTGTAAAATAGCTGAATATAGAGTTTTTAACAGAAATAAGATAATTTCACAAAATCTGATGCTTTCTGTATTTCACCATTACATTGCCTTTATCTTCCATTTTTTAAGATGTTGCTATTCTACCATCTCATGCCATGTTTAGCATCAGTAGCTACTTACTGCGATGGGTTTATTTGCACTATCATCTTAATTGTCATAGACTGCATATCATGTTGCAATGAACTTAATTTTACCTTATGTCTCTTTAGGGTTTTCTTTCCTTGTTGTGATTAACAAGAGCAGTCCATCAGAAAATAGATTCTTAATTAGTTATTAAATGGTAAGAGATCAAAGTTAGGGCCTTTGCAGACTGCCAGAAATAGTGCAGATTGAGTCCAC
>CM034706.1:178708670-178743826 GCA_020142125.1 Phrynosoma platyrhinos | reverse complement strand
TAGAGCCAGAGGTGAAGAGCTACAACTCCCATCATCCCTGACAGTATTTTGAATAAGAACTTGGATAACTAAAAAAATATGTTATTGCTGTGAACATTCCTGCTCTGTCCCTTTCCCCCGCCCCCAGCTACTGTAAAGCTACAGCTTAGTGGAATCTAGGAAATCTGGGGGCAGAGGAGAGAGTGTCATCATCTTTGCTAGTCAAAACGTCCCAGCCCTTTGACTCTATGAGCCCTGGCATATGAAATGCAATGAATATGGTTAATGTATCTGCAAAACAGATTCTAGGTAGGGGCAGAATTTTGGACACAATATATAGCACCTTTCCTTAAACCAGTGGCCTTACTGCAGTTCCAATCATTCCTGACATAGTGACTAGAAGCTTATGGGGGTTGTATTCCAGCTGGAGAGTACCATAGTGGAGAAAGCTGGTGTTGAATCTTGTTCTTGACAGTACCTTCAAAGATGTGAATGTTCTTTTACCCATAATTTTGTAAGTTGCTGCAACTGATTTGATATTTCCAAAAAATATAATGTGAAATGGACCTGAAGTTACAAAATGCTAGGACAGCACTATTGTACTGCATGAAGATCTGTAAATGTTCCAGCCACAGTCATTGGTAGCCTATTGCTTCCTTTTTGGTGCCAGAGGCGCAAGACTATGTTATTAGGAAAATCAATCTTGAGCGCTATGCACTATGGAGATACAGTCATTGCAGTATCTCCATCCTTATATGAAAAGAAACTCAGGTTTTGAGCACAGATGGACGATGAATAAATAGAATATCATCTAGTCAATTGAGCTACAGGAAAGCTGTCCCTATTTGCAATGCAGAGAGATCTTCCTGGGAGCATATTTTCATGTTTGCTTTATTGATCACATACATATGTTTTGAAAGATGGTTTTGGATTTAAAACAGCACAGGACTCTAGACTCTGGACTGTCTTTACAAATGGAGAATTGACCGCAAGTAGAATTAGACATTATATGCAAACATGTTTTAGAAGCTCCCCACTTAAAAAAAAAAAAACAGCTGGGGGAGGGTTGCCAGGTGAAATAGAGGGCAGGGCTTTACTTTAATTTTTGTGTAGAAGAAGGGATTTCAATAGCTGTCGCTTGTAAGCAGTATTGCATAGAGTGATAGGAAGCAGATGTGTCAGAGGTGAGAGAATGTACAGTTGCCCCTCCATTTTTGCAGACTTCAAGTCCATGTCCCTTGCCTGTTTGTGGGCGGGAAACAGAAGGGGATAAAATGGGGTGTGTGCCTACAGGCGTACACCCCCATTCAAACCTATGGGGCTTGAATATTTGCAATTTCCTGTTTTCGCGGGGGTGGGGATGGTTCCAGAACGGATCCCCCACAACAGTGGAGGGGCAACTGCATATTACTTTTCTCATTCTCATTTCTTTGTTCCAGATCCCTTTCTTTCAGTTACTTTTCCCTCACTGAAGTTGCTAGTGCTTCCTTGCCCTTCCTGTCTCCTTTTGGTGCTGTTGGAGGGCCCAAAGGAACTAGAGGCACCAGATCCTGTCTGATCTTGTGAGCTAAGCAGGGTCAGCCCTGGTTATTATTTGAATGGCAGGCCACCAATATACTGTAGGCTATGTTTCAGAGGAGGGAACTATCAAAACCAGCTCTGAGTATTCCTTGCCTTAAAAAAACCAATGAAATTAAAGGGGTCTCTGTAAGTTGATAGGCAACTTGAAGACAGACAGACAGACAGACACAAACACACGCACACACACACACACACACACTGGGGGGGTGTCGTTATATACATTTGCCAGTCATGTTGAGTTCATTTGTGAGGATGACCTTGCAAGGGATTTAAAAATTGCATCTTTCACAACCAAAAGAGTCTGAAAGGAGGTGGTTTTTGAAGTTCCACCATCAATTACATTTTAAGACCCAGTTGTCCCAACCACTACCTCACATGGCTAAATCTAGGCATCTCTCTTTTTGTCTGAAGGATTGTGGTTGGATACTGAATTCCTGGTACTGCATTGTAAAAGTTAACTTTAAATGAAATTTTTCAGAAATATATCTGCAAATTCCACCAATTATCCTGCATTTTTACAGAGGCAGAAATAATCTTTGTCCATATTCCTGTGTTCCAATTAGGCCTCCAGGGCAGGACACCATAATGGGCATCCTTCCACTTAATCACTCCATCAGTAGAACCATAGTGGTGACATAAGCAGAAGTACAGCTGATCATTTACTGCAGGGGTGGGGTACCTATGGTTCTCCAAGTACTGATGAACTAGCATTCCCATCATGCCTCACCACCAGCCAAGCTGAAGGAAGTTTTAGCCAGGCTAATGAGGGCTTCGTTTGTACCATCACTATAGGGAGATGAGCCTGGCTGGTAGTGAGGCGTGATGGGGATGGTAGTTCGTCAGAACCTGGAGCACCATAGGTTCCCCACCCCAGATTTACAGCTTCATAAGAGCCAAAGTGCAATGTATACTAGTTGCCATAGAAGAGAAGATAAGGAGAGTATAATAAAAGCAGAAGTGGGCATATATGGTTTTCTAGGTGTTAGATGTCAACTCTGACTATGACCAGTGGTAAGGGTTGGTTGGCATCGCTGTTAAGTAAGTTTGGAAGGTCCACAAGTTGTCCATTCCTGATCCATATTGTTTGCTCTGAAGAGCAGCCAAAGGAGTAATCATCTTCCTTGTGTCTGTGGACTGGGTTGTGTCCAAGGAGGGAGAAGTTGGAAGAGGAGAGTGAGGACTGATTCATTAGTTAAAAGCACATTTATGCTGACGTTTGGCCTAAAACAGGAACCTAAAACTATTAAAACAGCACAAAAACCACCATTATACTACAGTTGACAATATTAAATCATCAGAGCTGCTCCTGCCCTCTGGAATGCCCTTGTATGAGAAGCAAGGCTGGCTCCCTTCTTGCTTGCCTTTCGTCGGCAAGCAAAAATGGCTTTATTCAAGCAGGCTTTTAATGTATAATCATGGGGTGGCTTGGCTATTTGTTATATTGAGAAGGTATCATGGTTTTAGTTTAGTTTTAATGTTTGTAATTTTATATTATTTTTAGATAATGGATAACTGTTTTATTGCAATATGTTTTTAAAATTTTATTTGTGAGCCGCCTTGGATCCCCTCCGGGGAGAAAGGTGCGATATAAATCAATCAATCAAACAAACAAACAAACAAATGTTAAACACAGGACTGAATTTGATATCCCATATATAATTTCCTATTGTTGATGTATGTGTTAAATCTTTGGTTAACCTGGTTTCAAATAATCATTTCCCACTCAGAGCTCTTGGATTAGATGGGATAATAATCTGTATGCAGCAATAAATATTTGCCTTCCCCTCGTTGTTTAAGAAAGGACACATCCCATTCCTTCATGTGGATATGTATGCCAGCTGAGTTAAATCTTCAGAACAGATGTATGCTATTTATTGTTCAGGCTTTAGAAGCAGTTGGAGGCTTCGCTGTGCCAGGCTTAGTGCAAACAAGTTATTTTCTGAAGAGCTAAATTGCAGACAAGCAGTAGCCCTATTCATGCTTCAGGACTAGGCTCCCAGTAGTAGCATTCCTGGCATGAGCTCATACAATTGCCTCCACTAACCTGTTGCTCCTGCATAAGCTTCTACTTTTAACATTCTCTGTAGATGAGGCCAGTACTTCTAAAGGAAATAAGGTCTTATGAGATTCTCTGTGCTTTGCAGCTATTAGCTTTATGTTGAACAATATGGTCAGTTTTATATTTTTAAATTTAGGAACACTAAATGTATCCTACTGAAATGCAAGTCCTTTTTAAAGGGGCATATAGCAATCCAGCATATGCATGCAAGCGAGTATTGCATGAGACATCAAAACCAAAAGTAGATAAGACTGAAGTAAAGGTTCTTGATACTCTGTCACAGTGGACAAAAAGGGACTGAGACAAATGAGCAGGAATCTTGGGTATAAATAGGGTGGGCAGAGCTACCATCAAAAATCTTGCCTAGCTATTCCAGAAGGTTCCAGATGTGCTCTGTGTAGGTGGAGTAATGCCCCAATTGTGTGATTCACAGAGACTATGAAGAAGAAGCACATGCAGTTTTGATACTATATTGAGAACCAGGTGTACAGCAGTGAATAGAGGAAATAGAAACTTATATTATGCCATATAGAAAGTGATCGGCAGCAGTGGCTCTCCAGGGCTTCAGGCATAGAATTATTTCAGTTGTCCTACCTGAAGATTTCTGGCTTCCCAGGTGGTCTTTCGTTGAAGTACCAAGAATGCCCAATCTTGCTTAGCTTTCAAAATGAAAAAAAATGGTGTCAAGGATGGTTCTCTTGTTGAGAAGGGCAAGCAATTAATTTGCTGCATGTGGTTATCTGGTGATCACAATCCACATGGGGGACATAATGATATTGGTAAGGATATTTAAATATTGCTTGCACTTCCTTGTCTGCATGTGGGCTTGAAAAACAAAGGGAAAATACACATCATTTGTGATCATAGGACACCAGCCTTAGATTTCAGTTTGCTGGCATTGTAGAGCTTGTATGGATACATATAACTTGACAGGTGTTGGGTAGGGGGTGAATAATTGAATATGAGCCAGCATGACATAGTGGTTTGAGTGTTGGACTAGGATTATGGGAGACCAAGGTTCAAATCCCAATTGGCCATGGAAAGCCACAGGCAATCTCTCAGCCTCGGAGAAAGGCAAGGGCGAACTACCTCTGAATAAATCTTGCAACAACAGCAACAACAAAGAAAGCCATGACAGGGTCACTATAATTTGGAAATGACTTAAAGGCAAACAGCAGCAACAACAAGCTCTGATGGGGTTGCCATAAGTTGGAAATGACTTCAAAGCACCCATGTATATTGAACATATGCTTTTGTTATGCACATACTACTTCAACACTGGTGTCCTCCACCATATTTGAGGCAGTAGACTAGTATAGAAGGCACGAGACAAATGGAGTAGCATCCTGAGTCCTGTTCAACAACAATGGGGGAGATCTAGAGAACTGAGGAGGAACAGCCAGGTGGCTTCCATCAGGTAGGCAGCAGATTGGTCCCTCCCAAGCATCTGTAGCCTTATTCTACCTAAATATAAGGGTTGTTCTGTAGCAGAATATTGGCCTGATTTTATTTATACTCCAGTCTTTTGAATGAATGCTTGGAAACAGGTCCTACTGGCTGTCAGTGGAGCTGTATATGTAGAATGACAGCCTTGATTATACTCAGATTTCATTCCAGGTTAAGATGCTCCCAGACAGAAGAGGATGTCCTATTGATCCCTTAGCCACAAGGCAGAGTAAAACAGCAAATGATGACAAAATTGAGTGAGCCTCAGGAATACATTTTTCTTGCAGGCATCAATGTCAACAAACCTTGGGGTGTCCAGCTTTAAGTACTGGAACATGGAAGCCTTTTCACTTTGTCGTTGGTTTCTGTCTTTTGTTTTTGCATTCTCTAACTCTGACTGAAAAGTTACATTAGGGAATTAGAAAATGATTAGAAGGAGAAGATAATTCTACAGCACTGATTGGGCTTTTGAGGTTCTTTTAATCACTCAGCAGAAGTATTTTGTGCCTCTTTTTTTGTAAAATACAGGTTGTCATTACTGTGAAAGAACTAAAAGAAAAAGTAAAAATCCTCCTATTAGATCTTGCTTTTTTATTATCAGGTTCTTTATTTCTATAAGAGAAGAGGCAAGTCTACACCGTCATTCTTTATAAAAAGATATGCAGTAGGTGGCAATTAACCACACACTCTCTGTTGGTCTCCATTTCTTCATGCTTGCATTTCCATTACAACATAGGGGTCCAAGAGAATAGTGGACAATATCAGCCACCATCATTCCCATACAGTCATTTCTCAGCAAGTGTTCGGTAGTTAAAGAATGTGGATTTTATTGGACACACATAAATGCACAAAAGATAATAACCTTTTGCTAACTACCATGTGAAAAAGTTGCCATCAGGATAAATTATTGAGTAGATTTGTCTCCAGGGATGAGTATGGAGGCTGTTACAGACAGAGAGGTTTACAAACCCAATGGACAAGTGGTTTTGTTGGTTTGAAAGGTACTACATTGAGCCATTGTTTCCAGCTGGGCTGGAATTCTGAGGCCCTTCAGATATTGTTGAATTGCAGCTTCCAGCATTCCTCACTGTCAACTATGCTAATGCTGTTGATAGTTCAGTCCAACATCTGCAGAGCCCAACCATCCCCACCCTGGTCTACAGTTACCAATCTCCATGCTACTGCCATTCATTCAATTTATTGTTTAAAAAATCCTATTTTTTCCAAATGCTTCCTATGTCTTTTCCTCCCTGCTTCTATCAGCAATGGGCTCTTGTGACACATTTACCTCAGTGAATATGAGCAATGGTTGTAAAAATGACTTTGTATAATTACAGTGTCATAAGGTAGGTTTACAACATTGTAATTACTGAACAGCGTGCCAGACAAGATTTTCTTTGGACTTTATATCCCAGAATCTTTCAGGGATTCTGAGAGTCGTGGTCCAAAAACATAACTCTTCCAAGCTCTGGATAATTTTTTTAAAAAAGGAAAATGGTCTGGTTAATTTTCCCTTAACTATTGCTGTGGTGGAATTCAAAGACATAGCCTTGGTGGTCTGGAAAATCAGTATGCAAAGGAATCGTGTAGCACCTTTGAGATTAACTGAAAGAAAGAAGTTGGTACAGCAGGAGAAGAGATAATCATATGAATGAACATTGAAATGTAGTGTGGGAAACAGAGAGGGGTGTGATGAACAGGTTAAGGGCACCCTCATGAGGATAGGGGTTAGTTAGTGTTGAAATGTGTGTAGTGTGCTATGGTGGTCACCCTGCTCTTCCTTCTACCAGCTGTCTACATAGGAACTCTTATGGAAAAGTAAGAATATGAACCCAACACCTCTATATCCCCTACACAGCACACCACACCCCCACACCATTCCTAGCAGTTCTAAACAACTCCGATCCTAATTTCCACACTTTCCTCCAAAAAAGAAAAAAAAAACACAGTTTGCAAACGCTTTAATAAGAATAATTCAGCAAAGGAAGCAAAACATTCAAGGCTTGGTGACTCCAAAAAGGCTTCCTTTCACTCCCATCATCAGTCTCACTGATTTTCATGCCATTGTTTGGTCTTGTGGTGAGTTGGTTGATCTAATTCTCTTTGTCCTTACCTGTGAAGGTGGCCCAGGCTCTGGCAAAGGAACACAGTGTGAGAAATTAGCACAGAAATATGGATTCACGTATCTGTCCATGGAAGAGCTCATCCAGCATGAGATGTCATCATTAACAGAAAGGAGTAAGATCATCAGAGATACCATGGAAACTGGCGAGCTGATACCAGGGGTAAGCTGTGATTCCAGAGATGAGATAATTGTGATAGAGAACCTGTTCATCACAAGTGAACATGGAAACAGAGAATGTAGGTGGGGAAAGTTGAGAAAGATAATTTAGCTACTTTTGCCACATTTTTGAATGAGCATATCTCAGTTGAATTATATGTCTGTCTTCACAAAACGGAAGTGCTCATGGTGGCGGCCCCAAAACCAAGGATTGGGTTGCAACCTACCGTCCTGGATGGGGTCACACTCTCCACGAAGGACTGTGTTCACAGTCTGGGGGGCTCCTTGATCCATCGCTTCAGATGGCTAGTCAGGTGAATGCGACGGTCAGGAGCGCCTGTTATCAGCTTCAGCTCATACGCCAGCTGCACCCTTTCCTGGAAGTAAGGGATCTTGAGACCGTGGTGCACATGCTGGTAACCTCCCGTCTAGATTTCTGTAATGCGCTCTACATGGGGCTACCCTCATGCTTGGTCCAGAAACTTCAGTTAGTACAAAATATGTCAGCCAGAGTGGTCTCAGGTACATCGTGAAGAGATCACATAACTCCTGTATTAAAATCTCCTCACTGGCTGCCTGTCAGTTTCCGGGCCCAGTATAAGGTGTTGGTTTTGACCTTTAAAGCCCTAAATGGCTTGGGTCCAACTTATCTTCGGGACCGCCTCTTCCCATATAATCCTCCCCGCACACTCTGGTCCTCTGGGAGGAATTTGCTACAGCCAATGAAAACCAGGCTCTCGACAACCTCCCAGAGGGCTTTTTCCATCATCACCCCCAAATTATGAAATGGCCTGCCGGATGAGATCCGTCAGCTGACAACTTTAAACAGTTTTAAAAAAGCTGTTTAAGGTGGATCTCTTCCGGCAGACCTTCCCTGATTAGTTTCCCGGCCTCAGGAGTCCTTTTATCCCTCCTACATTTGGTTTAAATGCTGTCCCGCCTATTATTGTTTGTTTGATTTTGGTTTGTTTTAATTATATGTTTGAATCATTGTTTTAATGCAGAAATTGTTTAATTATTTTTAAGGGGTGGGGGGGCTGTGGGATTTGGATGGTATTTTAATATTGTATGATGTTTTTAAATTGTTGTGAGCCACCTCGATTGCGTGACAGAGGGGTGGGATATAAATAAAAATTATTATTATTATTATTATTATTATTATTATTATTATTATTATTATTAATTCACAACATGTTATAGAAGTTTAATCTCAACTAGGGAAAGATACCTTGGACACCTTCATAATATGTTCAACTATGTATAGCAGCCCTTAAGTCATAATAGGATTCTTTGTTGTAATCACAAAGGTCACTTTAGATGTTCTCTCTATCATTATTTTATCAGATCCCATAGTATTAAGCCCATTATATCATGAGGGAGGAAAGTGTATTGTAGGCTACACGAAACTCCAAGACAATATGTATTTCACCCAAGGCCCCCTCTTTTAATTTTTAAACAATTACTTAAAATGCCTCCATCCCCCATGGGGTGTGAGGGGAAAAGATTTGGCACATTTGGAACCCACTAGGCCAGGGATAGGCAACCTTTCCCCTTTAAGGGCCGAGGGACTTCAGCTCCCAGAAGCCTCAGCCATGTTGGCCAATAGTCCCATGTTGGCCAATAGCTCCTGGGATTCTGGGAGCTGAAGTCCCTCGGCCCTTAAAGGGGAAAGGTTGCCTACCCCTGCACTAGGCTATGTTGGGCTGGTCAAGGCCTTTCTCCAAACCTTGAAGTACATTTTCTGGTTTTGAAAGAGACATCTCCTGGACTAAAATAACCTGGGAAGATATGGTAAAGTTGCCTCCATGCCCTAGACAGGTCAGAGGCATTGTGAGTAAAAAGAAAAATTGAAAACTTTTTCTAAAAAATAATTGGCATGGAGAAAAATAATTGGCTCTGTGACATCCAGTGAGGGCCCTATGCATTTTCCAGACCATGGGTTGTTGCTGCCCCAGATCTAAATTTTTAATTATACAGTAGTTCTCTAGCTGGCATTGGGACTACCCCCTTTTAGTATTTTGCGGTCTGTAAAAATGTTTGGGCTGAGAAGCAGTAGTTTGGAGGACTTTGGAGCAGCTTCAGAAGATAAAGATGGGACCACAGTGTATATGTTTGAAGATACACTTCTGGGATGGATGGGTATGAGAATATGGGGCCTGCATGCCATCCTAAGACATGTCACTTTTCATAGTGGGTGCTAAACAAAAAAATTTTTTTCAATTAAGGATATTGTTATGGAGCTCCTGAAAGAAACTATACTTGCCAATATGGGAGATACAACAGGATTCCTGATTGATGGTTTTCCCCAGGAGATGAAGCAAGCAGAAGAGTTTGAGAGCCAGGTAAGTGCATATAATGCAGAAGAATTGAGCCCATGTTTTGCCTGTGAGAGGTCCCAGGTTTTATTCTTTGGCTTCTCTACCAAGAGCATGGAAAATATTCTTGTTTGACACTCTGTCCATCAAGCTAGTGCCCTTCAGATGTTTTGGACAACAAAACTCATAGGTCCTGACCATTGGCCATACTGGTGTGGCTATGGAAGTTGTATTTCAAAACATTTAGAGGCACAGGTTTGCCTGCCTGTGATACAGAAAATAATACCAAACTAGGTAGACCAGTGGTCTGATTCAGTTAAGGCAGTTTTCTGTCTTCCAGTTTAGGAACTTCATTTTCAGCTGTCTTGGAATTGTCAGTGTACAGGAGGATATACCGTGTCCCGTCCCCGCCGACAGGGCTCCTACCTATACCCTTTTTTATTGCTGCATGAAAAATAGAAATTCACAAAGTGATGTTTTTCTCAGCGTGCAGATCCTCAACATAAAAAACTCCATTTGCTGAATTTCTAGTTAAATGCTTATACATTGCTTCATTGCACAGGAGGATGGTAGGAGTTGAATAATTGAAGCATGTAAAATATCAATTTAGGAAGGCACTAACTTTGTTGGAATGAAGGCCAAGTCTATAAATATTTTCCTTTTAAAAAATGAACCAAGTAAATGCTTATGTGGCTGGATGTCATTCAAAAGCTTGATGACAAAGGTCCAAAACACACTGCAGAAAAACCAGTTTGAGATTGCTTTAACTGTCCTGGCTCAGTGCTAGGGAATCCTGGAAATTGTAGTTTATTGTGGCACCAGAGCTCTCTGACAGAGAAGGCTAAATGTCTCATAAAACTACAGTTCCTAGAATTCCCTTGCATTGAGCCAGGGCAGTTAAAGTGATCTCAAACTGGATTATTTCTGCAGTGTGTTTTGGATACAGTTCAATCATATCTGCTGTTTGATGATGTAAATTTCAACTGGGTGCACTTGCCCTTTTGGGATTCTCTGATTTACTGTGCTAAAGATGTGCCCTTTATATTTAACCTTCTTAAGAGTTCCATTCAGCCTAGATTATATCCATGGAAAAGAGTTGTCTTAAAAAAATGCCTTTTGAATCACCAAACTATCTTGCAGCTATTTTCCTGAACCAAATTTACTGTCCAACTGAAGCAGTGCCACCTATAGCTACAATTGTGTCATGATATACTTTCCCTTCTTTATTTTCTTTAAAGTTGCTTAATAAGTTAGGAAATGTTTTCACAGGAAAACTGGTCTCTTCATTTGAGAGCATGCTAGGTGTTGCTGAGAGTGACTTGACAGGTAATGTCAACAGAGCATGAATTTCTAGAGCCTTCTTTGATTATATTTTGGAGATTTCTGATTAAATGTGCAAACTAGCTGAAAAGAGAGGTCCCATTCTCTAGCACTGCATATGTGCAATCACACTATTAAGAGCCAAGTTCTGTTGTGTGCTTTACACAAGGGAAGGCATAGGCACAAGATGTTAGGATGTTGAAAAACTGGAGGGCGACTAAAATGGTGAAGGGTCTGGAAACCATGCCCTACGAGGAACAACTTAGGGAACTGGGTATGTTTAGCCTAGAGAAGAGATGGTTAAGAGGGGATATGATAGCCTTCTTTAAATATTTGAAGGGATGTCATATTGAGGAGGGAACAAGCTTGTTTTCTGCTGCTTCAGAGAACAGGACCTGGAACAATGGATGCAAGCTACAGGAAAAGAGATTCCACCTCAACATTAGGAGGCACTTCCTGACAGTAAGGGCTGTTCGACAGTGGAACACTCTCCCTCAGTGATGGAGTCTCCTTCTTTGATGGTCTTTAAACAGAGACTGGATGGCCATCTGTCAGGGATGCTTTGATTTTGAGTTCCTGCATGGCAGGGGGTTGGACTGGATGGCCCTTGTGGTCTCTTCCAACTCTATGATTCTGATTCTATGAAGATATCAGGTACATATCTCAAAAGCTAGTAGAGAACTGTGTCAGCAAAGAATTTGAGAAATCCAGTTTCCAAAATCCATAAAGAGCCATGAAGTTAACTAGGTGATCTTGGGTCAAGCACTATCTCACAGTTTGATTGCCTTCACAGTGTTATTGTGAAGATAAAATGTGGAAAGACAGTTCAGGTATTTGAAAGTGAACACGACCACACTACCACCATCTTGGGAGAAAAAGACAAACTTACCTCAAGGAAAGATTTACACACAGGTGCAGGCAGTAAACTATATGTCTGAATCATGTCTAGAAAAATCTCTGTGTTTTACATACTGAAATGAATCCCATGAAAGACATAATGTAGTAAAATGGGGAAGCATCTAGCCTTGAAAACCTTTCAGTTGCACAACTCTTGTTCTTAATTCCTTCAGGTTGGGGATCCATCCTTCTTGCTCTGCATGGACTGTTCCTCTAAGACAATGAGCAGTCGCCTTCTGAAAAAAAGTCAAAGCAACCAGTGCCTTGATGATAATGCTGAAGCCATCATGAAGCTCATTGAAACTTACTACCAATCAGCCGAGCCAGTGATGATGTATTATGAGAACAGAATCCCAGTGTTTAAGGTAAGTTGTCTAAGCTTCAGAACTGGACCATTGTTCTTTCCTTCCCTTACTTAACATCTATTCAAGAAGCTGACAGCTATTTCAGGTATGTTATTCTCATGCATTTCTGTCAGCATGTATATGGAGTTACTTAACTGAAAGTGTCCATAACGCAGAATACCACAAATGGTCACAAGCAGAATGTCAAGGTTAGATCTAACAGTTTGAAACATGTAACATTAACTCTACTGTGATGCAAGTAGGGCTGTCACCTAGAAGAACTCTTAGTCAATTATATGTACCCTTGGTATCTGCTGGGGTTTGCTTCCAAGACCTCCCATGAATACCAACATTCATAGATGCTCATGTCCCATGATATATAATGGCATAATAAAATGGTGTCGCTAATATCAAATGGTAAAATTTTTGGATTTAAAAAAACATTTTAAAGCCATTGAATCCATGGATGCAGAATCTGTGGATACATAGGGCTGACTGTATTTTTGTCACACATTTACATTGATGGTATTTTTGTCACACATACAGTTGACCCTTTGAATACATGGTGGTTCAGATCAGGGACCTCCCACGAATGCAAAAAAATGTGGATTATTGCACCCCATATTATTAAATGGCAGTGATGTGAATGTGCACGCTTCAATGTTTCTGCATTCACATTGCCACTATTTATTATGGAGCAGGATGATCCCTAAATAATCGAATTCATGGGTCCAAAGCCCACAGACCTTAGGAACCAATTGTATATAAATTTGGTATGAGAAAAACATACTAGTAAAGGGGGAAGGGAGCAGAATTACACATTGATTTACAGAGCAATCATAATTTTAAGCTTCAAATTAGTTCCCCAAAAAGGGTTAGGATGGAATGGAGGTCACCTTCTCCAAGTGGAGAAGAGGTGTTATTAGGGTCATCCATCTCAGATTGCCCATTATTTTTGTATCTGCCAGTATCAGGGATCAGCAGGCCCCCAAACAGGCCTTCACATGTAAAGCCCATGGATTGTTATCCCTCTGTACCAGCCTGGTCATGTCACATTAATATAGGAATAGAAAATGTGCACAAAACAGTGCAGCATAAGAAAAAGTCAGTTTCTCTTCCCCTCTCCCGTTAGCTGGTTCATGGTGTCAGGGCATGGAAAGAGTACATGATCTGACACTTCTCACTTCTGCATTCCAGTCCCCTACAATTCACGCTTAGTTGAACATAGGTTCCACTGAAATTAATGGGAGAAGCTAGATATTACTTTGAACCAAATGCAACTCGGTCCAGATCCAACCTTTTGTTGTTGGAAAATGCCTCTTTTAAGTTAGCATTTAACTCAAGCTTGTTGTAAGTACAAAAGTACAAGGATTTAACAAGTACTTGTAATTTGAAAAAATAAAACCAGAGGTATGTGTGATTTTGAAGAATTCAGAACCAGGACTTTACATAAATCAATGAAATAACTTTACTTATAATTCATGTATTGATCATGAGCTTCTTAAAGAATGAGCTACAAAGCAAAGCAATAATGTACCTGTTATATTTTTTACAGCTACATTTTTAAAATCTATGTCCTACATAGAACGGTTCATATCTCTTATTTTAAATGGATTACAGCTACATAGTAATCCTACTATGAACCAAACTGACTAAATCTGTGCTCCAGACATGTTCTTGCGGCTGTTAGTTTCTCTCTCTCATACACACAAGTCATCACCCTACTTTGACTTTCTTATCACTATTAAAACTGAAAACAATTAACAGCTTTGAGGTTCAATTCGATGTAGTAGTGCCATGGAAAATATCCAAGCAAACAGGAAGAAATATGATTACCAGATCAGATGTAGAAATTCAGAAGGATTTGTCAATGAAGGCATTCATTTCATAGTAACTGGCAGAGAACCTGGAAGAAATGTGTTGAAAGAATCTGAAAGAGAAGACTTTTCACATTCTAAACTGACAGTCCAAGTGCCTGTTTTGGAAAGTGTTTTGTACACACATGGAAGATTTTATCCATTATTTTCTGCCTGCTGTCCTTCATGCTCCATCAAGTTTCTTTATTTAGGTCACTGCAGAGCTACCCCCTGAACTCAGGATTATATTTTCAAAGAATAACACAGGCTATAAGTGGCATGAAGCAGTGTGGCTCAAAACATTTGAATGTCCATATAGGGATTCTTTGGCTCTTGACTGATGTTTACTGCATCTCTTCCTCTCCAATACATATAGTTCTCATAATAACCCACTTCCACCTAATATGGAGAGGTCTTCTATTTATGAAAAGCATACGATAAAAAAACTCTTAATTCACTTCACCAGTTTGTAGGGGAGGATGGGAAGAGTAAACCAAACACTGAAAGATACAATGCTCAAAATCCCTTTGAAATAAATATTCCTTTTCTGAAGTACAAAAATGATTCTTGAACGCAAGAATATACACACCATTTTTGTAACATGTAAAAGGAGATCCCTTCTTTTTATTATTCATTCAACTAAAAGCATTGAATAACCCATTGCAGTACTCTGCAAGGGCCACTCAGAAATTCCACTCTGGAAATGAATAAAAATGAGTATGAACATCTGGTCTGCAAGACTAAAATCCCTACAACACCGAGACTGAAAAATCCTTGGGTGACCTTACACTAATACTTCAAAATGAGAAAACAGGAAAAAGGATATTAATTCCCCTTCTCCATCTCACCCTTTTTGCCATTGCTATAAAGATGATGTGCACTCAGCTGCTTTGGAAAGCATAAACTATACCCTCAGATATTGGGAAATCTTTCTGTACAAAGGTGTAATGTTTCAAACTTCAAAATGCTCAGTTGGAGAGAAGTGAAAATGTTTCGTTCGTCAGTACTCCTTCCTATTTCCAGTACTTTTTTCACAATGATGTTGAGTTATCCTGATTTTGCATTCCCAAGTAAAACAAATTCTAGAAAGATCATATTGGAAGGAAGGTTTTCTGATCGGCAGACCTGTGGCACTTCTTAATGTCTACATGTCATATTCCAGATGCTGTATGAGGGAGATCCTACCCAGAATCTGGCAGACATAATTTTATAAATCCCAATGAAAAGCTGCTAGGCAGAATATCTATAGTCTCCAGCAACCTGGAACACATCTTCCTTGTTACACTTCCAAGTTTATCATCATCACACAAGACTTATAGACTGTTCACTCACCTATAGATAAATTAATCTGTGACCTGCAAGAAAACACGAAGAGCATCATCTTTCTAACAAGAATGCTACTATTATTTCTAGGCAAGCATTTTATTCTCAATGCCCTTCCCTGCTGATTTTCTTTTCCTGCTCATGCATTCCATTACTACTGAGCATGCTTAGTCTTAACTGTACTGTTTTATCCCGAACCCTTTTAATGTACTTTTGTAAACCTTGAGCATTCCCTCAAGAATGCTCATTGGCTCTATTTGCAGTTGAATCCTATAAGTCAATAGTCCCCCAACTTGGTCCCTTCGACAAGTAGAGTAAAACACTATTCATTTTCACCTGGTATCAGGGTGACCAGATGTCAAACTCACAAAGGACAAGGCAACGTAAAATGTACGACATTCAAGAAAAATGTATAACATAATAAACTAAAAGCTAAAAACACTCATATAAATGTACATTCATGCTTCTTAGTCATGCTCAAAATGGAGGACATTTTGAAATTCCTCCTGGACAGAAGGCTAAAGTATTGGTGAAACATGTCCTGGAAGAGGAGGACACCTGGTCACCTTGCCCGGTACGGCCATTGGCTAGAATGTTGCTGTAGTCACTCCTCACTGTTTGCAGTTAAAAGGAGACTACTAAATTGTCAGAATGGTTTCCCTGTTGATGTTAGTGATACAAAATCTCTTTTTTAAAAACAGATAAATGCAGAAGGAACACCAGAAGAAGTTTTTCTTGAAGCATGTTCTTCAATTGATGCTTTTCTGAAAAAGGAAGGATCAGCATCTCCTCTTTCAGTGGACACAGTGTAACTGCCACCCTCTCCTCCACATGTGTGCTCCCAGTGGTCCTCAGAAATGCTGTTCAAAGCAATAGCTGCTGCCTTGAAAGATCAGTGCATGTTGTAAACTTTACAAAAATCTCCATAACTCGTACAGTACAGTAATGACACACTTGTATTGTAGGTTGTCTGTCATACTGTTTGGACTTCACAGGTTAAGACACAGCATGATAAACAGCAGCTCTGATCTATAAAAATCATGCCTTGCACCAAACTATTACTTGATATATTATACTGTCCAGCATTGAAATCCCAGACAAAAGGATTGATATAACAATGTATTTATTTGTTTTGTAAATGGTTCATTTTTGAGACTACTAAAGCTTGCTCTTTCTCTATAGTATTTGAAAGAAATCTGTTTTCTGCCATCATATCTTATTGGTGAAACGTGTCAATCAAGTTGCAGTCCATTATGCAAACTAGTGGAAATTGAAAATCCTCAGAAAGTTTAAATACTTTATACAGCAAAGTTGAATGTGAATTCATTAACAAATGTGATTATGGGGTTAGTTGTTATTTAACAAAGCGTGAATAAACAGTGTCTCTAATAATGCAAGGGATAATTTTTTCAAATATGAATATTGCCTGCTAAAAAAACAAAACACTCTAGTGCCAAATAATGCTGGCGTACTTGAGATGTGTAAACACTTAACCAAATTATGGTAGTATTAAGTATAAAATTATGTATGGTGAGGAACCTAAGATACATACACTCCTGAGGGCAGGAGGCAACTAGTTTATATGGTTATTACATGTCCAACAAACAAACAGAGCAATTTTAAATTCTAAATTAAACTCTAAATTAACTTTCATTACTTCAAGTTTATGCTAGGAGAAAATGTATGGAGCTATTACTCGCAAAGTCTGTTACATTACATTCTCACACACTTTGTACAAAATAATATAGTAGAGATTTTACACATCAGTTTAAATACTGGGGATTTTCTGTACGACTGTCAGCAGGCAAATTGTATTAGGAAGGGGCTGCACTCTTCTTCTGGACCATCCTCTATTTCTGCTTGCATGATTGATCTTTCTGTGAACTGCATTATCAATGAGTACTTCAGGCAGATTTGTATTTTTCAGATTACTTTTCTTGTATTGAAGATATAATACAAATAAAATGTATAAGCAAATAAAAGAGTACTGATCGTTACTTCACACTTTTAGTCTCAAGTATGCCCAATAAAATACCAATTTTAACAATGAGATTTTAATACTTTTGTATCCTCACCAGCACATCTATGTTTATCATCTTGCATGAAATATCTTTCATAAACAGCATGTCCTATGATAACATGACATTTAATTTATTTAGAGCTATGGGTTTCTGGTGGGTTCAGTTCTATCACTTTTGGTGTATTTCTGAATTTTTACTTGAAACATATGGTTCTACGGCTTGACAAGGTGGCCAGACACATATACATTCGTACTCCACATTTGCGGATTTGATCATTCACGAATTTTATTAATATGTTCTCTCTAGGAATATCTAGGTCCTCCAATGCAACTCTATGGTCAACTTTAACCAAAGTCACACTGAAGGAGCTAGAGATTCCTTACAAGAACAATCCACTAGGCATTTGTAGCTCCTCCAGTGCAATTCTGTGATCAATGTCTGGCAGATGTTGACCAGAGTTGCACTGGAGGACCTAGAGATTCCTAGAAAGGCATTCTCTCTGATAAAAACATAGTGTTTTTGTTATTTGCGGTTTTTCCACATTCATGGAGGTCCTGTGCCCCTAACCCCAGTGAATGTGGAGGGACAAGTGTAGGTGGTTCATGAAAACAAGTCACTGAAATACACTGAAATTTTTAACCAAAGAAAGCCATATACTGTAAAAACCTTGTTTTGTACTTTGACCTAAAATTGTCAATTTTGCTGCTAAGACTTGCATAAACAATCCAAGACTTTACAATCTAGTAATAAGCTGCCTTTGCTTGTTTAAATGTATGCACACTTTGTTACTTTCAGATAGGAACAGGACGTGCGATTTGCACCAAAACCCTTAAAAATTTCAGATGTTCAAATATCTGCAGATACACAACATTGCCCATCTTCACAAATTTTGTGACACACATACCTGGGGCTTGAAACATGAGCTAGACCCATTGGAAAGAGATGGGATAAAAAATGTGAATATATTCAGACTTCTATATCAATGCTGGTTTGGTTCCTGACCCACACTCAGTAGATACAAAATACCATGGGATCTCAAGTCCATATAAATCCATGGATGACGTGTGCATGCCCACATTGGCATGAAGTGGGGCTAGCCACGGATGCTCCAAACTGTGGATAGTTAGCCCACCAATATGGAGGGCTGACTGTACATCAAACATTTCATTATAAGGTGAAATTAGACAATTTTCTTCACAAGGGGTAGGTTCTTGTGTTTGCTGTACTATAAGATCCATCAGAAATGACAATACTAGGGTGGGCCCAACATGAAACTGGATGTATTGCCTATGGAGGTACCAGCTCAAATCTGGTGGCATTCAAAGCCAATCCCTTCCAGTTTTGCAAAAGTTACAGCAAGAAAACAGGTAGACCATGCCCACATTAGAAACAAATGAGAATAGTTATAAACATGTAGAAAGAATTATCTGGACAGAGGAGATTAAAAAAATCTAAATAACATAAAGACGAACTTCTCTTATATTTGCATGATCAGTTATTTTTCTTCTCAAAGCAATATGACTCTGCCTTAATTAAAAAGTGAAATACATCAGGTGTATTCTTTAACATTATATATATTTTGGTTTATTAAATTTCTCATAGAATGAGATATGCTTACAGACGATGTATTATGCTGCTCAGTCATTTAGAAATGGTACTGCATCATCTACTCAATAAATTTTAAAAAATGCAGAAACTCCTTTAACAAAAATTGATTACACCTGAACAAACACTGTGAAAATTAACACTGTGATTAAACTGAAATTAATGCTGCTATCAAATGCATCAGTCAATTCTTTGTTATTTAATTACTGCCAGAATTTAAGGTAAACATATATTCTAAGTCACTATGAAAATTCAAGTTTTTTTAAGCAAGTGGAAATCTATTACAGTTAAAATAATCTGCATTTTTGAATCACAGGTTATACATGTCAAAATGATATATTAGCTAAAAATATATAGCAGATATTACAAAGCTTTTTCAATCATTGCTCTTTTTAGGCTAAGAAAGTGTACCAAATGCTTTCTTTTTTCATGGGAGTGGAACTGTTAAAAAAAAGGTTAATGTACATCATGGTGATAAACAAGTTACATGAAACCCTTACTTGCTATCTTCAGCATAACTGATCCAGGGGTTTCTTAAAGACCTGGATACTCAGATGTGCTGCCCCATTCATTTCAAAGGAGGAAGAATTTCTGAGTGAGCAGTCTTCTAGCTGAACATATTTGCTTCCTCCATCAAACTGAACAGAATAGCAGGTGTACAAAAGGTCCATTGACCAGTCAAGAGTGCAGACAGGATTATGAACTGGCATGTTCCTATCAGATTGTTGGGGCATTATCCTGGAAGAAGTTGAATAAGACGGCAGGATGATGACTACCAGAACACACTGAATCCTCTTAAGAGAATCAGGTAACCTTTTCATAGATGGACTAAATGCCATTCTCAACTTGTTGGTTCTAACGTCAAGCCTCCTCAAAAAAAAGTCACAGTAAGCATTCTATATATAAACAGACTGCATTCACATAGTTTATTTCTCACAGTTCTCCTGACAAATGAACATTATTTAAGAACATACTGATACACAGATAAGAAGAAACATACAAAATGTTTTAAATGATGCACAACAAAATCCAGCAGTATAAAAGAATGCATGTGAACCCTTGCTCACTGCTCAGGCTAAATTTAATTACTTGTTTAAATAGTAATAAAAATACAATCTTTCATGGATCTTGTGCATACTACAAAAGAGGAAAATTATTACCATATATGATTTATATTAGGCAGTTTTCTTTGATGAGTTGCAATTAACAACTCCAAATACAGAGGCAGAAGGCTGTGTATTTTATTTTATAGGAGTTAATATTGGGTATTAGAGACTTTACACAGTTACTACCACTGGCACTTTTCACCATATTTTTGTACACATCACATGGTCATCTTATATAACATTACATTTAAAAATATATTTGCGTGACAATTTTATATTATTCACACACCATGAGCTGGTTAAGGAAACAATGCCACAATTGCCTCCTGTAGTGCTTCACTGTTGGTAAATAAAAGGTCTGCTGTGGTAAAAAGGAAAAAGAAATAAAAAGGTAAAGAAACATCAATCAAATTAAGCAGCTCCAAGGTCTGTGACTGACCATCACGGGGACAGTGATTGTTTTGAAAGTATATTCTAGAAGCAAACACTGTCATAGGTTAAAACCTTGCCTAAAGAAGTCAGTTTCTGTGCTGAAAACTATTTCACAACAAAACTGCAAACTACTAAACTGTTTTTAATGTAAGTACTTTATCACCTCCACACTTCATAATAGCCAACTTCTTTATGCCTTTGGAATCGACTATCTTTAATGTGTGCTTTCGTTTCTGGCCACACTTTTGTAACTCCTCTCTTTAGATTCACCATCTCAAAAAACAATATGACCAACATGGTGAAAAGGAAATCTTCCCAGTAAAGCTTCCTGCACACTAGGAATGTTCAACCTCTGTTCAGTGATCTGATAATCATGATACATCTGAGAGTGATATTTTGATGAGAGCACCTGAGAAGCTCTCATTCTGTGGATGACATTTCTGGGAAATTCAACGTCATTCCAATGTGGGCGCAAAATCAATGACAGCGCCATCACTGTTGGGTTTTCGAATAGGATACTAAGCTTCAGGCTGTCGGTATGCTTTCCATGTCATCTATTTGCAGGAAAGTAGTTGGGATCAAGATAATTATAACTGGGGCCTTGAGACATGCAATAGTCTCTATCTAAGAACATCTCTGCTCTGTACACGGGCTCCAACCGGTGATTCTCCTTGTGAATTTCTGTTTCATGCAGACTGAAAGACAAGGAAAAAACACGACACTCCTCATAAACTAGTCAATAACTCACAGTATTTTTAAAAAAATACACAAAAATACACAAGTAATTAATTCCATATGTCAAAAATAGTTAAATGCTGAAGTTTGTTTCCCAAAAAGGGATTTCCTTGTAACATATACATGACTAATTCATCAAATGTATTTTCTTTTAGGCACAGAGGCCTGAAGCTGTTGGTTACATATGCTAGCATAATCATATATTATGCCAGAATATAACAACAACAACAACAACAACAATAAATTTTTATTTGTAACCCGCCCCTCTGCTCGGCAATCAGGGCAGCGTACAGCAAGGTTAAAAAGACAACAATTAAAACATTCCATCATCCCACACTCTAACCCTCCCACCCCTTAAAACTGAATTAAAAATATGTATTTTAAATGTTGCTGCAAGTGGTTTCTGGTAACTGATAGCAGAAGATCACACCACCATGCAATGCTAACAGTAATGAGGTGCATCCCATTGTCATTGGGGGGGAAGTTCGCAGACACCATCTGTCTGCAGTTCTGAAGCTGAGAAGAAAGAAGCGTGATCCCCCCCTTCCTGGTCTTCCAGCATGCTCACTGCATGTCCAGAACTATGGCTCTTCCTTTGCCCAAGCTGCAGAAATGCTGCCAGATGGTGCCTGGGATTCTTCCACCAGTTACTGATTGACTGCTTGCAGTACCAGTGCCGCCAGCTGGTACTGCAAGTGGAAGTGGAATGGGAAGCCTAGTGGAGATGTACACTTCAATCAGTGATAATACAGGATTTTCACCACAGTTATGCCATGTTTTAACAAGCATTTCAGATTTTAAGTTGTATATATGAAAACAAATTCACCTATGGATTAGTTCTTCAGTAAACACACAGAGAGACACAAATACATACTGTGAACAGCTGTCATAAATGCATGCTGCTTACCAGTCAGAACAAGAATCACAGAAATCCAAAGACATTTCTGGGGGGCAATCCTGACAATGCCATCGAATGCCTTGAATTGGATCCGTTCCACAATTATCACACTGAAAACAAACCAGGAAACAGCATTCAGGAAAGAGATTTCCAAAAGTAATCTCCAAATAAATAAAATTCACAAAATTAAATCATTCCTCTTAAAAAAAAGGTTTACCTCTCACTCTAAATATTGAAGCCATGTAACTGGGGGCTGAAGGAGGAGAAATATATGTAAAGATGTTTTTAAGCCCCAAAACATCCACTATTTCTCTTAAACTGCTCTCCCTAACAGCTCGGCAACTATTTGGAATCATTACACCTTTTGGTTTCCCAATTATTCTTACATATGGAAGCCCAAATCTAGTTAGAGAAAGCCCAATGAATCAATGGTTGTATTAATGTTGACAACATATTGCCAGTAGCTCTAGTTGAGACTAACAACTGGATTTAGACCAAAGTTTAATTTCATTACTTCTGTTCCTAGCTTAATCTCACAGATATCATGTTTTCCTTACTTCAGTAGCATATGCTCATTATAACAAGGGTGTGTAAAAGTAGCCTTCCAGATATTGCTGGACTGTAACTTTCAACATCTCTCACCACTAGTTTTGAGAGTTAAGAATGATGGGAGTTGCTGTGTAACACTAAATGGAGGGCCATAGTTGCCTACTCCTAACTCAGCAAATGTCTTCTCACTGCAGCTATAATAGATAGTGCCTCCTCCATTTCACTTGTATTTCTTTTCATACGCTAGTCCCTTCTCCATTACTTTGTGACTCAAGAGAAAAGGAATAATTATTATCTTGCAGCCTATGAACTTCCTGGAAGCTACATGAAGCCATCCCTGTAATGTAAACAAAGGAGAAACACTTGTCTACCATTTTGTTCCATCCTCTCAATATAGATATTGCTAAGGGGAAAAGTTTTTCTTAGCACTAGTGAGTATTAAAACGTTCAAAACAGACTTCCCAAGCATGGTGCCCTTAAGATAATTTGAACTACGATATACCTTAGTCCCATCCAGTATGGCCAAGGACCAGAGGTGATGAGAGTTTTAGTCCAGAATATCTAGAGTTGGGGAAAGATGACTCCCAAATTTCTTATATGAGCTAGCTTGGTTTCCTAGCACTGGTGTTCAGATCTAACATATATTTTCCCATTGCAGAGTAGGCTCCAGTGCAGGTGTAATTTTCACCAAAAAAAATTAGCACCTGTGAAAATGGCTTACAACGATCTACTAACACATAATCACTTATCATGATCAAGAGAATAAACTTCTCACGTTTTTCAAATTATCCTGTTGTGAAGCATCAGTAATAGTAAAATCCTACTATTCAAAAATAAGGCCCACAAAGTTTCATGGTCCTTGCTGGCAAAAAGGAATAGGAGTGAAATCTGAATGTGTGCAAACAAAACTTTGCATATGGGGAAAACCAGTTTCTATTTGTTGGGAAACCTTTGGAATTTAAAATGGCATATGTTCTCTTAAACTTTTTCTAGGGTCTAACAGAAGTACTTATGAAAATGGAGGCTAGATCACAAGTGGAAAAAGAGTTACAGAGATTTTGATTGCTTGGGTTTTATTTAAGTTGCTTGGGAAAGTCTGAAACACCACCTGCCAAGGATCTTAGCTTCTAATGAAATCATCAGCCAGCTGACCAAAGACATGTTTTTTTGTATCTTTACTACCTTAAAGCCTATGTGCTGAATGAAGCCACTTTCTGCATGCATCAGTTGCAACTTCTGCTTTTTCAGCTTTTTTAGTTTAAGCAGCTCTTTGTATTCTGGTAATTCTCGATATGCCACAGGGATACTTTCGTCATCCTGTTAAAGACAGAAGGGGAAGAATTCTTACTTTGAAATTTAAATATTTTTTTGTCTTTTTCTTTTATATGCGTTTCTTGCATACAAGAAGATTCACAAGGAAAAGGCCAAACTATATAAATATATTCACAAAGTTTGTAGCCTTAAAACTGTAATGAAAAATCCATAAGCATCCATATGGTCTCCTTATGTGATACCAGTGGAAATATATACTTTTGATTCTACAGCATTTGTGGACTTCTGATTCATTAATAATACAATGACCAGATGTCAACAAATTTGCATACTACTATGTAGACCATTTTCCCCCCTGTTCTACTCCACTGTTTGTAAAACGAATGGAAAATATGTGGAAAAATCATGAGACAGAGCTGCATACATGCTGAAATGTACATATCTCTTTACATTTTCTAGGCATCTTTTTTAGTAGGGGTTTCTCTTTGTCTGTGGTGAATGCCATTTCTCATCTTCCCTTCCC
The DNA here is from genome assembly GCA_020142125.1 of Phrynosoma platyrhinos. NCBI lineage: Eukaryota > Metazoa > Chordata > Lepidosauria > Squamata > Phrynosomatidae > Phrynosoma > Phrynosoma platyrhinos. The sequence goes on along the minus strand of CM034706.1, from coordinate 178,719,284 downwards.
CAAAGTCTCATCCAATTGTAAACAATGGAGAGGCCCCAGTTTGCCTGTACACAGTTAAAGAAAACAAGCAAGTCACTTTGAAGATTTGTTTTGAGCACAATGTATCTCTCCTTGAAATGCATCTAGCCCTCCACGATAGTCATTGTGAAATCAGTGAAATCATCCTGGGAGACTGAAGGGTTTTCAGTGCTCCATACCACACTGTGGCTGTATTATTTTTTCAGTTCCACAACTGCAGCAAATATTGTGTGTGTCACTAGATCTAATCTAAAATGTCATAGCTAGGGAAAAGAAGGGAACATGGTTAGAAATGGTAGAAAAACTACCGAGACATGAAAAAACAGAACACACCCCGAAGGCAAAGATCCAACCAAGGCAAAATCTATAGCAAGTGGTCTTATTTATTCTTTAAAATGTGATAAAGAGCAGACCTGTTTTCAGGAAGATAAATCCTTCAATATGTTTTCCCAGTCTCGGGTACAGAATAAGAGAACATTTCACAGATTAATTCTAATGGACAGAGAGCTGTAGGATGGAGAGCCATATCTGTGTCTGAGGAACACAGACGGAAGTCTCTAATATGGACTTCTTTCCTTACCAATTAAATTAAACAAAAGTACTTGTATGGACAAATGAGAGATTCTAAAGTCATTCAGCAAATGCAAGATGCTAAGCAAAGATTCAGTTTACAACTATAGATTGTAAGATTACAACTATGGTTGTAAGATTAAGTTTATAAAAATGTATAAGATTGTTTTGATAATGCCTGAATAATCATTGAAAATCCTGATAGTTAAAAAAAATTGAAATTATAATTTATTTTAATCTCATGTTAATCCACCTCCATTTAAATATGGCCTAGTTCAAAGAAGAGCTGAGTGGAAGAATTAGCCAACAAGACCAAAGCGGACTTTGGGTATCTCTCTGTAGCATCCATGCTGACAAGAGGCTGATGCTGATGGTCAAGAAGAATTATCTGTGTGTCCATCCCTTAGAGTGGATGACCTTGATTTTGGTGATGAGAGGTCTGAGGGCCTGCTCATAAGCAAGTGCTTTCTGCTGCAACTCCCTGTTTCTTTTCACTTGCGACATGAAAGCTGTACAGTTTCACTTTTTAAGCTAAAGTGGAACTAATACAATTGCTTTGTTTGTGCTGAGCTTTTCTACTGGAATAATGCTCTGCTGACACTCATGCAGGAAAATCTTGATCTGGTGCTACTAATCTGGTTTTGGAATTGGCAAGAAAAACCAAATGTTGCTACTAACCTACATGACACAATGGCTGATCCAAATCAATCCAACTTGCTGTGCTGGTAACACACAGGAGCTTTTAAATTATATGAAGTGGACTTATAATGTCATTAACCAGACTATGGTTTCATCTAGCTATGTCTTCTCTACTTCATACAGAACTCTTTTAAACTGTTAAAATTCTCTCCCAAAATCAGGTGATCCTTTGAGGCAGCATCCCATAAAGAGACTGCCATCCAAAGGAACGTTGGCACTTTTTGCTCATGCATCAGATGAGCTCTGGAAACAAACCAATCTTCCCCCAAACTTGTAGCAAACAAAATTTGTTCTTATATAAATATAAGGGGTTTTCTTTTATCTACACAACCAATCCTGTCATTGTTTTCCAGCACCATCATATGTAACTTATTTTCAACATCAAGTTGGAAAGCAAAATATACCGATGGTTCCTCCTCTGCTGCAGTGGCCATGTGACTGTGAAAACTGGATCTGTCATCATCTTCATCCATGTATACAGGAGGTTCATGGGATGTCATGAACGTGGAAGGTTTGAAGAGATGTTTATTCAGAGGATGCTGCCGCCTACTAGAGGACTGTAATAGAATAAAGTGTCTATTAGTGAAATTGTGTCAATGAAAAGTCAGTGTCATATCCTTTTTATATCATCCCAGGCAGATTATATATATTTGAATGGTTTTACTTCTTTTTGTATCCAAAAGAAACCCACTTCTAATATCCAGTTTAAGGATATTCTCATTCTTATACTCAAAGTGCATTTTAATTACATAAAGAAAAAAAATATTTTCCTTTTTAATCAAGAAACTTGATTCAATCCGGAACATGGGGCATACACTGCAAAGATTTTTTCTGGTTTGACATGATGGAGAATTCCAATAGAAGGTTAACTCCTCCTACCACCAAGAAAAGATGAAAGTCATATAATCCAGATTTTCTGGAGTGGGAGTAGGTTTCAAACTGGAATAGGTATGAAATGGACAGACATCTCTAAGTGCATTTTGTGGCCACATAAACGGGGAGTGGATTCCCTGCCTCCAATCCCACATGGGGCACAGCACATTGTGGAATATGATAGATCAAGAATCCCCACAGTCTACAATCTCACATTGGGCCACATGATGGGACAGCTATGGTCTACTTTGGATCCCTCCATCACATCAAACCATAAGGAACTCTTTATTGTAAATGGCCAACAATCTGTCTATCAGGTACAAAGATGGAATTCAAAAGGGGGAAGTGCATATACTAATACCATTTGTAGGGAGGAAGAAAGTGGCTGAGACTACGAAGGAAGAACGTGTTGTAACTCTTCTCCCATAGTCTGCCACTACCGAAGTAAAGGTGTGAAGTAGTTATCATTTGAAAATGTGTATGATACAAGTTTCTGTGACGGATGCACTACTAGAAAATGCTGTGGATACAGCTGCTGCTCTAAGTGAGTTGGAGTGGCTTAATTTTTACCCTATATCAACAGAAACAGATGTAAGAAAAGCCATGCTGGTCAGGCCAAAAAACTGTTTTAATGGAGGAAAACCTTCAACATGAATGTCAATATGGGCTTACAGTATGTCTGGAGATTCCCTCCTCTTGCTCATTTGTCATCCCCACTGGGAATATAGAAGAGTTTTTGACCAATGATTTCTTCTGTCCCTTTTGTTCTCCAAACTGTGATTTATGTATTCCCTCTTGAGCTCAAAAACTGGAAGAATGAGCAGGGAAGGTGGGTATCTCCTCAGGAACTCACAAGAGCTCCAGCTGAGACAGTGGAAATTCCTTTTAAGCAGCAAATGGAGTGTATCTTAAAGAGGATTATGTCTTCCCATGCATCCAGAAACAGAACTATGCAAATTAGCACCCAGTTTTACCTTGTATAAGAGAATACTCCACTCATTTTCCAGGTTGCATATGCCACACTACCAAAAACTAAGAACGCTGAAGAAAGGCCCAATCTGAACCTTGATTACCCACCTCAAAGTGAGATGTTACTCATCGTATGGGAAAGAATACTTTTCATCAATTGCTGAAAAAACTTTCACAATAAGTGATGAAACCAATGGCTCCTATCTGATCTCAAAAGCTAAGCAAAAATCAAGCCTTGTTACTACTTGGAAGAGAGAATACCAGTGAATACCACACACTTTAGGTTAAAGCAGCGGTTCTCAAATAGTGGGGCGCGCCCCCAGGGGGGGGCGCAAGGCTCCGTAAAGGGGGGCCCGTTACAGCTGGAGAGGGGGCGATTGTCCCAGCGCAGCCCCAGTAGCAGCCCAACGTGCTCTATCCTGATTGGTCAAACCCGCCCATGTGACTATTTACAGTCGCGCAGGGGGGGGGCGCAAAATGTTTTCTTCTTTCCTAGGGGGGGTGTGACAGAAAATAATGGAGAAGCACTGGGTTAAAGAAAGCAATGGCAAAACACCTTGAATTAAATCTTGAATTAAATCTTGCCACAAAAACTCTTTGATATGGGCATCATAAGTCAGAGTCAACTTGAAGGCACATAACAAAAACAACCAGTGTTCCATTTTTCAACAACAAAGGAGAGTATCGCCAACTAGGCCATATCACAACAGTTATCCCGGACAGGATTCTTGCTGTAAAAAAGCTATACCGCCACCAACTTGTGAAATACTTTTCAACCAAATGATGCCTTAGCCCAAGATTGGCAGTCTATATCACAATCAACAAAAGAGGAAGGAGCCACCCAACAAACGTCAATTAATGGAGCCAATGTACTGAAAAACAATTGAAATGCCAAGGCTTCAAGCAGACTAGGCCATAATCCTCACCAGGAGCGGAACAGACAAAGATGTATATAACACATGGAAATAGAGATCCCAATTCACTTAGATAAAGGTGGCAACAGATACTTTCTTCCCCATGGCTGGTAGGTGAAAAGAAGTAAAGGTGAAAATCTGAAATTCTAAATGGCTCATTATGAGAAATGCAGGAAGATTCTTGAAAGATTTCAAGGAAAGAAATGGGTCCATCCACTAGGATCTGGATCTCATTGGTGGGACCTTTTATTGGCTTCTTCAGAGTTCCCTGGGTTTGGTTCAAAACCCTAAACAAATATTTCAACGAAGGGTTCAAATCTTCAGGCGAGAAAAGGGTTGCTGCCTGTTTCTGTGACAACTCCTCTTCCTGTGATAGCTTATTCTCCCTTATGTCCTAGATAGAGCACATAAAGCAGGGGTAGGCAACCTAAGGCCCAGGGGCTGGATGCGGCCCCCCGAGGCCTTTGGACCAGCTGCCGCCGCCCGCCATAATGATATTGATTATTGTTATTATTACTTGTTCTTGGGGTTTTCTTGGCAAAATCTCCACAGGGGTTTTGCCATGGCTTTTCTGGGCTGAGAGAGTGTGCATGCATATTTTAAAAAAATATTTTTTTTAATTTTAAATTTTTATTTTTACATTTATTTATTTATTTATTTATTTATTTATTTATTTTTGGTGCTTCGGCCCCACAATTGTCTGAGGGACAGCAACCCGGCCCCCTGCTCAAAAAGGTTGCCTACCCGTGACATAAAAAAGTGCAAATAGATGAATAAATACTACTTCAGTGGGAAGATAACAGCATTCTGTGCAGTCATGCTAGCCACATGATCACAGAAGTTGTCTCTGATGATGTTGGTTCTTCAGCTTAGTAACAGAGATGAGTGCCGCCCCCTACAGTCAGACATGACTTGGTCAAAGGGGAAACTTTTACCTTTACCTTCAGAGGAGATACTAAAGTGATCTGGTGTTCTTCTCCCTCCTCCTCCCCAAAATGGAGATCAACTATTTCTGCACAGAGCAGCCAGGTAAACAGGCTGTTCTTGCTTTAATTTTTAGTGTTTTTCCAATTTGAATAATATCATAGGAAGAGTGGTCCAGGCACCATGTGTCTAGGGAAGTAGTGGAGAAATCAGAAGACCAATGGAAGTCCTTGTGATGCTTACAAAAGTACCCTCTAGAAGCAGTAGCCAATGAAGTCTCAATTGATGGGAGAGGAGTGGGCTTTTCCCCACATTCGGCTGCTGAGGCAAGAAGGGCCTGTTGTTTCTCTGATGTGGAATTCTGACACTCTCCCTAGCTCACCTCTACAAACAAGTCCCACTGGGGCTGCTTGCAGTTAGAAACTGGCTGTTCCTCACAGAAATCCAGAGAGGATATACACTCATCCCTCCACATTCACTGGAGCTAGGGGCATAGGACCCCCATGATTGTGGAAAACCCACAAATAACAAAAGCACTGTGTTTTTACTTGAGAGAACACCTCTCTAGGAATCTCTAGATCCCTCCGTGGGAGCAAACTTGATTGTTTTTATGGGGGCAGCAGTGGTGTGGGCCTTCAAAGTCTGAGGGACTGATACATCTTCCCTACCCTTCCACAGTTGCTTATCCCTGATCTACAGTAACATAAAGTTGCTACTACCTATGATAGGAAAACCAGCATGGTGCAATGGTTTGAGTATAGGATTATGGCTCTGAAGACCAGGGTCTGAATCCCTGGTCAGCCATGAAACCTACAGATGACACTGGGAAAGTCATAACTCGCTCAGTCTCAGAGGAAGGCAGAGGCAAATCCTCTCTGAACAAATCTTGTCAAGAAATTTTGGCAGGTAACAGCTTTGCCATAAGTCTGAAATGACATGAAGGGACACAACTACAATAGGAGTTCTATGTTTGACTTATTCCTGGCTCTGTCTGTTAATGTGTTGAAGTACTGCTGTCCTTTCCTAGGATGCCTAATTAAAGTGATGAACGACTTGAAGCTGTCCATGTCTCGCTCCAGTTATTCTGGGGAATATGGGACCAAGCCAGCTGATGCTATGGCTGGCCTCTATAGATTTTCTGCCCATAGCAGAGAGATTTTGGGCAAAGATGGATGACTTGGAGGATACTCTTGGACCAGGGCTATAGCCTCACAGGTATTTAAGGTTAAATCTGGCCATCTTTCTCCTGAATTGTGGAGTGGAGTCCTGCTATCTGCAGGTATGGTGATTCACAACAAAAAGGCTGCTAGGCAAGCATCCACAAGAGGTACTTTAAAGATCCACCACTGTGTAAGAAAGAATAGAATCTCTGTAAAAAAAATTCTGTCATTATTGATTTTCCTTTCCTGCTATGGAGATGTACAAGCCATTCTGATTTTAATATTTCAAAGGTGGGTAGGATGGGTAATTTGTTAATAGATGAGTCAGATTCTGGGAACACATATACACCCCTACATGTTGTCTGATTAAGTTATACATCTTCAGAAAGAAATCATAGTTCATATGGTTTTCTACAAAAACCTATCCTCCAGAATAACTGAAAAGAGAGCCAGGATGTCAGCTAACTGTGAAGTAACAAAAGCTTGACTGTGGAGTCGAAGGCTTTCATGGCCGGCATCCATAGGTTTTTGTGGGTTTTTTGGGCTGTGTGGCCATGTTCTAGAAGAGTTTCTTTCTGTTGACTTTCTTGACAGCTGTTAGAAAGGTCTCTGCTCCTTTGAGAAGTTTGGAAAAAGTTACCGTAGTACCATATTATCTGGTTTGCATTGCCATCTGGTGGACAAAATCAGTAAGGCATTGAACATCACCTAAAGACTGTACTTTGTTTTAGTAAGACAGTTGGAATTTCAGGCAGACTCTTGTTCTCCACGTCTACACTGTACTCTTGTTTCATTTCACCTTGAACTGCATGACTCCTTATATGTCCAAACTGACGGTTCTATCATGAGATTGCCTTCTCAGACTGTTCTGTCATCAGAGGATTTTTAAGAATAGCATGAAGGATCAGAAAGACGTAATCACTTAATTAGGAGCAATCAGAGAAGTATTTTAGAATCAAAATACTGTAAGTGAAGAAATGGAACAATTCTGTTCTTAAAAGAAGAGAAAGAACAAAGGAGGACACTACCAAAACTTGTACTGAAAAAAATAGATCATAAAATTGCTGTTTTTCCAGGACAGAGGTGGGAAACAATCCATTACTTCATGCTTTCTCCAGCCAAACTACCAAATATTTTTTTCTTATTTCTTATATTCTATGATGACGCCCACACCCCAATGGCCCCAGAAGGCTGAGAGCCCTGCCTTAATGTTTTTTGTTTTAGTGAGAGCAGGCCTCATAAAACATTATGAACTTTGAACAAAATGAACATCTGGCATTTGTGTGGGGTGTGTGTTTTGGTTGTGCCTTTTAGCTTTTGTATATTTTGTGTGGTTTTAGATTATTTTAACTGTTCTGAATTTTTACTGTGATTTTTTAAAATGTGTTTTTTTTAATCTGTGAGCCACCTAGGGTCTCTTCTGGGAGAAAGATGACACCTAAATTAAATATATAAATAATAAACAATACATTTGGCACAAGACTGTTTCATTTTAGACCTCTTTGGAAAACAACCACCTTGTTTCAAAGGCAGTCCAGATCTCTGAGAAGCAGGCTTCTATGCCTCAGGTTTTCTCTAAAACATTTGCACATCTCTAGTGATTTGTACTAGGAGGGAGTGATACAAAGAAATAAGGAGAATTTCCAACCCCAGTCCCCATTACATAACAACATTTTTAGCTATTGATTTTGATCATCCAAGCGAGCAGAATACTATCTTTTCAGCTCCTAAACCCTCATCTGACTTTGGCATGTGAACACAACACATGGGAAAGTGGCATTAACCTAATCCCTGTGCCAGTGATATTGAGCAATATTGGTAGTGGTGGGCTTTCATCCTTTCCTCACTCTAGCAACCATGCAAAGGACTTGAGTAGGAGCAAGGCGGATGCTTTTGGTTGCTGAGAAAAGAGAGCTGATGTAACCTCCATCTGGATTAAAACCCTATCTGGATCACAGCTTCTTTGTTGCTATTAGGGGCAGTAAACCAGCAACCTCAGTTAATTTCTAGACACTGAGGGAGATGATGAAGCTTTAGAGTCTGAATCCACAGATTAAGATTTTTTTTCTTACATGCTAGCCCTTTGGCTCAAATTCATTATTTGTATTATTTGTACACACTATAACACAATAAAGTCATTAAATTAAGTTTTTCAAGTAGATGAATTAAGCTATTTTGTTTTGGTAAAATGAAACTAACACAGAAGTTCTCATTTAACTATGCAACATTACTGTAACCAAGCTGACGCAGATGTCACAAATAAAAACATGATTTGGTGCAACACTGATGGAATACTATTCATATGTTCCATAAATATGTCTGTATTTAAATGCCAGAAAAAAATATGACATCTTGCAATTTACCTTTTTGGAGTACAAATACAAGTTTGGAGTTCTGCCTGGAACAGGAATACCAGCTTTAGTCAGTTTTATGAAATACTTCTGCACTCTGCTGGCGACCTGGAAAGAAAAAAAGGCATATATAATTTCTGAATGCCAAGAAACAATCTATATATTATGATTTCCATTAGAAAGGCACACATATGGAAGGATGACATTTGATAATGTTACTCTAAACCTTTAATAGACATTTAACAGATGTTGTTTACTTTCTCCTCTGTTAATGAGAACATTTTACTCTCCAATTTAAATCCAGTATTATGACCAATTTCATTACAAATGCCTATCTTAAGATGTACTATTTGTCTAGTTTTCAGTCTATTCTTCCTTCATCCCATTTAATTAGCTCACTGCACCATGACTGGATGGTAGGGAGGGGCTGCTTCATCCTTCAGTACCCTGTTCACTAACACTACAGAACTACTTTGGTTGGTGTGACTACCTGATCATGAGGTGGATTTTAAGGAGATGGGAGAGATTGGGAGATAGATCTTAGCTTTGTCATCATAGCAACATCTCCCATGCAGGATTGCAACCTAAAAGTTGTTAATTCAAAATAAAATAAGAAGTCAGAAACCTCAAAACATCTTGCTTCCTACATAACTACTAATCGAATCCCTTTTCAGAGACAGCAAGTAAAAGAAGAGGTCAGACTAAGCATGAATGGATGGATAATAACTACCAGTTCTCCAGCTGGAACATTCCAAGGTTTTTTATACTTTGGAGCAGAACTTGTCTGCTGGACTGTTCTAGAAACAAGCAGAACACAGTAAATCTTCTACCTGCTTTGCAGTTCTGTTTCCCAGTTCATCTGCAATTTTCTGCCATCGCCGAGATTCTACTTCTTCCGGTGGATACTTCAAGAGTAATTGTTCAAGTTTTTTCTAAAACAGAAAGTTAAAAATACAAATTCATCTTTCACAGTTTCAACTAGCCATTAAAGGTACAGTGCAAAAACCAGATGAACATTAGAGAACTATATCATTGTGATCCAGATCCTATAATTTTAAAGTGCTATATGTATTATTAGTCTAGCTTTCCCATTACCTGTTCTTCCACAGTCCATAGCTGGTTAAAGGTTTCAGGTTTGGTCTCATCACAAAGTCGCCCTCTTATCATCTGCTTAAATATAACATGGGAAACATATTTAGATAAGCTGATATTTAGTGGATTTCATTCAAATAAATACTAAAACCTATTTAAATGTTTTTTTTAAAAATTTAACCAAGAAGGGACAAAGAAAATCACCTAACATTCCATCATGCTAACATTTGGCACTACTGAAAATACTAATACAGATGAGTATTGATAAACTACATTTTATCTTTCCTATAAACCTCAGAAATAATCTCAGCTCCCTTGTAATTATGCTCTTCCTCACACATGTACTTTACAACTATGAACTGGATGATTTGTACACTCCTATATGATTTGTACACTCCTCCTGTACCACTGCCACCACAGATAATATTGTATCTGATAACATGTACACTGTGTGGTCAGAATAATGACATGCTTATGTGAACCATTATTTTTATGATTAATAGAAGTTAAATAAAAGCTCCAAGATTATTTAGTGAACCGAAGTAAATTGTAACCATTTTCTTATATGTTACTGTTGCTCATATAAACAATTACCTGCCTAATCTACCCACTAAAATCTACCTATTCTAAGTTCATTTTCATCATCTAAAACAGCAAACAAGGCAGACCCAACTCTATCCAATATCCACACCCTAACAACTACACATTAACTACAACAATCTGTCTCTCATCTATCACCAATCAACCACCACTTCCTCCCTCTGGAGACAGATCATGTACTTTAAATTACCTAAGGTAACTATATACACACTTATACATCATGTAACAGCTTACCATAATTAAGGACAAAAACACAAAGTTTATACAGACTGCAAAATATCATATCATCATAACAGTAACATTTATTCCCAATAATACTATTTCAGGATTGTATTTATCTCTCTACTATGAAATTATTGTTTTTGTATTTACTTCCAACTATACTATTGGAATTTGTAATGTTCTGACAACTTACTGTAGATGATAAATAACAACAGAATGCCC
>CM034706.1:178666560-178708570 GCA_020142125.1 Phrynosoma platyrhinos | reverse complement strand
CCCCCCAATTGTCTGAGGGACAGCAACCCGGCCCCCATCTCAAAAAGGCTGCCTAACCCTGTATTAATCCATTTTGGGGATCATCAGATCAAAAGACTATGATATAAACTTTTTAAATACACAATATGATATATGTTCAAATTGCTGTGATTTCCTAATCATAGAATCAGACCACAGGGACCACTGAGTCCAGCACTCTGCCATGCACAAATACACAATCAAAGCACCCCCAACGGATTGCCATCCAGCCTCTATTTAAAAACCTCTAAAGAAGGAGACTCCACCACTCTCCGAGGGAATGTGTTCCATTGTTGAACAGCCCTTACTGTCAGGAAGTTCTTCCCAGTGTTGAAGTGGAATTGCTTTTCCGGTAGTTTGAATCCACTGCTTGTTGTCCTAGTCTCTGGAGCCGTGTAAAACAAGCCTCTTCCCTCTTCGATATGACATCCTTTCAAATATTTAAACATGACTATCATGTTCCCTCTTAACCTTCTTTTCATCAGACTAAACATTCCCAGATCCCTAAGCCACTCCTCATAGGGCATGGCTTCCAGACCTTTCACCATTATGGTCGCCCTCCTCTGGACATGTTCCAGCTTGTCAACATCCTTCCTGAACTGAGGGGCCCAGAACTGGACACAATATTCCAGGTGAGGAATTCTGATGAAAGCAGAATAGAGTGGTACTGTCACTTCCCTAGATCTAGACACTATAAACCTATTAATGCAACCAAGAATCATACTGGCTTTCTTGTCTGCTGTATCACACTGCTGACTCATGTTCAGCTTGTGATCTACTAAGACTCCTAGATCCCTTTCATATGAACTGTTGTTTAACCAGGTGTCTCCCTTCCTGTATCTGTGCATTTCATTTTTTCTGCCTAGGTGTAATACCTTACATATCTCCCTGTTGAAATTCATCTTGTTAGCTTTAGCCCAGACCTCTAATCTGTCAAGGTCATTTTGAATTTTAATCCTCCCCTCTGCGGAATTAGCAACCCTTCTCAGTTTGATATCATCTGAAAATTTAATCAACATGCTATCTATTACTTCATCAAATAAATATGCTGAACAGCACTGGGCCCAGTACAGCTTCCTGTGGCACTCCACTAGTCACCTCTCTCCAGGATAAAGAGAGGTAAGCACCCTTTGGGTTTGGTCAGTCAGCCAATTTCAAAGCCACCAAACAGTAGCACTGCCTAGGCCACATTTTACTAGCTTCTTTTTAATAATATCATGGGGAACTTTTGACAAAAAGTCTTACTGAAATCAAGATATGCTACATCCACAGTGTTCTCTTTGTCTATCAAGCCTGTGACTATCAAAAAAAGAGATCAGATCAGTCTGGCATGATTTGCTTTTGAGAAATTCATGTTGACAGCATTAGTGATGACAGCATTGTTTTCTAAGTAATTACAAACCATCAGTTTAATTATCTGCTCTAGAATATTTCTGGGTAATGATGTTAGGATGACTGGACAATCATTTTTTTTTTCCTTTTTGAAGATAGGGACAACATTCACCCTCCTCCAATTTGTCGAGATTTCTCTTGTTCTCCAAGATTTCTCAAAAGAAATCCCCACAAATGTGGTTTCTTTTTTGTTTTTGATAAAAATTTACCTGTGGACGGTTATTTGCTGAAGCTTCTGGACAATCACTAAAAGGCAATACAGAGTAAGAAGTAGGCTCTCCATCCTTTCTGGGATCTAAAGGGCTTTTTGGTCTTTTAGGTAAACCTATTAAAAGTAATGGAAGATAATTACAGAAATGCAGTTGGCTAGTTTCCCTCATAACTAATTTATTCATGTACTTACCTTTATCAAAAATAAGTTTAGCTCGTCTACTGTTACGCTTTCGGTTTTTGAATTCTCTTTCAAAATTCCCAAGACTTGTTGTATATTGGTCCCATGATATTTCTGGCAGCTTGACAACTCTCTGTGGATTTGGTAGCCCTACATCAACCTGGAAGAATTGAAATTAAGAAGAAAAATTAACATACAGACAGCACCATCGCAAATGATACTAAATCACATAACCTTGGGGCTATTTAAAGGCAGTCTAAAGTCATGTCTCAATATATTGCCTCCACATTTTTAAGGATCTCATCAAGAATAATACACAGCAGAGCATATAAATTATTTAAGGGGAACAGAGAATGATTCCTTATTGGACATAAATTACAAACAGATTTTCACAATGTCATGTCCTCTTGCTATCTTTTGTTAACTATTTTAAAATAATTTTTCCATGAAACTTAAAACAATGATAAGTAAGTCATAATAAAAGAAACTAACAGGACCCCAGAAAATAGACATTACAGAACATATCGCAGCTGAACAACTAAAGATATGGCCAGAATGTGTAGCTACCCTTCAAAACCATACTTAATGGACTTTCCTTAATAATAAATTACATTCTACAAATACATCTATGGATAAATTCAGGGGCTGCTGCTTTCCCATGATCGGTTAGCACACTCAATTGCTAGTTCTCAGAGCGGCAGCATCCACTCCACTCAGCAAAATTCACAAGCAACTTCATCCTCAGTGACATCTAATAATAGTTGCAGACCCCAGTTTGTATATTCTGTTGGAATGACACTGAAACATGGTAAAATATCTGTATAGGCATGTGATCCATTTCCTACTGACAGAGAGCTTTTAGTGAGAATTAATGCTTTTGCATGAGCACCTGATGACACAGAGTCTCAATGTCTGTTTTCTCTCTCCAGGAATTGTGCAATCTAGTTCTCTATGATCAGGTGTTCACAGGAAGGACCCAGTTCACAATGCAAGCTACCAACAGGGCCACATTGGTACAAAAGAGAAATGGGTGCATAAGAAGGTATACACTTACACTAATCTTCCACATTTTTTCAGTGTCATCCCAGATGAATATGAACAAAGACTAGGGTTTTCAAGAACTCTGATCAACGTTTCTCTTCTGAACACTGACTGTGTACTGTGTGAACATGTCTGGCAACCATTGAAGGTGCCACTGTTGAATGGAGTAGGATCAGTTCTGGAAAACTGGCTTACTCTGTCTCTCGCTAATACAGTGGTGCCTTCCATAGCCAGAATGGGTTTCCACTAATAACAGAAGCTGTTAAGATTAGGGGAGGGTCTGGAAAACCATTACAATAGGAGAAATAAGTTACATTATGAAAAACAGACCCAAATGGGGACATGAAGGGGAGAAAAGAAATTGATTTCTTTGTACTTACTATTAACCCACCAGATTTGACAGGCCCTTAGCTCTATCTTTACAAACACGGCTTTTAACAAAAGACAAAAATAGATCTGAAAAACAGAGTGACAATTTGACAGACTTAAGCACGTCTAATGGCTTGAGCCCTATATAGAGATCTCTTGCTCCCCTAACTCTACCATCTACACTCACTGTCTGCAGGAGATGAATTATTAGTTATCACACATCTCTCAGGAGTGCTTAAGATTTTCCACTGCAGTACCTTCTTTTGAAGACTTTCCACAAATCCAATGGGATCTTTCAGTGCTTCTCTCTGGTGTCTGCCTAAACTCTCAAGATCTTGCACTGCTTGAGTACGCTGAGCCTCGAGTACCGCAATCGTCTGTAATAGTCTCTGATAACTACACAGAGACAAAGGGAAACAACTCACTATAGTTTTCTATTCACAATAACCAATGCAAACAAAATAAAGCCTCAGCATCCAGCACACTCATCTGAAAGAGTCAAGCAAAGCATTTTATTTTAGCAGGAATGTATATATGAAAAATAATTTTTAAAACAACAAATGTAACATATGCCAGAAGTTCCTTTCATCTTAACTGGCAGTAGCATTGACAGCTATTTTAGAAAATTTAATTTAAAATTTAATTTTAAAAATAGAATCACAAGAAACTGGATGCTGTATAAGCCACAAAGTCATGACTTTTGTTCTTGCTGCAAGATATGTTTCCATCTACCTGCCAGATCAATATAGTTCCAACATACTGGATTAGTATCACTATGACACCTGGATAAGGGAATATGTATAAATGCCTTAAGCTGCCTGAATATGTTTACATTCTTTATGAAGAAAGCTGCTCACTTTGCTCTGCATGCAAAAATATAGACCTATTCTACTCTTCAAAATCTTTCCTAACAACACTTTTTTCTCTTTCAGATGGGCAAAGTGGGGTGGGAACCAATTCACTTGCACATACCTTTTGCAGTTTCCTGAGTTTCTGTTCAATTTGACCAGCTGGAGGTGTTTTAAACAATCCACTGCTCCTGGAGGACTCCAGGACAGTAGCTGACATTTTTGAGGCATTTTTTTCTTTGAAATTTTTGGGGTCTAGCTCTTGGGAGGAACAGGCAGCACAAAAAGAATTAGAGGGTTGCATGTGACCTACAGGCTACAATTTCTATTACCCACTTTAATTTGACTGTGAGCATAACTGTTTTCACATGTACAAATGCATACACTGTCTCTTATCTTCTTATTTGAATTAAGAAAAATAGCTTTTTTTTCCTATAAGTATAGCTAAATTTAAAATGAGTTCTAGTCCCTTCATGAGTAGTAAACCAAACAAAATGGAGGCTCCCCCCAAAAAGCCTCATTTAGATCTAAAACTAGATTTTAGTTTAAGTGAAAAATCCACAATAATGTAAATCACAGACTGTCAGCCTAACCAGACTCTAAGGGAAGGCAGTGTACATTGCCCATATAAATTGATTAAACTGCTATGTCAGCAACTTTTATTATTGAAGATAATATTAGGGACAAGGTATTGCAGTGGTCTGTGTGAAATAGTGCTTGGGGACCAATGTTTGGCACCATGCCTGTTGGCTGACTGTGTCCCAAAGGATTTATTTTGTTCATTTCCATGAAAATAATGAGAAAAGGTTATCTGGAGTATGAGGATGAAGTGCCACCAAAATGCCGCTGATGTAGTACTACTGCTCCTTGTCACTTAACAAGTAGTCATGGCCTTGAATACTGCCCAGTTTCAATAATGATCCTGATAAGACTGAATGAGCTGATAATAAATCCCAGCAAAAAAACAAACCCAAAAGTCAAGATGCTCTTATGTCAGTATTTATTTATTTATTTCAAAGATGTATATTCTACCTTTCTCCTACAACAGGATTTAAATGGGATTCAGGCTTAAGAGGTTGGATTCCACCAATTGTGGAAGGGTTTATACTCCCGCTAAAAGATTTTTTAATTCTTGGGTGCTCCATAATCCTATGTTATTTGTAGATTCCCACATGACAGTAACAATAGCAATAACAAGTACATTTCTATACCGCTTATCAGTAAACTAGCACTCTGTAAGCAGTTTACAATGTGTAAGCCAATTGCCCCCAGCAAGCCGGATACTCATTTTACCAACCTACGAAAGGATGGAAGGCTGAATGGACCTTGGACTCTCCTCTAGGATCGAACGTACAACACTGTGGCTGCAGTACCAGAATTGTGCCACCTTCTCCAGTACGATACACGTGCACCATTATGTTTAATATGCCAGCCATCATTTTCCCCCAGCTGATTTAATTTGCTAACAACCAATGCCTTAGGCATGAGACATCTACAACACTGCAATGTGCTTTATGTAGGGCTAGCCTTGAAAAAGAACCCAGACGACTGCATTGGTGCAAAATGAAGCAATGGTACATAATACTGGGATCATACTCCTCAGGTCGTGAAAGACTTGCACTAGTTGCCAATTGTTTTGTTGACTCAATTCAAGATGTTGGTTTAAACCTTTGAAGCTTTAAAGAGTTTAGAGCCTGGCTATCTAAGGGACTGTATTATTAGCTACACTATGTGCTTTAGCAAAAAGAAAAAAGAAACTCCAAAAATCCTGTACTTGTGTTAATATATTAAGTCTGAAGAGAATTAATATTTTTAATAGGTTAAAAGACAAGACAAGCAAATAGTCACAGAAGGCAGCAGCTTTTTATAGCTAGTACAAACTGAACAGTTGCAACGCTGAAGCAACAGAAGAATGAATTCAAATGAAGAATGATTCTCTACTACCAGCTCTTAAATGTAGGATAACTCAATCTCAACAGGGATTAAATGCCAGTGAAAAGAACTATCTTTTGAAGCTACTAATTAAAAATTAAAGATGTTAAGTATATGATAAGGGAAATACTCAGTTTCTTTTGTAGCTAGAGACATGAAGTACTTCCAACCTCAAATTCATACTGGAGGAGGGGAAAAGAAATATGCTGACAAACTACATGCTTTCCTGAGACGAGGTACCAACAGACTCCTTATACACCCTTCCTGCTTGAAGCCCAAGAGAACTAATGGCAGAAATCATCATGCTACTACACCTTTGGATTCTTTTTTTCTGGCGGCAATCTTCATAGGAGAAGAAGAGGAAAAGTGACAGTTACTTATATCACCTAATATATTAATCAGTCTCATGTCTCCGATGACAAGATAGCCTGGTATCAAACTGCTTTTTAAGAATAAAAAAGACACAGTTCCTCTCCACTGTACTGCACAGTTTGCCAGTTGAGATCATTCAACAGGAATTGCTACTCACCACAGTAAAATTACCAATTATGGGAGACTGACTTAAATAACCGGATTCAAGAAGGAAAGAGTATAATGATGGAGTGGAGTTTTCTTATGTTTCCTTTTGTGGTACAGTGAGACTTCTCTGCCATGAAACACAGCACATATTTTTGTGCTTAGACAATTCACTATTTACCTAGACTGCAGCAGCCACCGCAGCAGAATTGTTGTTTTAAATTTAAATACTTTTTAAATACTTTTTAAAACTGAATCATTGATTTCTGTCGCAAAAAGTATGTCATGAGTCAATATGTACTGCCTAATATCTACTGCAAACCATGATCACTGTCTTCTCGCTGCAAGGCCTATGACAGGGGCTTTGAGATTAAACTATGGGCTGGGGAGGAAAAAAAGGCCTAGGGGTCATGTGGAACCCATGGGCCACACTTAGCCTCACCCCTGTAGTTGGGAGACTTCACAATGCAGTCACACCATGCCGTATCTACTTCTCATTCCAAAAAGTACCAAGTAACTAGCTATAAAACAGACAAGACATTATTAATTTCTTTGTCCTTTGCATGGCTAGCTTTTGTTTCTGTTCTCAACAAAATGCACCACTTGTTGTATTGACTGGATTTCAACAGTATTTTTTTTTTAAAAAAAGAAACAAACAAACAAAGAAAACCAACCATTTACCCCATATCACAATCCTGATCTGAAACAGGAACTCCTATGCTCTTTACAATGGGAAGCTTTCCTTACACTGCAAAGGCACACGGTGTGGTGCGTGTGTGTATGTGTGATTCAGATCAGAACTATAGAAGCAAGAAAAGATTACTGTCCTCCCACCCTGGTTCTGCACAGGGACTCCCACGTTTTTACAAAAACCTCTGTCAGGACTGAAACATATGTAAGATGTCTAAATTGGCTATAAACCTGCAAGCCTGGGTTAGGTTTAATTCTGAAAAGTCAGTGAGATTTTTACTATCAATGACTAGAAACTCCCTAATTTGATCAATCATTCCCTCCAAAGAGAGGAGCAGCCCCAGGAGTTTGAAAAATGTGAATCCTTAAATCAGTTTTTGTTTGTAAGACATTTCTGAGAGGAGAGAAAACTTGGGAAGAAGGACCAGTCCGAAGCAAGAGAACAAAAGTCCACTACTGCTATCCGCCTATGGTACAGCATACAGCATAACAGAAGTTGCATACTAGTGCTTATACAGAAGTTTATGAGCACAGAATTTGTTGAAGCCACCTCTTGAGGCAACTGCCGGTCTTTTTTGTCAGAGTATTCCCTATAATGTTCCAGTGACATGTATGATGCATTAAAAACGATTGGACAATCTTTTGGATTGTTATCTTCCTTAAAATTTAGAACATGATACAACTTCTGCCTTGCACTCAAATTTCCACAGTGGTTTTCAAAATGAGAATTAGAAGATCAATTTCGCAGACACCATATAGTCCAATAACTTGTGCTGCACTATTATAGTTTTAGTGTTCCATCATGCAACTTTGCTTTTTACAACAGTAATTCTTCTGCCAAAAAAGCCAACAACCCAACAAACCTGGACATAACTACACCATAAACTCTTTTCATTGCACTAATAATTTCATACTGCCACAAATAACCATTTTCAGCACTGCAGATACCAATGGCCACCATGCTCAACCTAAAAGCACCATATCACATATACCATATTATCAGACCTGAGGATACTGTAATTATCCTCATAACCTACAGGGAAGCTAGACATTTTTAAATCAGATTACTGCTGTGCAAATACAATTGCCCCTCCGTTTTCGCAGGCTTGGAAGTCTGCGTCCCTCGCCCATTCACAGGTGGCAAATGGAGGAGGATAAAAAGGGGCGTGCAAAATAATTGATCAAATATTACCACCTCAACCCCTAAAATAATACCATCCATAACAGATGCAGGTAGCAGGTTTGCATGTTATGGAAAGAGAACCTGATGGTTGATATATTTTTTCAGAAAGAGGGGAGAACTTACAGTGGGTCTCTAGCACTCTATCACCTTTTAAAAAACTGAATTCCTAAATACATCCTCAGAAGTGGGTACATATGGGTGGATGATTTTGCAGGACTCCCCACATCTACTTGATAGGCATCAAGGTGCCTCTTCAGCACCCTGGAAGTGGTACCATTTAACCTCTAATTTCAATTTTTGTCAGAAAAATCAGATTTTTTTCTCAGGACCCCCCTCCCCTGAACTCTAGGAGTAGGGATGGGAGCAACTTCCTCATCCTTACTTTAAAACTGAGGTTAGTAAAATCGCCATAGTTTTCTGATACCAATCCACTAGATTTTTCATGGATTCTTAGGAAAATGACAATGGATTGTCATAATGAAGTGTTTAGAGAAAGGCCATCCCTGATAAGGACAGGATATGAAATTATATTCTAGTTTCTGTTTGACCTCTGAGCAATGATCTTTTGCAGACAGTCTCTCTGGGACTTTTTAATGAGTTATTTTCCACAGAAAAGTCTTATTCTACTGCTTCTCTGTGTCTCTGGACTGCAGTAGGGCTAACAGTATCAAACAGGGAGTGGAAAGATCTGTCTCTTCTGAAATCCTGTCCTTGAGATGCATTTAACAGCTTTATTCCCAGCTTTATATCTGATAACTCACTTCCTGTTCTCCTCCTCTTACAAAAGGATAGTGAGGTCCTGCTATTCAGCTTAGGTTACATATGCCTACCCCAGAATAATTTCCGTTCTTGCAGTACAGGAAATCAAGTGAAAGGCTAGAAGGTAAAAGCATTACAGAATTATGTCTCTAAAGGACAATGACAGTTGAGATGCAGTGTAAAGATCAAATGTAAGATGGTAATTTTAATAACAAGCATCTCTCATCTCAACTTTAAAACCTTTTTATCAACTGAGCTGAACACATTACAGTATCCACCATCCATTCGAACAAACAATTTGAAGCAGTTTAAACCATGTACTTGTAAAAACTGGATAAAATCATGAGTTTCTAAAGGCTTTAGTGTAAAGTCATGTCACCTTGGCACCAAAAGAAAGTCCACATTGATATCACACAGGCCTATAAGGAGGCAGTGTTTCACAACCAGCACACTACAATAGAGGAGGCCCTTTCCCACATCCTCACAAAAGGTATTGCTTCTACTGATGGGACAATAACAAGTAACAAAAACAAAATATAACAAGCATAATTATCAGGACTAGGACACATGAGAACAAGGTTAAAACAATGACAGACATTTGGCTGAGAAAGCAACTATGCTTTTTCTTGATCCCTAAATAATCATAACAAGCAACCAGGTCAGTCTCCTCAAGAAGTAAATCCAACACAATTATTTCATAAGTAGCCTGCAACATATTTAGTATAGCAATGTTTACAGAGTGCTTGTGCAGTGGTTTGAGTGTTACAGAGAGGTTGTATAGCAGTTTGGATGTTGGACTACATCTCTGGAGACTAAGGTTCAAAATCTCAACCTGGTCATGGAAAACCACTGGTCACACACTCTGAACCTCAGAGGGGACAAAAACAAATCCCCTCTGAACAAATCTTGTCAACAAAACCCTTAGGGTCACCACATGTCAAAAATGACTTGAAGGCACACAACAATGTGAATCAAAAAGGTCAACTTTCTGCTTAAAGTAAGCCATAACCCCAAAAGAGTGTATGTGGAACGTAATCTAGTCTAAAGATTCTACTGGAATGATTACAGCAGATAGTACTACAATGGGCCCTTGGTATCTGCTGGGGTTTAGTTTCAGGATCTCCCATGAATACCAAAATCTGGGGATACTCAAGTCTCATTAAAAATAATGGCATACTAAAATGGTGTCCCTTATATAAAATGGCAAAACCAAGATTTGCTTTTTCGAATTTATATATATATTAAGTATTTTCAAACTGTGGATGCTTAAATCCATGGATAAAAAAAAATCTGTGGATGTGGAGAGCTGACCCTGTCTGAAGATGATAACTGGGTTTCAACCACCACTTTATTATCTATTATATTTTTATCTCAATTTTCCACTAAGAACAAGGTTAAAACTAGCTAATAAACTTTACTAACAACAATTTTAAAACAAGAAAGCCATTAAAATTATTTTAATAACCAAAACAATGGTTTTAGGGGTGGGTGGGTTTATGGGTTTTATATTGTATTTCTATTGTATTTTTTAAATTGTTGTAAGCCGTCCCGGTTGCGTTCGCAGAGAAGCGGGATAGAAATAAATTATTATTATTATTATTATTATTATTATTATTATTATTATTATTATTATTATTATTTATTAACAATGTAAAAGGGCAAACTGAGAAACATGTGTCTTCACACCATTCCTAAAAGGAATTAGAATGGGAACTGACTTCAACTCAAAACGAAGTACATTTCTTGTATGTCTGCCAAAGCTGTTAAAAATACACCTGAGATCTAAATATCTTTTTAAAATTAATTTCATCAGTCTCAGAATTGATAATGACTTCAGTCTTACAAGAGGGCCTAACACATTAACTGTTATTCACAAGATTTTCTTAACAGACAGAACAAAAATCACTATCTTAAAATGAAAACTGGTTCCTAAAGTGACAAGAGTCATACGTATATGATAAATCACAAATAATTAAAATGACTGGAATATATGGTCATTATTTAAAGCATTGCAAAAGTCTGCATGTACAGACTAATAGCCTCTGGCTAGAAAATGAGAGTTCAACAACTCATTTGAAATAAAAAACTATTTTCCTAATCTGCTTTACCTACAACAAAATCAAGAGTATCATATGTCCTAGGACAGTGATGGTGAAGCTTTTAGGGGCCGAGTGTCCAAACTAAAAGGTCTTCCAGCACCAGGTGTTACCTAGTGCAGGGACTTCCGCCATCCGGTGGGTGGGACTTATTCCCCCTGCCCCCTGGGCCTTCAGCTGCCTTTCCAGAAACAGCTGAAGGCCTGGGGTCGAGAGAGGTAGAAAAGGAACAGGCATGCACTTCTTCCTCCTCCTCCCTCTGCACCATCCCTGGCCTTCAGCTGCCTCCAGAAAGGCAGCTGAAGGCGTGGGACAGCTGTGAAGGAGGAGTAGCAGGTGCACACCTCCTTGCCATCTGTGTGCTGGGGAAAATGGCTTCATGTGCCATCTCTGGCATGCATGCCATACGTTTGCCATCACGGTCCTAGGACCACTGGCACAATGAGTTGATAGAAGTCACAGCTCTGCCTTTTCCCTTAAATAAAAATATCAGGCTACTCTGTATCAAAAGGTGGAACCAAAATACATACTAAAATGTACACACATTCTTCTGGATCTTATCTTTGTAAAAAAAAATTGCCATTACTAAATAAATAGGAGATCTTCAGTAATCCTGAGCAGAGGAAAAAAATGTTTTCTTCGTCTTCAACAGGAAGATCAACTCTCCATCTTAGTGGGCAGTGACACCAGTGACGTTCTTTTCTCATATGCCTGTAAAGGATATAAGACATGATCCAGGGCACACTCACCTGGGGATAAGACAGTGAGATCCACTTTCAAATTAAATGAATGTTATCTAAAATGGTATTAACAAGTTTTCTATGTCTCCAGCTGAACTCTAATAACATCTGCAGGGAAACAAGTAATCTGTCCCTGTTCTATGAGAACCTTTCCTATAAAAGGAATGCCACTCACCAAACCAGCACCTACAAATATAGTGGGTCTACAATATTTACTTTATGAATAGATGTAAAACCGAGTATTTTCCAAACAAATATTACTGGTTATTAGAAAAATACACTCTGAATACCTCAGAACACTAATTGAGAAAGCAGACTAAGAAATTTACTAACTATACAGTGATTTTTCTGGGCAGGGTTCCAGAGATCTCTTTTTTCTCATCAGCCAATCAACTGCAACATTTCTTTAACAAACATGAATTTAGCAGGCAACTGTCTGTAAAATGCATTGATCTCCAGATGGCTATTTGGAGTTGAATTTTTAACTGCCAATTTTATTTTAATTTGTCTCTTTTTCCCCCTTCCCCATCATCTGATTTCCTTATATGGTAAGCTGGTTAAGGACAGAAATACTAACATTTTTTAAACCTACATTTCTCCAAGACATATAAAATCAAGCTGTTATTCATATCTATGGGTATACAAAATCCATCCAGCATTGTATAAGAACCAAGTCAACAATATCAGCAATTCTTGTAATTAATTAAAGTATATAATTCTGAGAAACGACCAGCCAAGAATTACAGAGGTATTACTGACATGCTTTGGTTACAAACTTTGTTGAGCATCATTAACTGTGTAGCTCTGAAAAGCTTAGTCAGGTGCTATTTTAATCAAGAGCACATTAACATGTTAAAATGGCAGCCATTCTTAGACACACATATCCAATGCATACAGAACACAGCTCTGGTACCATGTTGCATTGATGAAGTAAGATTCAATACAGAAACCCCATAATATAGCCCATTTCAAATATTTCATTCTATGTACGTTATTCAGGGGGCAGGGATGAACAGACCATGCATAAATCCATTTGATACAATCCCACTACCACCACATCATTGCACTCATCCACACCCATCCATTTTTAGATGTGATGGAAAAAAACATGTAGATTCTTAGTGATATCACAATAATCAGATATGAAATCAGCAGCTCCACTCAAGGCAATTTTTTCAAATGTTTTGGCTTGAAACCAGCATTCAGCTTTTAGAGGTTCATTGAACAGTGATGCACATAAAAGCTTTTGAGGACCAAGTCTATCTTCTTTAAAAAAAAAAAAAAAAAAAAAGGAAAAGAAACCTCTAATCTTAAATATGTATCAGAGAGGGTTATTGCAGCTTGTCAACAACAGTTTTAGAAAACTATTTTTTAAAAAGACACAAACAGTAAGCAAAGCTTTGACTGAAAGAGGGAGAGTACAGGTTCTTTGGTGTACATCTGACACAATACAGTGAATTTTAATTTTAACTTTTTAAAAATCTTAATATAGGCATTCTGTATAAATAAAGAAAATGTCATGGACAAACAGGATATACATCAACAGAAAATGGAATGTTAAAAATATAGGCAAGCTGGGGAAGCATGTCAAATTCTTAAAAAGAAAAAATGGATTATTGGATTATTGTTACCATACAATAGCGATTTTCACAAAATTGTTGCACGAAAAACCTTTTGCTAATCCAGCTGCTTTTTATATAAAGCACATTTTTTATTACCAGTAATGAACAAATTCAGTGGAAATGATGTGGTTTCAAAAGCGATGTTACATTCAATGTTCAATGAGACAATCTGCAAGTTTTGCTTCACAATGCTACACGAATTCAGTGGAATGTATAAAACCAATTATTTCTGTTGAAATTTACTGCTATATTAATCAAGCTGAAATCTCTGTATATTTGCTATTCATTCAGATCACAGGACCTACTGGACACATCTACCTTATTTTCCTGCGTATAAGACTACTTTTTAACCTGTAAAATCTGTGGTTAAAGTGGGGGGTCGTCTTATACGCCGGGTATAAGGATAAGGTGGGATAGAGGTGCTAAAACTCTATATTTTGACTGGAAAAATGGGGGGTCGTCTTATACGCCAGAAAATACGGTACATTGTAGAAAGAATGCAGGCTGATATCACTTTAAATGCTGTACTCCATCCTATGAAATCTTGGGATTTGTAGTTGTACAAAATATTTAGCTTTCTCAACCAAAGGATACTGGTGCCTCACAAAGTTACAAATCCCAAGATTCTGGAGGATGGAGCCATGATAGTCAAAAGTGGCATCAAACTGCAATATTTCTACAGTGCAGATGCACCCACTATCTTTAACTACTTCATTATCACCCTGCTCTATGCACAACAGGGGATCAATGTGGGAAGGGGCTGAGACAGGATTAAGAAAATACTACAGTCACCCCTCCTTTTTCATGGGGGATCCGTTCTGGACCCCCTCACAAAAATGAAAAATCGTGGATATTCAAGCCCTATTGGCTTGAATGGCTGTGCACCTCTTCCTTTGCACGTGCACCATTTTAATCAATGGGGATCACCCCCTCCATAAATAATCAAGACAATGGACTTCCGCTAAAACGGAGGGGTGGCTGTATTTCTGCTATCCATTATGGATTCTCATGCCAAAGAATGGACACTGAAGGATTTTTCTGCAGACCAAACCTTCGCAGTTTCCATCTCTCAAAATGACAAGTACTATAGTTGCACAGCTAATACATATGAAATCTAATTTATGATCAGTAAGGCTTTTTTGGGTACAAGTAATGCTAAAATATGAGTTGTAGATGACGGCTTTAAAACAAATTCAGAATTTAGCAGCACCAACCATGTTAATTGGAAATGTATGTACATTAATCCAGGGTTACAAAAAAAAAAAGTTTTAAAAAGAACATCAAAAACCCATTGCTGTTTTTTGATTAAACCAGGGTTTGTTTGTTTTTTGCGTTAATGTTTTAATTTTAAAAATTGAATCTGGCTTACATTAATACTGTGAAACATTATTTTATGTATTAGAAAGCTTGATCAACATTAACAATTCGGTTACTGGGCTTTGATATGATTTACATCTTTAAATAAAACATTTGGAAGTACTGTATAAACTCGACTATAAGTCGACCTAATAAGTATAAATCGAGGACAGGTTGTCGGGCCAAAATTATGGATTTTGATATGATCCATGCATAAGTCGAGGGTAAGATTTAGAGGCATGTAACAAAAAATGTAAAGAACGAAGCAAAGGAAAACAATACCAAAGTAAAAAATTCCAGCAGTCATAACTGTTCATGCCTACCCTAAAGGCTGGATGAATAGAGGATAGAGGGAGGTCAGTGCTTCCAGGACAGATTACACTTTTGTTTTCATCAGGAGTGGTTCATTTTTATGATTTAAAGTACAGTACTTACATTGCCCCAGTCAACTCGTGTTTTTTGGGTCAATTTTTGACCACAATTTCTAGACTTATACATGAGTATATATAGTATATTGACAAGTTAGTAGCCTGTACATGGTAGACTACACCAATATAGGACTAAATTAGAAAATTAAGCAAAACATATTTCAAATGTTATGGCCATAGCAATAATTCTTTTTTTTTTTTTTAAAAAAGGATCTTTTAAAGCCAGCTGTTTGGTTGAACTTGTGTTAATAGTAGGACTTGTTTCTGACTAGCATTTCTTGCACTATAAAAAGAAGCAACTGACACTGGATACTGGTAAGAGGGTTAGAAAATAGTTAGAATAGTCAAATTTGTAAATATGCATATATAAACAATCAATTTAAAAAAACAAACAGGAGTGATTTTTTTAAAAAATCATTTGATTTAAACCAAAGTTTAAAGCATAATTTAATCAACCTGGTTTAAACAAGCCAATCCTGCATTAATCTATTTTGCAATACCATACGGAACTGCCATAGTAATAAACTAAGTTTATACACTCTGTTATGTACACTAGTATCAGAATGTAACAGAATACATTTGACATATTAATTAAACAAAGTGTTCTCATTAAAATTCTAATACGAAAACTAGTTTATGAAAAATTTATTTCATAGCTAGTTTCCAAAAGAAAGAAGTGTTTTAAATTCCACTCTTGCCCTAAAATTATGTTTAAGTAACATTCCCTAACTATAATATACAACATTAGTTTTACTTTTCAAAACAGAATTAATGTAACATTCCTCTTAAAGGAAATATTATTCATATGGGTTTATTCTAGATCAGATAATAGAATTTTGGAAAAATTAGAGATCTGATTAACAAACAAAAAGCAGAATCCATGGTTACCATAGTTACACATACTCTTTGTTGTGTTTCAATGCCACATGGTCTGATTCAAAGAAATACACATCAGGCTCTTCCTCCTCATCCTCTATAGCATGAAGATTGGCACTCTCTTTGGCAGATGGTAGCGATCCAGTAACAAATCTAGCCTCTGAGGGTGGTCTATTTAGTCCTTCATCTATATTGTCCCCAGAATCACAACCTCTCTCTTTTTCATTTGGAATAATGTCTGTGTTTATAGTAGATCCATTGATATTTGTAATACCTGATTCTACATTCTTTTCAGGTATACTATGATTGCTCTCTTCAATATGTCCATTTTCTCTACATGGAGAGTTATGTTTTGTAGGGCTACCTCTTGTAGGGCACACCCTCCATGGTGATGTTCTCAATGTATATCTGTGTTCTTGAGATTCTGGTGCCGATGTAATTTGGGTTGGAACACAGTCCAAAACTGATGACTCAAGTTCACCTGAGACTAATGTACTGTCTTGACAACTGTCCAGGTTATTGTTTGTATTTTCAGACTGTTCCTTTGAGGCACTGCAATCCCCTACCACATCTACTTCCTCCTCAGAATCCCTTAATAAAGATGACTGGATTTCAGAAAAGGACCCTGTACCCGTACCTGACTCATGTGCCTGATTCCCAGTTTCCTCAGGCAAACAGTTGTTCAACTTGTTGTGGTCCTCCAATGTTACCTGTTCTTGTGAATTTGTGCAAGGCACACTGTGGTCTACAAAACTGTCCTCCTTACTCCTGTTGAGAGCAAATGATGAATGAGCCAATGCGTTTCCATTTTCTGTTACATTTTTTTCCTTTGATGAACAGAAATCAGCATTGTTCCGTGTAGTACTCCCATCAGACTGACAGTCATCACACTTTGAAGCATCTGAATCTCTCCCATCAACCCCATTGACAGATTGACAACCTGAGAGTTCTTCTGACACTGAAGAACTATTAAATTTTTCTGCACAAGCATTCACCTTTTTAACTTCCCTTTTATCACTATCGTCCAATATAAGACATCGACAAGCTCGTTTAGGCCCTGGAGTAACCGCAACATTGTCGGATACTGAGCTTTTGCGTT
The DNA here is from genome assembly GCA_020142125.1 of Phrynosoma platyrhinos. NCBI lineage: Eukaryota > Metazoa > Chordata > Lepidosauria > Squamata > Phrynosomatidae > Phrynosoma > Phrynosoma platyrhinos. The sequence goes on along the minus strand of CM034706.1, from coordinate 178,691,214 downwards.
CCAATCGTTCTTTCCCAGTTTTAGAAGGCAGTACTTCTTCTGAACTATTTTGTGTCTCTGAACGTAGGCAGCGCTTATTTCTCTTTACAACTGGTGAGATGGGTTCCGCTTGTTTCTTGTCACAACTCTCCACAGTTTGTTTCTCAACAACATCCTTTTCTGAAGTTGACAGTCCTCTCTTTCTAGGGCTTACCCATGATTCTCTAGAATTCTGCTGTTTCACATCATTTGTTCGACCACTGTTGTTTCCCTTCTGGGTCTGCAGAGATTCTGGTTTCTTCTTTGGTGATCTTGATCTTACTTGTGGAAGAGAAGAAACTTCCTCTGGATGAGCGATGCTACGGTTTCTTAAAGTTCGGCCACAAAAATTTTCATCCAAACCATTTAAACCCACTGTTGATCTTGTGACGCGAGTAGATCGAGAAGCAGCCATACTATGGCAAGTCCCTAAAGTATGTTCCTCATGATCCACTCATTCGGAGACCTTCAAAGAAAGGTAGACAAAACAATGAGAAAAAGCATGGCCTATAGTATCACTTAAGCTAACATTTTAATTATACTACTAAAAAATTTCTACTGCTCTAGTTTCCTTGTTCGGATATCAAGATAGTCATCTAAGTATTCTTACCATATGTTTATAGAACTAGATGCTTAATATGAACAGCATAACTTAGGACGTTATCACACGGGGGAAATCTGCTGGTTAATCCACACAAATCCCAAACAGAAACTGGATTTGTGCCTCACGATTTCACACGACATCACACAGAAACTGGACAGAAACTGTTGTTATCCGAGATCTTTTGAAATTCGGTAGTTCTGAGGAAATGCATTTGTGAAATTACAGTAATTTCGCATTTACCATAATGTGAAAAGCAAATGCCCATTTGGGAGCATTTCCCTGCTTTCTCCCATGGTTCCACGGCGAGCATTCCTCTATCTGCGCATGTGCAAGATCATTTCTAGTACATTTACAGGCTTTTCTCACTTGTGTGTGAATTTTAAATGCACTTACTGTAATTTCGCAATTAAGGAAATTAAGTGTGAAAGCCATTGTTTAATTTTGGTTTATTTTCAGAATGCCTCATTTCCACTTTATTATCGCTTTCTGGCCCACGTGTGATAACGTCCTTACATACACATAAAAAGATTATAATACATATTGAATCTAACTTAGAAATCTAAGATGAAAATAATTTTTTAACCGTAAAGACAAGGCTTTTATGAAATATTAACATAAATCATCATTTTTACTATAGAATAAGCAAAGGAAGGACTCCCATGCATTTAAGAAGATAACAAAATTCCTATCAGCTTTTAACAGCTATTTTAAACTTATGATTCAGAAAGAGCACCTAACATTTGTCTTACAGAACAGAATGTAAGCCTCTACTTAAGAAATTTTAAAGGACAAAGAATATACCATTCTGGGCAACAGACCAGAACACTATTATGTCAACACTAGAAATTATGGATAATTTGGAATAACAGATATTTATGAATTTAGTGAGAATTGGATCATTTGTTTCTACACTGACACAAACAGTAGTGAACACTAATGTAAAATAAAATCTACTAACATCAATATGGGGGAAATTGGCAGGCAGCTTTAAAACCATTTCTCTGTTTTTCCATTAACTGAATGAAATATTGGGAAAATAGAAGTTGAGCTGTGATTTTGACCTATGTGATCACTTTCATATAGGCATTTCAAGAGACAAAATTTGATATATTGTTTCATTATATATTATACAGAACACTGCGGACACCACAAAGCAATCTGCCATATGTGTCCAAAGAAAATGACATCAAAAACCATCTAATGTAATCCTTGGCAAATAAAAGAAACGGGGCTCTTTTTCAATTTTTTTTTTCATTTTTCCAGTTGAGATCTGTTTTGTATTACTACAGTCTATATTGAAAACTATACCAAGGAACTTTTGAGCAAGAAGTATACAAATCTCTACAAGAACACAGAATTCACAATGAATTTCGGAAGTAGAGTGAAGACAAATAAATGAAATGAAGGTAAGACATCTGAGATAGCACATCAGATGTGCATGTTTTATACCAGTGATTTCCAAACTTTGGTCCTCCAGATGTTTTGGACTTCAGCTCCAGGAATTCCTGATTGTTGGCCAAGCTGGATAGGACTTCTGGGAACTGAAGTCCAAAACACTTGAGGACCAGAGTTTGGGAAACACCATTTTACACTAACTTAATATAAGCAGAGAAAAACAGGTTCCTTAATTGTAACTGACATCTGAGGACTCACATACTTGGGCCCTTCCTGAGCCTACATGGGATATCTAGAACCTTCTAGAACTCAGCAATCATCTTTTGGTAGGAATCCTGTCCCGTCCAACCCCTCCACTGCACTTGTCAGTTCTCTTGTAGAGTAACTTTCTACCCTCTGTGGTGTATGAAATTTAACCAATAGAGGGCAAGTCAAAACAATGTTCTGCAAATACATTATCTTGTTCCGCAAAATGGATCACAATAGCCCAAACTGATCTGACAAGGCATCAGTTCCAAAGGTGAGTGAAGAATATTCCACCAATTGACCTCTGGCCGTTTATATAATAAATTAGAAGGGATCTGTTGGTAGTCAAGTGTACAATCCAGTCTTTCAACCATTAATCTGAAGATGCCAGCCACAGATGCTGGTGAAACGTCAGAAAGAAACTATTCTAGAACATGGCCACACAGCCCGAAAAACCCACAAAAAACTATGGATGCTGGCCATGAAAGCCTACGACTTCACATTGCCCCAAATTCTCATCAGTTTCTATTCCAGTAGCCTGAGAACACTGAGATGAAGTCTCAGTTTTTCCAGAGGCCAAAGTCCTTTAATGTGAGAGTGCTATAGTGAGCTCGGCAGGTATCTGATTACAATCTGTGTGTGCATTACCAAGGCTTTATTCCCTGATAAAATCCCCATTCTTTCCAATGAAATGTTGTGAGCTGCAACTAATTTAATGGTTCATACAGGAGCTGAATGAGTTTTCTCAATAACAATTAAGAGTCACAAGAATGCAAGCAAAAAGGTGCTATGAAGATTTAACTGATAATAAGTCCAAGAAGTGGCCCCTATCAACCAATGAGATTGAAAAAAATATCCTTTTTTATGCTTCATAACATCTATAGCAAGGGTAGGCAACCTTTCTCCTTTAAGGGCCAAGGGACTTTAGCTCCCAGAAGCCTCAGCCATGTTGGCCAATAGTCCCATGTTGGCCAATAGTTCCTGGGATTCTGGGAGCTGAAGTCCCTCGGCCCTTAAAGGGGAAAGGTTGCCTACCCCTGATTTAATCTATTATGGCAGGCCAATTGTTATCTGCTGTCAAGTTGACTTCAGTTTATGACAACCTTATGAGTGAGAGCTCTCCAAGGCCCTCTATCATTAACCACACTGCTCAGGTCTTACACTGAGAACTGTGGCTTCCTTGATTGAGTCCACTCATCTGGATTGTCTTCCTCTTTTCCTGCTGCTTTCTACCTTACTATCTTTTCTAGTGAATCAAAATAAACCATACTAAGTTCAAGTATTTTTTTGCTATATTCCTTGTGAAATTGCTGTGATCTCCCTGCAAAAGGACACAGGGTGATAAGCTGGCAAAATATATTCAGTGACTCTGGGCATTATCACAGCAGCCCCTTTTGCGCCACAGTCCTGCAATCCAAAATAAAGCAGTACAATATTGATTTTAGACCAGCCACCACCACACTTCTTACATTTGCACAAACAGGGCTGCTGCTGGCATTGTGCTCCTTTCCCGTCCTCTTGGTCAAAACCGCCCTCTGTCCTTTACACCTTACCCAGCATGCTTTTAGGTTTTTTAAAAAACTTTATTCATGCAATTACAGAGTTCTGTAGCTCCAATTTATGCTTTTTTAAAACAATTTTTTAAATTTCAAATTGAATAAAAGAGGGGAAAAATTAAAACAAAGCGAGTGGGAGGAGGGAAAGGGAAGGAAGGGGATAATGATCCCATGTGACTGCAAATTTGTGCGAATGCCCTAGGAATGGCTTTTCGCACCCATGGCATTGTGTGATTGGCTCATTCTTGGGTTTTCCCCATGAATGAAAATGGATGGGGCAGCTACAGGAGGGAAGTTATATTGTACAAACATCATTGCTGATGCTGCTTCCTTCCCAAGGGAATCATGGTTTAAAAGCCCTGTGTGATAAAGCCCTTTGTTCTTGACCCCATTAAAATTCTTTTGATAGAAAGAAAGTAGTAAGGATCTTAAAGCTATGTATACTTAAATATTTTTAAAAGCTAACTATTCATGTTCCATGGGGCTCACAGGGCTATATATAGGACTAGTTCACTCTATTTGGACTATCTCCATGCAGATGCGTATAACATCCAGAAGGAAATAACACTGTGTGAAATGATTACATTACATGCACTTTCTTCGTTTGTCATGATCACTGAAAACTTTTTGAAACTATCATAATCATGGAGAAGCAAGAAGCAAACATAACTATGTATGCATGTATTATTTGCTCATGAATTATTTTCTCTATAAAAACACACATTAAAATGCCTATAGAGATTGGTGATACATGGCCAAACCAGTCAACAGGAATCCAGCTTTACTGAACAGAAACTACAGTTCATAGTAAACCTGACATGTTTGTTGGAGATGATCTGTCATTTACATTGATCTCAATGCTGCCTTCTCAAAAAGTCATCCATTTATAATCCCCACTCTCCAAAAGCAAAGGCTTCTCAAACATTTGGCAGTAGAGAAATAAACAAAATTTAATTTTTGAATTAAATATGAGCATAAATTAAAATTTAGGTTAAAATATTAGAGTGCTGTAAGTTTCACACACATAAGTGTTGAAATTAGTGGTGACAAAGGAGTTTCAGGTCCCTGCTACTAAGGACCTAAACACATTTTTTATTTATGATGCAATTACATTTAGCACTAGGGGTGCAAACCAGAGAGCCTGTTCTGCATACAGAGAAGCCATTTATTTTCCTTGGACAAGTACCTTAAGTAGAAAAGTTACCTGTGGAAAATTGGAACTGTCTAAGTATTCACATACTGTTTTACATATATATAGTTCTTTTGCACTTCCTTCTGCTGCACAATTGTTTATGTTACAAGTTGCACATCTGTGCACTAAAAAGTGAAAGCAGTTATTGTCTGGCATGTACACACAGAAATAGCAATGTGAATAACAAGCCATGTCCTTATTACCAGAGACAAAAAGCAAAAAAGTGTGACACAATACTGCTGAGAAAGCAGCAGCCACCACATCCAACAATTCCCAGTTCACAGGAGCTTCATCAGCTTTGCACAGCCAGTGCTACCTTCCAGAACTATAAGCAGGGCACTCAACTGCAGAAACTAGAACTTCTTAATAAAGCTCAAAGGTGTAGCCTTACAAAATTATAAAGCATGAACTATACATTTTGTTTTCATTCCAAGTACAAACCTAATAAGGGAGACAAAAGAGCTACTTTCTAAAGAATGATTATAAGCTAGATAGACATGCCATTTTCTAATTCCAAGCTTTGAAGGACTGGAAGCACAGAGGCATGATCATGACAACTCAAATGAAATAATGTTTACACAGTGAATATCCAACATAAAAGTCTTTCACACTATGTAATTATAGCAGTTTGATACCACTTTAACTGCCATGGCTCCAGGACTGAAATTTGTAGTTTAACAAAATATTTAGAACTCTCAGCTAAAGAACTCTACTTTTTTATGAAATGACAAATCCCTGGATTTTATAAGTTGCCGCCATGACACTTAATGTAGTATCAGAATTGCTATAATTTTGTAGTGTGAAGAAGGCCACAGACAGAGGGGTAAAGATGAAGGGCAATTAAAAGAGATTCCATTTCTACTCTGAAAGGAGAAAGAGCCCTGAGAGCACACAGTTCAAGCAGACCATTCCACTAATAAGCAATTTTATTTTCTAACTAATAATATTCTGCAGCAAGTGAGTATACTCAAATCTGTGGCTACTAAGCATGTGCATTATCAGACGTCGGAACAAGTGTTGGACGCAACACAGAGTAAAAGGTTTTACGCTTAACAATATACAGAACATGCATAACAATATAGAAAAATGTATGTATATAATACATATAATATATGTATTATATACATACATTTTCTCTGAAGGAGGCCAAAATAGAAGAAGCTAAATAATGGAAACTACTTGTAACAGTTTTATGAACTAATATAACACAAGGTTCAACAGTTGGCTAGTTACGGACAAAATCTGATCCCGTGATGGATGCTATCTAGCTTCAGCTATATTTCATGTCTGCAAATATTCACCCTTTATCTCCCTGTCTGGAGAAAAAAGATAAACGTAACCTAACAGAGAAGCAGGTAGGAACAAGACTGACTAACTGTAGGTTGCTGCCCCACAGAACATTCCTGTGAACTTTGTTCCCCACATCAGAGGGAGGTGAAGAAGCAACCACATCAGGATATTTTCTCCCGAATTCAGGGAAAATTGGAGTATAATACAATGTAATACTATATAAGAAGCTGTTTTTAAAAACATTAGAGTATATCCCAATCATGGGCAGGTGGATAGCACCAACCAGTCCATAAAAGATATGAGTAAGGCATGTTGTTTTCAGTTAGCTGCATTATATAACAAAATATACATCCTATATAATGTGGTACATCCTAAACATACCACATTAATTTCATATTCCTCCATCCAAGTTGCTTGTATTCCTGTTGCTTGTTGGAAAGAGCCAAAGACAATATTGGTATTTATCCATATTAAAATACACACACACCTGCTCCTTAACTTCCAACCACTTTCTGAAAACCTTTAACTTTAAAAAAATGTAAAAAATAAGAAGCTACCAAATGCCAACTGCCCATTAAAGCTTCAGATTAGCAAAATGTGCCAAGGATATTGGCACATTTTCTTGTTCTTAGCAAGTTAATTCTTGTCCTTGTCATGCTAAGAAACTATAGGAAATTACCTCCCTTTTTCTTTCTATAATCAGCACATATCAAGAAATATATCATGATTCCCATGTTTGCCAGTCACTCCAATGCATTGCAAATTTTAAAGATGGACACTAATATTAAAATTAGAGGGTCTATTTTTTCATAAATATGCTTAGGATTGCACTACTATAATTATAGTATTGCTCTATAGTATTAACAACCTTCTAAAATAATTTTATTCAAAATCATTTTCTATACGTCCAATCCAATGTTCAAGTAGTTTATAATAGGCATGTTCTGTGAATGCCAACATCTTCAGTGGCAACATTTTTTTGCAGTACATACAGCAGTGTCTCAAGTTTCCAAATGTGCCTATAGCTCCAAAACATATGTGGACCTTGGGCTAGATGACTTAAAACAGTCACCTAGCCTACAAAATTATCACAAGAACATATCTAAGGGTGAATGAACCAATGATTTAGAGAGAAGACCATTTAATAAACCCCCACCTCAAGTTACTGCGTAAGTCAGTGGTGGCGAACCTATGGCACACGTGCCAGAGATGGCACTCAGAGCCCTCTCTGTGGGCACGTGCACTATCACCCCAGCACACAGTTCGCCAGAGTTTCTTACTAGAAAGCTAGAGGGACGTGGCACTTTGCAATAAATAAGTGGGTTTTGGGCTGCAGTTTAGGCACAGTCTCTAAAAGATTCGCCATCACTGGTCTAAGTAGACAGAACATAAATACAGCCTCTAAATTCAGCAAATGTTCAGGTTCATAACAAAGAAAACACTTGTGTAAGTGTAATCAATCACTTTCTTAGTTGTTTATAAGAAAGCCAGCATCATGAATTGGGTCCAGAAGCTAGCATTCACCCAGTCAGACATGGCAAAAGCACAGTTATATATGGTCCCTTTGCTTAGTCCCTGTTAACAGTGAGCAGACTGATTTTTTACTGACTAGTTTTTTTGTATATCTTTGCATATATAAGGGTTAAAGATTCAATTCTTTTAAAACAAAAGCCAACTGTTCAAGCAAATAAAGAGCTTAGAATATGACAGAGTAGCCAGTCCCACAATATATGTATGCATCTCTCTCTAATTCACTCTCATACATGTCAATGTATGGCTGGTTAGAGTGCTGTAGCATTCCTTTTTTTTTAAAAAAAATTGTTCCTTGGGTTAAGACTAAAGATCAATGCAAGGCCATAGTCCATATTTACTAGGTGAGGTAAAATTTACTTGGGATATTGGTATCCGAGTTTGAAATTGAACAAAATAATTCAAAATAATGTAAAATAAGAAATTTTAAGTATCTTAAATCTTCTATGCCACTGCAAAAATCAATAGAATATCCATTTTCTTGGCTCTGAGGAAGTCCAATAGCTCCATAATATTAGTCATTATTCCCAATGTCTATGATTCAATCCAGGTAACTTGAGAAATTTACATTTCTTTTAATGAGGAAACTAAAGAAAAGAGACAACATATTTATAAAAAGTAGTCAGAGTATTTACTATATGTTATATTCAGTATGAAACATTCTTACAAACCTTTTAATCTAGTTTGCAAATAACGATGGCAATTACTATTTCAAATGGAACATTTAACTCTAACATTTAAACATTTTCTTCAATTTATAATATCTCTTTAAGAATAATTTCTTTTCCAGGAGTGTGGGAAGGTAATCCTTCAATTGGAGTATGGCTCCTTTCTAATGTTTCACAGACAGGGTATGGTTATCTGTCAATCAAAAACCACCCTACAGAGGAGAGCCAGTCCCACCATCCCAGTTCTGCCTTTACTGATGGGGAAACTGCCAAACCTAGTTGATACTTCTGAGCAATCTTGTCCTAACAGGGCAGAAGAAACCATGGTAGTTCCCTCAGATGAAATCTGGCCCAAGAGACTGAATCTAAACAAGCAACCATCAGCCCCAAAGACTGCTCAGAAATGTCAACTAGACCTGATGGTTTCATCAGTGAGGTTTCTCAACATTGGTAGCTGATGGGGGTGAAGGAAGGGAGAACAATTCAGAGTCCAAGAAGAGTGGTTGCCACACCTAGTGACAGTTTGGATTGGGGAGCACATTGCGGTGCAGGGCCTGTGATCTCCCAGCAGGAGGATACACAGTATTAACTGGTGGTGTGTTGGAGGTTCAGGGCACACATGTAATGATCTGGACAAGCAGGATGACCACCAAAGCCCAAATAGAAAGGCAAACAGGTTGTGTGTTCTCATGAGTAAGGCAGGAAACTTACATTCAATCAATTAGGGGAGAGTACCTGAAGGGCCAACTAAATTGTCAGGCCAATTAGCTAAGCAGACAAAGCAGACCCTGAATTCCCTAGTATTCCTCAACCCATGCTGAGATTTTGGAGGGGTCACTGGCTTCAATCCTCTCTCAGCAAACTCGCGCAGGGTATTGCACTATGATTCTCCTCTAGTGGTGATCCTGTCCAAGGTGTTACGGAAGGTCAAGATGGAAAAGGCAGAGGTAATTCTGTTAGTACCTAGATGGTCTCATTGCCTTTGGTTTTCCAAGATAGCAGAGCAGGAGAGTTGGCCTCTACCTCTTTGGCTTGATCTGCTCAAGCCAAGAGGTCTGCTGAATCCCAAACCAGACTAATTACAATTACACACTTCGAGCTTGAGCAGAAAAAGGCTGGCACTGGAAAGATGTGAGAATGTCATTCAGACCATCTTATTGGCTAGAAGATCTTTTATTAATCGTATGCATGATTCAACTTGGAGCGTGTTTTGTAGATGGTGTTGCCATAAAAGGGTATGCTCTCAAACTGCATCAGTGGGATCAGTTTTGGTCTTTTATAAATACTAAGAGGCATGTATTAGTCCTAGGTTCTATCTTGAAGAGTAGGTAAAGCAAGCTACTCTCCTCTCTTCTGCGTGCTCATTGGCCCTGTTCACTGTTTTGCTTCGTGGAACCTGAAAGTGGTTTTGCAGGCCTTATTGAAGGCTCCCCTTGAGCCCATGGGATTAGTGAATTTGAAATTTATTATCCTTAAAATTGTGTTCTTGGTTCTCATTACTTTGTCTGTCAGAGTTTCCAAATTAAGAGTGCAGTCAATTCAGGAGTTAATTGATGCGCGCTAATTGATGCTCCTACGTGGCCCCATCGCTAGATGGAAGGGATCATCCAGTTAAGCTTACCTATTCTGTGTGGATTCTAAATTTTAAATTATGTTGTTTTTAATATTTGTTTGATTTAATAATTTTTTAAGGGGGGTGGGTGGGTTTTTCTGTATTATGTTTTATGTGAATTGTGATTTTAAATCTGTAAGCCGCCCTGATTGGGTACCCATTGGGCGGGGTATAAATAAATTTTATTTTATTATTTTTTATTAGGAGTTATCTATTTTTCATGAAGATTTGGTTGTTCTTCATTTGAATCCTTCCTTTGTCCCATAAGTAAATTCAATTCACTTCACATTTACAGTACATGACCATAGGTCGTCACAGAGAAGTACCATATATACTTGAGAATAAGTCAATCTCATGTATAAGTTAAGGTCAGGTTTTGGGCCAAAATTAAGGATTTTATATGACCTATCGATAAGTCGAGAGTAAAACTTAATGGAGACAGCCGGGTTGAAGAGGAGGCTTGGAGGCAAACACCCACCTTTCCTCCCCCTCCTCAGCCTGGCTGTCCCCTTGGGACAGCCGGGTTCAACAGCCAGGTTCAACAGCCGGGTTGAAGAGAAGTCTAGAGGGGCAAGCATGTGCTCTTCCTTCTACTCCTAGCTCAGCTGTCCCCTTGGGAAACAGCTGGGTTGAAGAGAAGGCTTGAGGGGCAAACACCTGCCCTTCCTCCTCAGCCTGGCTGTCCCCTCGGGGAACAGCCGGATTGGGAGGAGGCTTGAGGGTCAAGCCTACTGACCCATGTATAAGTTGACCCAGTTTTTTGGGATCAATTTTTGGGCATAAATTTCTCAACTTATAGTCTAGTACAGGGGTAGGCAACCTTTCCCCTTTAAGGGCCGAGGGACTTCAGCTCCCAGAAGCCTCAGCCATGTTGGCCAATAGTCCCATGTTGGCCAATAGCTCCTGGGATTCTGGGAGCTGAAGTCCCTCGGCCCTTAAAGGGGAAAGGTTGCCTACCCCTGGTCTAGTATATACAGTATAGGTATGATATAAACATGGTGAACAAATAACACATTAAAATATCACATTAGGTGTAACATTAAAACCAGCTTAAGTTTGAATATCGCATAAATTTTATATTCCATACTTTTAAGGAGACTCTTCTGTCTTCTCTTCATGCAGCTCACAGGGCACTCAAGGAGAGAGAGAAGCATAGATTGGATGTTCACAGGGCCTTGAAATTTTATCTAGATAGGTCACAGGCATTCCAAAAATCAGATTGTCTCTCATTCCAATCGTAGTGCCACCACTTTTATAGATTTGTGCATAGCAGCTTCTTTGTTGGAAATTTGTAAAGCAACTACTGAGGTTTCTCCATCTTCCTTTGTCAGACACTACAGGACAGATAAATTCACTCTGGCAGAGGTGTCTTTTGGAAAGCATATTCTGCAACAGGTGGTGTCTTTACAGTACATTATTGCCCATCCTGGGGATGTGGTGACTGCTTGTGTAGGTCCCAGCTTGAATGAGTACCTTTAACACTGCTGAAAAATGGAACATTAGTACTTACCATGAAGATTCCGTCTCACCATAGTTGGTGAATTTGTGTGGTTTCTTGCTGCTGGAGATATTTTCTTGTTTGTCTGAACCTTTGTCATTCCATCACTACAAAGACAGAACTGGCTCTCCCCCTTAAGGTGGTACGTTTTGAGCAGGGGTAGGCAACCTTTTTGAGCCAGGGGCTGGATTGCTGTCCCTCAGACAATTGGGAGGGCCGAAGCACCAAAATAAATAAATAAATAATTTTTTAAAAAATATATGCATGCACACGCTCTCAGCCCCAGAAAAGCCATGGCAAAACCCCTGTGAAGATTTTGCCAAGAAAACCCCAAGAACAAGTAATAACAACAAAAATCAATATCATCATGGCGGGTGGCGGCAGCAGGACCGGCCTGGGGCCGGTCTAAAGGCCTCAGGGGGCCACTTCCGGGCCCCGGGCCTTAGGTTGCCTACCCCTGGTTTTGAGTGACATGCCCTGCCTGTGAAGTGTGAGGGAGGTGCCAGAACCAGCTTGAAAAGGAACCTTATGGTAAGTACCAATGTTTCAATTTAAGAGAATACAAGCAAATACAAGTAAGATTTTATATCAGGGTTAGCGGTATTGCCTGTCAGCTAGTAGGACTCCAATTCCCATAATCCATTGGCAGCTTGTTCAATAGAGATGATGAAAGATGGGATCCAACATTTGATGCTTTACATGCCTGCTGTATACAGCCCTTACCAAGTGTTATAGCAATCACCTACTATGCATAATTGGGAAGAGACGGAACTGTGTTCTTCCACTGACAGAAGTGCTGGGAGACTAATTACCCTGTAACCTCTATCCAGTCCTCACATCCTTATAATCTGCTCCAGGTGACTTCAAAACATCCAGATTAAGGGGCGGTACAGAGGGCTGTGGCTAGAAAGTACCACTGCATTAGTGCCTTTCAGGTTATACAGGATGTTTTTCTTATCTTTATCAGTAATCCTGATTATAGTTCCACTGCCCAAATACTGTGAATTTTTTTAAGCCTTCAGTTTTAAGAAGTCTTCATGTTACAGCAGAAAACTAAAAGCACAGAAGAATATGGCATGAGCCTTTAGTTGCTTTTTCACACAAAAAGAGAAAGCATTCTAGCAATGGCCTGATAATAGTATAAGCTTCCTGTAACTTCAGGACAATCAAAGAAATTCAGCCTCTCACTAGCAAATCACTATCCGAAAGCACCCTTGCCAAAAATGCTATCGTGGGGAGGGGGTATTTTAGTTCAGTGTAGGGTTAACGTTTTAGATTAGAGTGGGGAACTGGTTTTAATTAAGCCTGAACCAAGATGATCTGAAAACCAAGATGACTAAACTGAGGCTGTCATACTTTGGCCACATGAGAAGGCTGCTCCAGAGAATAGGACCCAGAACAACAGATGCAAGCTACAGGAAAAGAGATTCCACCTCAACATTAGGATGGACTTCCTGACAGTGAGAGCTGTTCAACAGTGGAACACACTCCCTAAGAGAGTGGTGGAGTCTCCTTCTTTGAAGGTCTTTAAACAGAGGCTGGAAGGCCATCTGTCGGGTATGCTTTGATTTTGAGTTCCTGCATGGCCGGGGGTTGGACTGGATGGCCCTTGTGGTCTCTTCCAACTCTATGATTCTATGAATATGTTTTTGATTGTATGGTGGTTTGTTTAAAAATTAATAAAGAATTTTTAAAAATACCATCATTGTCTAAGACAGTGGTGTGAAATGTGCATACACTGGAGATGTAGCAGTCTGGTGCCAAGGGGAAATAACATCACTTTAATCATAATTGTTACGCATTATTTTTATATTGTTTTTCCTCACCATGGTACTTGGAGTTAAATGCTTGCCTCCCTCAGATTGGGAGTTTATTCCCATTATAGAATAAACTGATTTTCTAGTTGAATCTATGAAGCAATTTAGCGTTGAAATAGACGTTCGCACTATTCAAGCAGTGATCAAACCTTACCCATTTCAATTTAATCCACTTTGCATTCGCATTCACATTCACATTCATCAATTAATCGTTCCAACATGGAGTCGCATCACAGGGCTGACTGTGTCACAGGGAACAATTCAGATGCACAGCTCGTTCACATTAGCACTGAATCAATTCATTGCAAAAGACGTGGGGAATTCAGCAGATCCAGAAGAAGTGCTTTAAATGGGTTTAGTGCTGGGGGCCCTTTACAAACCGTGTCAGGGAATTGGCACAAGTGCAAACAAGGGCCATTTAAACCAGTTCAGATCCGCTTGCAAACCGGTTTATTATGTAGTAGGAATAAGGTCTAAGTATTGTCTCAGCTCCGCCTAAGTAGAACTAGAACTATAATCATCTGGCTGGTGAAAGCTAAAGCAGATGCAGTGGTATACCCTCTCTAATAACCTGTTGAACTATTATTTTTTCCAAAAGTCTCCAACTGCAGCAACACATGAAAATCCAACAGTGTTATATGTGAATGTATTTAAAATTCATATACAGTTGCCTCTCTGTTTTTGTGGACTTGAAGTCCATGTCCCTCGCCCATCCGCAGGTGACAAACAAAATGGGGTGCCCACGGGTGTGCGCCATCATTCATACCAATGGGGCTTGAATATTAGTGATTTTCTGTTTTCGCGGTGTGTGTGTGTAGAAAGCAGAATAGAACATGTCTTAGCAACAGCCAATAAAATGCAAGCTGGAGGGAGTCAATCAAATGGTAGACTGAAAGTGTTAAATAAGACCATTGATGACAGTTGAAGTCAGACTGGGTCTGGATGGGCAACAGTCCAAAAGAAATAGACTGTGAGGGCTAAAGTTCAGAAGGGAGGGACTTGGGAGGGAGGACAGAACACCAAGTGAGGAAATTTCTGGAATTTAGTTAGCCTGAGGGCTAGTGTAGAAATAAGGTTGGAAAGTAAATAAGGACAGTGTGAGAGTCCTAAAAAATAATAACTGTTGGTCTTTAGAGATAAATAGTATGTAACAAAGTATAACAAGAACAAGAGAATGCAACATTGTAACAAATAAAACCTTGTTAACCATCATTCAAACAAAGTGTTATTGTTGTTCACTTACAAGCTTGTTAGAACCTGGAATTACTATCCACACTGCTAAGAAATAAAGAAACCAAGATTGGGGAGTAAACCCATAGATATACATAAAAGTAGTTGGATACACCATATATTGGGGGCAGTGATGGGATCACAATACCCAGAGGGCTGCCATCTGAGGAAATAAAGTTAGGTAAAGGAGGGGGTGTTCACATAATTGGTGCAGTGGAAGGATGAAAGGGCCCATGGTGCTGCCACATCAAGAAAACTAAGCAGTGCTCGTGATGGGGAGCCTGAAACAGATCCCACACGAAAACAAAGGGGCGACTGTACTACTTTTGGCTTAAAAATAATAAATCTGCGGACCAACTTGTCCCTGTGAAAAATTAAACAGAGCATACTGGATTGAAGAGAACACAATTCAGTGGCTCAGTGGATAGATGTGATGGCAACTAAGGTGACGTTAAATGTGAGATGAGCCGATCCTTTCATGAACTTCTTCATTACTGGGCTTCAGAATGAGGCTGGTGGTTCTTTACCGCTATTGCCACCATCCATACCTTTAATGATGAAAAGGCTAGCTCTTGCTCTATATGATGAAACAGAAATTTCAGAATGCCTCCACTTGCATTGACAAAGAGGATGCTCAAAGTGGGGAAGTGAACTACAGTATTTCCTCCACATATATTATTATTTGATGGTGGAACCTTTTTAAGATGATTCTAGTGACCTTCACTATCAACATTTATCACAGTCGGATGCTCCACACCATGAGGTGCAACAAGTGCATATCTGTATGCTCCAGTTGTCCTTAAGAATGAGTTAAAGGTTGGAGTGAGCTTGAATCAGATATAGTTGCTGTGGGCAAAGTGAAGCAATGTGGTGAAATGTGAAATGTCTGTTCCAGCTACCAGGGTCCTAGAAGGATACAATCTGATTATTTCCCCTAAATCTTCAATAACGCCTTATTAGGAAGAGTATCAGGGGAACATGTTGAAGAGATTTCCTGTGCAGTGGTGAAGTAATGCAACTCCCAGTACGTCTCCATCCCATTCTCCCATTCCTGGAATATTTTAGTATTTATGGTTTTAACCAAAAAGGAATTATTCCCTTATTCTGGTTCTCAATAAAATAGTTTTGAGAAAAGTCCAAAAGTAAATGACCATTTGTGCATCTTCGCTTGGTCCTGACTGAGCAGTCCACTAGGCTGTTGTCTCCTCTTGCTAGGTACACAGCTACTGGAAGAACCTGCTCATTTAAGGTACCATTTTACAAATGCATGTTCAGTGAAAGAAGAGATACTGACTTTATACCTGTGTATTTGCTTATGTTTAAAATATATTGTGGCATTGTTTGGTGTGAACCACCTGTCCCTTAAGATAAATTCTGAAAGCACAAAATGACTTTATTACTATCAACAACTACAGAGCCTTTATGCATAGCTGTTTTTCGACTGGATACTAGACCTCTACTTGAAGGCCCACAAATCCCATGACAAAGGAGTCCATGGTGTAAGTGGTAGAGGATAAATCTGTGGGGTCTCTCCCACCAGAGAAACATGTCTAAAATGTCTGGGTGTATGCAGACTTTATTCAGTAGAGAGTCTCAATAGAAACTGAACACTCTTAGGAACCGCTCTAGTAACCAGTAGTAGTTCAAGCAGGCACTGTAGCAATGGAATTCAGAAGTCTGAGTATTGACCTGCCCCTACATGTTTCTTTGTGGTATAGGGTCTGTGGGTAAATTATTAATCATGGAAGCTCAGTTTGCAAATAAAAAAACATCTTCCCTCTTGCTGCACTTTGTATAAGCTTTCTGGGTGACATGAAGCCTGGATGAAGATTTTGTCCAGGACTGTAAAACAGTGCCATCCACCAGAGGTAATCTAGGAAGATACCATGATCAATGATATCAAAAACCGCTGAGAGATCCAGGAGGATCAACCGAATGCTTTGGATCCTCATGAAGGCTATATCCTATATAAAGCAAATAACAACTTGGCAAATGTAATGGGTGCATACTGCAGCACAAAGTCATACATGTATTTCACACTGACCTTAAAAATTATTATTTGAATAAAAGTACCTTATTTTCCTGCGTATAAGACTACTTTTTTACCTGCAAAATCTGTGGCTAAAGTGGGGGGGGGTCGTCTTATACGCCGGATATAAGGATAATGAGGATAGAGGTGCTAAAACTCTATATTTTGACTGGGAAAATTGGGGGGTCGTCTTATACGCCGGAAAATACGGTACATACAAGTGCCTTCACTTACACTTGTAGCAAAGTGGCAAATAGCAAGTACAATCATTTTAAATGCTTACCCAACTGTAAACAAAGAGATGAGAACATCAGCAACACTATTAAGGCTGAGATGTGAGCAAACCTGATTGATAAAGGTTGGGTCTCTCTTATCCAAAATGCTTCGAAATCCTGAACACTTCTGGTCCCAAGCATTATGAATAAGGGAGACTCAACCTGTAATAGCCTCGCAGCAAGTGCAATGGCTGATGTAATCTGATAGAAGACCGCCAAAAGCCAATATCTAGCCATACCCAGGTTTATCTTTATTATCTTTATAATATCTTTATTATCTTATGATTGAAGAAGAGGATTGACATAAATAGGATACCATTAGCATCTGTGTTTTTATTAGATCAGATAGGACAGCTGATAGACTGGGCAGAGGCTAGGAGAGAATAAAAGAAGCAGAGAGGAAAAGGAAATGTATGTATAAGAGGCTACAACTTAGTCTTTGTCAGGCTGTTTCTGAGAAACTGACAAACTGCCCAGGCATGCTGATATATATTACTGGTAAAAGAAGCAATGAGGCTATGTTAAAATAAATATATTGCCCATTATGATTGTAACGAATGTCGATTATTGATATTAATAAGTAGGTAACAGATGATGTTAGATTTAGCAATGCCCAAGGATTTTAATCTCTTGGGTCCTAAATGCATTGCAGAAATAATCCATCTTGAGACCACTTTAACTACGCTGTGGCTCAGTGCAAGAGAATCCTGGGAACTGTAGTTTATTATGGCACCAGAGCTCTCTGACAGAGAAGTCTAAACACCTCCCAAAACTACAGTTCCCGAACTCCCCTAGCATTAAGCCAGGGTAGTTAAAGCAGACTCAAACTGAATGATTTCCAGTGTGTTTTGGATGCATGTTTAGACATGCAGGGTTCCTCAACAGATGAGATGGTATTTCTAAATGGATAAATGGCTGTTATACTGTTTAAGATTATTATGTTCTTCTGTGATTATTACAGCAAAGGCTCCTAGAGAGATGCAGAGGTGTAATAGCTTACTTGCCATACCTACATGTATGGCAGGGGGTTGGACTGTATGGCCCTTGTGGTCTCTTCCAACTCTATGATTCTATACTGTAATGTGAAGAATGTATGATGCCTTACACATAGTGTACTGTAATGTAATGAAAGCAATGTCTGTGACATGTCTGTGTTTTTCTCACCAAGGGGTGTATATGTTTATATATCTATGATTGCATATAATAAAACAGCCTAAAAGATTACTTGATAGCCTATTCATTCTTCCATATAAATATCCTAAGATTCCTATACTTCAGAATGTTTAAGTGGAGTGCTCATGTTAACTAAAACTCTTTTGCTCTTTTAAAGCCCCCAAAACTGATGGCTTTAAAAGAGCATAAGACATTCATGAAGAGTTAATATTGTGATTATGGCCTACCTGTGAGGTTCCCACAAGAACCTAGTTAACCAGCATGAGAGTATCATGCTGTACTAAGCCAGTCTCATCCACCATGGTTCTTCTTGTGTGTTTATACTACATTTATGCATGCTCTTTCACAAAGGAACTTGTGGGGAGGCATACATGTCATGTCTGCACTAGTTGTGTCCTCACAGAAATCTTATGAAGAAAAGATTTGGATAAGAGATACTGAGTTTCATGAGGTCCACATTATCACCAGCTGGCCACTTTGAAAACAATCAACTAAAAGAAAAAAAAACTAAAAAAACCTACAACTGAACCTAAAGAATGATTCAAGTGCAGAGAAAAAACCAAAACACTTTGGAAGGCATTGTATACTTCAGGACTGAGGCAAAAAGAAAGCATGAAAATGGACATGAGAGACAGCTGCACAGAAGGAGAAATGAAAAATCCCATCCTGGCAGAAAATTTCACTGGACATTAACTACAGAATCATGCTGGAGGACCTAGAAATGCCTAGAGAACATATATTTCTAGTCAAGGGAAGCAGCGGAGGTGGCCACAAATACAGTAATCTATGAATAATCAAATCTGAGAATGCTTAACTTGCAAATGTGGAAGGACTGCACTTAACTTGCGCCAAGACCATCACAAGAAATCAATTGCCCATTTCACACACTTTGAAGAGATGAGCCAAACAAAGTTGAACTATTTATGCCCTTTTCAGAAAAGATAAAATTACAATTCATTAGCATGTATATATAAAACATGCAATTTTTAAATCACAAGTCCAACATTTTCATGTGATATTCAGCCAATATTCATAGATTTTTAAAATTACATTTCAGAGTTTCGCAGTTTCTACAGGGTTATCATGATAAATTAGTTATTCTTGGGAGTTTCTTTCCATTAGAAATACTCTCCCATATCTCACTCACAAACACAACAGACCCCTTACTCCATACTATGAAGCAGGCAACCTTTATGTATTCAAACAAGCAGAGAAGTTCATTCTGAGTTCACATACAATCTTGTCTCCTCCTCCTCACATATGCAGAAGGGGGAAGGGTGGGAAATAATCCCCTTGGAAACTGCAAGGGCACAAGGTGCTTTGTTTAGAGAACCCATATGCAGCTGCACTCTGCTTTGGGAAGCAATGATCAGATAAATTATTTATCTGGTGACTTTCTATTCTTCAAAATAACTGGAAAGTTTCAAGGGATGAAGCATGTTCATGTGGAGCCAAAAATGCCTGATTTTAATCAGGCTGGTCAGTTATGTATGGCCTGTTAACTCTTAAATTGGATTACTGCAATGCATTTTAGATGGAGCTGCCAATGAAGTTGGTTCAGAAATTAGTCCAGAACAGAGATGTAAAAATCACTGCCCATGTTTTCTTGTGCTTTTCCAAATCCTGCCTACATTTTCTTCCCATTTGTCATTTATACTGGGTTGCCTTTCAAATCTGTGCACTTACTTGCAAAATTTAAGTAACTAAGGGGGGTTGCAGACTGTCAAAAATAGTGTGAATTCAGTCCACTTTTAGGGTTAGGGTTAGTGCTAGGGAATCATGGGAATTGTTATTTTTCTGAGACATTGAACCTTCTTTGTCAGAGAACTCTAGTGCCACAATAAAATTCAGTTCCCATGATTCCCTAACCTTAACCCTAACCCTAAAAGTGGACTGAATTCACACTATTTTTGACAGTCTGCAACCCCCCTAATACAACTTCTGACTATTAATACTTCTTCAAAGTTCTGCCAAATATATCCATTTCAGGCACTCAAAATTTAAAATATAATGTTTTGTGTGTAGTTTTTCTTCAGATATATCCTGTAAGCTTTACATATGTTTAAATGCTCAAGATAAGCTGCATATTTTCTCACAACAAAGCATTAAAAAAACTCAAGACTGTCAAGTCCTATGAAATCTCTTGTCATCTCCAATCCAGAACAATGTTGCTAGACTGCTAAGGAATGGAAAAGGTATCACATCCCATTTGTATTGGAGCAGCTCTACTGGTTTCCAAAAAGCTTAGGACTCAGATAGTTATAATGGCCTCAGACAAGCAGGTGTCTGGATTTCTACAAGAAACTAAATAAGACTGTTCAGATATTGAATAAATGCCTGAATCTAAATCATTATCCTAAATCCCAGAAATCCTTATCCTATGTTGAGCTTGAGGTACAAAAGGTAAGTACAGCCATGACCAGTCTCCATGACAATACATTATAAATCACACTTGTTGGAAACAGAAAGGATCTCAAGGTGATCTGATATTGATCCATATTCCACAAATCTGGTCATCTAGACCAGTGGTTCTGGAAGGAATTTCATTAGGAGCAGACTGGGAAGACCATGGTTGACTAAAGGAGACAAAGCACACATACATTCAATTATGTGGCGTTATAGGTATTATGATTCATTGCTCATGAATCATAAAACCATCTCTCAGGATTAGCTTCAAAGTGTGAAGAAAGTCAGAGAAAGCCATTTTCTAGATCAGAACCGCTATTTATCTCATAGCTTTATTTCAATATCTCTTAATATCACCAAACAAACCTGTGCTCCAATAATGCAACCATAGAGTAGCAATACTTTGCTAGTCTATTAATGCGATAAAACACTTTTGCCACTAAACCAGTTGGCAACACACTGCCTCCAATAAGATATCACCAAAAATTAGAATTCAGATTAATTCTGGCTTGATATGGAGGAAAAATAGACTGAAGGGAAAATATTGGCTGTAGCCCTATTTTCTGAATTTTACTTTGGTTACAAGAAAATTTGAAATGCAGCTTATTAAGGTTTTTAATAATAATGTATAATTATAACACCCTTTTCACTAAAGGGCAGAACATCAGACATATACAGTCAAACACAAAACAATAAAATATAACACTGTAATATACTAAAACAATATACTAATGTCTAAAAGCAAAATCCTCATCACTCATTACACATCTCAGCCACCTTAGGCAGAGTCAGCAGCTTAATCCAGCAAATCGAAGGTCTTCAACCCTTTACGAGAACAGCTAAGATCCTTCTCCAGCTGGAGAGGCGAAGGCCGACTGTTCCACAAAGGTGGAGCCAAATCCTGAAAGGTTCATAGCCTTGATAGAGCTGTATGCATTGGTGGAACTGCCAATAATCAATCCTTTGCTTGTATACCTTAAATTCCTAGATGGCACATACCATGCTAGCTGAGCTGCCAGATACTGCGGGATACTGGGCATTAAACACCAGGACCAAATGCTTGTAATGAGCCCTGGCCCAAAATGGCAGCCAGTGGAGGCATCTACAAGGGGAAGAGGCATTTAGGGAGATGTAAGGCAAAACAAATTGCACTGTTCTGGATTAAAACCAGAAGAATAAGCAAGCAGGAAGACAAACATGTCAGTAGGCTATTCCAACAGTTCAAGCGTGAAATAAAAAAGGCCTGGACAAGCAGATGGGCAATCTTGACAATAAAAAACATACTGATCCTACAGACGTTCAAAAGATAAGTTACATGCCTTTACAGTTGCCTTGATAAGGGGGCATAGGGACAGACAATCATGCAGCAGGACTCCATAATTTTTGGCAACCAAGACAGGGGCCAGTATGTAACCTTATAAACACAATGAAGGGCACGAAAGTGAGGCTACTGGGTGGCCAGGCTGAAATTCCAGGATGTTTTGATTTATTAATCTTCAACTTCAACTTAAGACAGTTTGTGGTCATCTACAGAGAAACACTCAACATGGACTTCCATACGGTTGCATCAATTGAATCAAAGCTCTGGGAAATCTGACTGTCATCTGAATAGATGTGATATTGGAAACCTGCGTCTAAAATAATGAATCCAAGGAAAGTGTATATAATGAGAAAATAAGAGGACCCAATATTGTTTGTACCATTTTGCAACAAATTTAACACATTTCAAGCATATGTAACTAAATTTGATTGGGTGCGGGGAGAGAAAGCAGCAAGGTTTCCGATACATGCAGCAGCAACCAACTTCTAAAATGCAGGGGCAAACTCTGTCATAAAATTATACATAGATGAACTTTAGTGTTTTAAACTAGAGTCAGTGTGGCACAGTGGCATCCACATTGCAGTTTGATTCCTTGATCAGCCATGTAAACCCATTAAGGGCCTTTACAGACTGCCAGAAATAATGTAGCTTGAGGCCACTTTAACTGTCCTGGCTCAATGCTAGAGAATCATGGGAACTGTATTTTTTTTTTCCAGGGGCATTGAGCCTTCTCTGTCAGAGAGCTCTGGTGCCACAATAAGCTACAGTTCCCATGATTCCTTAGCACTGAGCCAGGACAATTAAAGTGGCCTCAAGCTGCATTATTTCTGGCAGTCTGTAAAGACCCTAAGTGACTTTAGCCAAGTCACATACTCTCAGCTCCAGAAAACCCCATGAAAGCCCTCTTAGGTAGCCATAAGTCAGAAACTACAGTACTTGAAAGCACAAAACAACAACACTTTAGTGAACTGAGAATTTTATTCTTCTTTTAATCTGTTCTAGATCTCATACACAAAAAAGAAGATAGCAAAATAATCTGTACTAAATCAAAAATTAGAAGAGTCTCCAAATTATATTTATCATTGGATTTTCCCAAATTTCTAAACCACTCTTATATTTTTAAGAATGAATTGTGCTTTTTCAGCATTAATACTCCCTCACATTTCCCAAAAATGCAAGGAAATAAAACTTTAAAATGGAATACTGTATAGCAGGGGTAGGCAACCTTTCCCCTTTAAGGGCCGAGGGACTTCAGCTCCCAGAAGCCTCAGCCATGTTGGCCAATAGTCCCATGTTGACCAATAGCTCCTGGGATTCTGGGAGCTGAAGTCCCTCGGCCCTTAAAGGGGAAAGGTTGCCTACCCCTGCTGGATAGAATGTAGTTATATGAAGTTTATGTAGATGAACTATTGTTAAGCAAATATGAAAGCCTCTGTGATAAAATGTTATCACACGTAGTGGAAATATTGCAAGAATTGAAAAAATTATAAATTAACTTAGACATAGGTTTAAAATGTTATTTCTATAAGTATGAGCCTTGGAAAAGAAAATATTTGTTATTAAAATTAGGAACTTAAAGACTTTTAATAGTGTCCTAGTACTGGTCCAAATAGTAACTAATAAGAAAATGAAAGTATGATGGTAAGATGGTCAAATGGAACTGCAAAGACAGTTTCACAATTTTTTTACATTAAACATGCATATGTGAATAAAGTAGGTAAGCACACAGATATATGAATACCTGAATGTCTGACAAGTCTTCTCAAGACAAATAAGGAAGTTATTTGTCTGTGTGATCAGAACCCTAAGAAAAGTCTAAGTTGCTCCTTTCTCTCAGGGGGGAAAAAAAATCACACGCACACTGGAGCAGCTCCCCTTCAAACAGATGACGTGCACTCTTCGGAATTTTAGATTAAAACTTTCCTATTTCTTTTTCCCTATGATAGATTTTTATTTTTTGAACAATGGAACATATTCCCTATCATGTTGCAGATAGTAAACATAACCCATGGAATACCCCAAATTCTTATCACTACCGTTGACATATTGCAATTATGTATTTTTTGAATATCATTAGTTGAAATTTTGGTGGCTGGATGGTGGCCATGCAAGTTTACTTAGAAGGCTGGAAATTCTAAGCATTCTTGTGCATATATGTGTTTCTAAGTCGCCTGCTGACCCCATGAATTTTATAGGGTTTTCTTAGGCAAGGAATTTGAGTTTGACAGTTTGGGGGGTTTTTTTGTTTTGTTTTTTTGACAATGGCTTTGACAGTTCCTCCGAAATATAGCCTACAGCACCTGCTATTCATTGGTAGTCTCCCATCCAAATACTGACAAAAGGTGACCCTGCTTAGCTTCCAAGATCATAGAGAGTCTGGCACCCTTAGAGTATTTAGGCATAAACTGTTAAGTTGAGGGAACCTTAGGCCTGAGGAAGAGAGTACAGCAAACTTATAAAAAAAGCTGAAGAAAAAACACAACAGCAACCCAATCCTAGATGTGTGAAACCAAGGAATAACTACTTAAATGGAGCAAAGCAACTGCTTGCTCAGCACATTAGCACACAGTATAATTTCAGTACAGTGCTGCAGTAACATGACATTGGCCTCCCTGGTTTAAAAGCTAGTAACAAGTCTTCACTACTAAAACTAGAAAAATGCTCATCTGATTGACAAAACATTACTCAGTCCTATTTAGGCAAAGCGTAATAAAAAGAAAAAGACTAGGGGGAAATCAATGAAATCATTTTACATATACCTTGAACAATGAGAAAACCCAACTACTTATTTTTT
>CM034706.1:178621841-178636507 GCA_020142125.1 Phrynosoma platyrhinos | reverse complement strand
TTTGGGGAAGAAAAAATGCGTCTTATATGCCAAAAAATACGGTAAATCTACCAGTTAGTCTGAACTAGAATAGATCCACTGAATTAATGGTATTCACATAAAACAGACTAACCATTCAGCAATTCATTCATTTGGTCTATTCTAGTTATGCAGCCACCTGTTATAATTTTCTGCATACAAATGACCCAGATAAGGAATTATTACCCATATAACAATTTTTGATATACAAAGACAAGTTGCAACAACCCTATAGTAAGCACACATCTGGCAAACCCACATTGTTCATATGTTCAGCAATCTGCTGTGCATATCAAAATAGATTCTATCATCTAATGCTTGTTTCATGACTCCACTACTTGCTAATGGGGATAGGTACTGCAGAGCAGAGTTCCCAGATATCTTGTGCCCATGTGGCAGATCTAACAGAAAACAATGCTTTGCCACCTACATGTATTACTCAGATTTAGTTCCCAGGTCCTTGCCAAGGTCTAAAGCAAGTAGTAACTTGTAAATTCAATGCAATCTCTCAGCCCTGCACACCTTTATTTGGAAATAGGTAGCATGTAGTTTACATTAATTAAAATCTCAAGTAAACTGACTAAAGAGCAGAACCTACATTTAAAATTATTTTAAAAGTTTTCTGATTGAAAGAAAGAGTGAATGTAAACTTACATACAGAAAAAGTATTCATCTCACTGCTCAGTGCTAATACCACAGCATAATTTTAGACATTTAAAGACGGACCACTTACTTTTTACACTTTTCACAGCTGTACATATTGTCACCTGTGGACACCATAAGGAAGGAAGCACAACCATTATTCTAAAGAAAATGAAGTTCTATCCCTTATCCACAAGAACCTACATGGGAACTTCTAATTTTGCAATTTTCGAGCACATTCTTTTCACATGATGAAAGCAGATACCAAATGGTATGTTACAAACTAGCCCTTTTCCTAAATAATTAAGGAGCATTTATCTTAATGAATTCAGGAACTTAGTGTTCAGTTAAAAACTTAAAACATTATGATGTGAAATCAAAGGGAAATGACAATCGTTATCATTAACTGATATATCAAAAACAGTATTATAAAAGAATATTATGAACTGTTTTCTGTGCCCTTTAAATGTAATGTACTGATTTATTGATTTATATCCCACTTTTGTTCCATACATGACCCAAAGTGATAGGGGACTCAAAGATAAAAAAAGTAAAGGGAGGATATTAGTCAAATGATAGGAATTTAATATTCTTAATGTTTTACCAAGTATGTCAGTTCCTTACCTTTCAGTTCGTCTCTAGCAAAAAAGGCAGCAAGACAATCTTGTAAGGTAACTGTTGGGCCCCAAAACCAGCTAGGAATACATGAGACAACAAACCTGAAACATCATTGACAGAAAAAACAGCAAATATTCTGCCAGTACAGCAGAAACATTAATAAAAGAGATCTAAACATTGGAAAAGAACCAACCTTTTGAAATATTCCACAAAAAATGCTATCCATCCTTGAGGAGCATATGCTTCACCACATGACCCTGCCTTGACAAGAGATGTCTGATGGCTTGCTGAGTGCAGCTTAGCAAGGTCTTCCTTACCTGGAATAGGCAATGATAAATCCTGGAAAGTCTCCAAGGTAACTGACACCTATTGCCAAAGTGAAAGAGTAAGACCATTAGACCAACCATAGTTTTAAACTGAATCTAAAGGACTGTACACTTAAATTATCTAAATATTTTTAATTTACAAAGAACAGCACTAGGTGGCAAGCACCACACAATTACAATTTCAATGTAAAGTATATCTGGATCAGCCATGAATCTCACTGGGTCATCTTGGGCAAGCCACATGGTCTCAGCCTCAGGAGAAGGTAATGGCAAACCTCCTCTGAACAAATCTTGCAAGAACCCATGATAGGTTCTCCTTAGGGTCGCCATAAGTCAGAAACAACTGTAGGCCCACCATATCCACAGACTCCAGATACACAGATTCAACCAACTGTGGATTCAAAATATTTGAAAAATATACAAAAATACAGGAGATCTAATAACTTTAGTACCTTTACATACATAAGAAGAAAGGAAGCCAAATTGCCCGTGCCCAATTACTCACCTCCACAGCCCGGCTGAGCAGTCCCCAGGCAGCAGCAGAGGTAAGCCCCAGCCATTAGGCACACATCCAGCTGCCTGCTTCATGCGAACAAACAAGGAAGAATGGTACAGCCGCATCCTCAAAGGCAGAAGCAGGCGGCTGCTGGGCTTCTCAGAGGTGGGTTTTCTGAAGAATGTGTGCCTGGTGGCCATAGTTAGCCACTGCCTCTGTTACTACCCTGAGAATGCTCAGCCCAGCTATGGAGGTGAGTGGGATAATCAATGGGCAAAGGCAATTTGGCTTCCTTTCTTCTCCCTGCATATGTAATGTGTGCCTGGCAGCTGGGGCTTACCACTGCCGCTGCTGATGCCCTACACCATTTTAAATAATGGACTTCAGTATCTGTAGTTTTTTGATATCCATGCAGGGTCCTCGAACCAAACCCCTGCAGATATGGCAGGCCCACTGTGCTGTTATTAGTAAATATAGATTATAAACAAAATCTTGTTCAGGTATGTCCCTGATCAAGTGTAAGGCTGAGATTTGAAATGGTCTCTATAATTATTAAGCACCCAGACGTAAGACTTCACCCAGTCTGAAGAGGGCTCCATAATTGCATTTGGCAGTTAAAGACTCCCTTGAGTAGCAATTTAATCTAATCAGGGAACTCAATTACAGGAGCTTTGTAATTACATTCAGTCAAATACAGTCAGATATTCACATTCAACACATGAACGTCTAATATCTAGGAGTTCAAGCAACATTTGGGACAAGTGCCCATTCACTTTTTCTCAATGTGAGTCCTACACATAATCAAGCAAATAGTCAAAAAGGACTTAAACTGAAAAAAGTGCAGTGCTAACTACAGATCAGCCTGACAGCTCAAGCTAGAATAACTGAAGCAGGCAATGCATATTACAAAAAAGTGATTCTTGGTTGATGAATAAGTATGATAACTTCATTTTAAAAGCTTTTTTTTCTCATGCAAAGAAAGACAATCTGATCATGAATTATAATTGTATGAACATGAAGTTATATGGGAAATATGGAAAGAGAAAAAGTTTCTTCGGTACACTTACCCGATCACATGTCAGACACTGTACTGAACTTACAATAGTTCCATCAAATATGTCTGAAATAACACTTCTGTATTTTTTGTGTTTCTTCTTTTTAGAGGGAGAGATGGCTGGAACAAATATAAATACAAAAAAGAAAACTAAAATCACAAGGGACTCATTGTCACACCATTCTGCACATGTTAACCCAGTCTTAAAACAGACAGGCCAAAAGAAGTGGCTTCTAGCACTTCATTGCCATGGCATTCAGATGACATATGTCCCCAAAGTGGACAGAAGCCACAGGAAAAAAAGAGTGGCAAAAAAATGCTGCTGCTGGCGCCCATTTGGGACCACAGCAACCACAGGCTGCCCCTTGACATCCATCTACTTCACACACACACACACACCATGTGTGAAAAATACTAGGGAATCTTGCAGAGGTACAGTCTATATAGCTATGGGAATAGGGTGGGAGGATGGTAACATCTAATGGGAATAAAAAACCAGAAAGGTGATGCTATATCAAAAATTATTTGCAAGGTTGTGTTTGTACAGACGAAGATAAAATCTTAAGATTCAAACCTTGGAGAATAAATGTATGAAAGCATTAAAAAAAAAAACCAACCAGAATGATAGCTAATGGTAGAAATGAGAGGAAAAGCACTTTTAGTAGAAAATCTTCCTAACTAGTGCTTTGGAAAGAATTTACTAAACAAAGGTATGTTTTTAGAAAACCCAAGAACTGAAGAATTAAATGTCCTCAGGAAATACAATGTACTTAAATTAGACTGCCAGAATGCTGCAACTTCTCAATGACAAACATTCAATAAACAAACTACTGTACTAGTGGTTGGTTTCTTGTGTACTTGCTCTCCGTTTAAATTACTGCCTTAATGTTTTGCTCACTAGAAGTAAAAAGGTTACAAAACACAAAAGCCTCAAATAAGAAAGTTCTTAATGCCCCATCTCACAGCTCTAATGTTCAATAGGCATGTTAACATGGCTTCCATTAGGTAATAAAATGCAAAAACCAACAAGCATCTGTACTCAGTGTCCTCTATGAAGAGATTACAGAGGATGGAATTATCAAAATGAATGGGGGTTATGTGATCAATAGTGATAGGAACAATACAGAATAAACAGCAATAAAACAGTAAAATTAGGAAATGTTATACCTTTTTTGTGTGGGGGTGCCAGTCCAGACCAGAAGGAACCCGACTTGGGGGGGCTGGTTGATAGGCGTGCATTACCCCCATCTTTTGAAGGAAAACTCTGTGTTATCGACACATCATTCATATGGACATCATTGACATAGTCTGTAAAACATATCTTTATTGTTACATGGAACTGCAATTTTCACAAATAGTAGAAAAGTATTTGTATTTTATACTTGAATTTTGACCAAGTATTATTAAAGTAAAATTTAGATAACGAAGCTGGTAATACTAATACCAAGATCAAGATTCATATTTCACAGCATCATAGAGCTGGAAGAGAGCCATCCAGTCAAATCCCCTGCCATGCAGGAACAAATAACCAAAGCACTCCCAACAGATTGCCATCCAGCCTCTGCTGAAAAACCTCCACATTCCACTGTCCAACAGCTCTTACCATCAGGAAGTTCTTTTTATTACTTATGTGGAATTTGTGTTCTCTTTGCTACTGAGTTTAAGGAATGAGCTGTGGTGGCACAGAATCCTTCAAGAAAAGGTGGTGGTAAAAAAGGCAGAAAATAGACAAAGTATGAGAGAAAGACTGTAAACAAAATCTGGCACAGTGAAAGAGCTGAGATTATTATATCTCAGTAGTTTTCACTAAAAGAGGAAAACTTGGAAAGAACTGCTTAGAAAGCAAATAAAGTGCCTATTTTGCCTCTTCAAAGAGAACTATCAGCGATTACCATCATTTTCCCACATTCATACAAGAGTGTTCCACAGTAGTTGAACTGTCTAGAATCTGTTTAGCTTTCCTTAGGTTCTTTTTAATCATCTGTCCAAATTACAAGGAGAACAAAGCATGATCACTTTTATCTGAAATTGCCGCCCTTCATTTTTCTCCTTTATGAAAAAAGTGGGTAATTAATGCACCCATATCCACCATCCCAAATTCATCAATATAAAAATATTCTGCCATACTCAAGTCAAAAGTGGGATTAGAAATACTAGGGAACTGTTAAAACAAATATAGTAGTAAGGGGAAACAAATGCAGGATAATTGGGAAGGGACTATTTTAATGGTTAATATTAAGATATTTCTGTCACGTCAAAGTAATAGTCATATAATCTACCTGAATATCTGCTGTGTATTTGCACCTTTACTGTTTCTTGGTTATTCAAAAGTTCAGCCATTTCAAAGAAAGTGTTTAAGTCTTTTTCTGTGTTTTCCACGGAGCTTGCTGGGTTCACCTTGGTACATAAGGATTTCTCTTTCTGATAGTTTTTAGATACATTTTCATCATCCTCTATTAACATAGCATCTTCTGCATGGTTCTCTACCACAGGTTTTGACCAAGATTCATCATCTTCCTTGTCAGTGTTACCACATGAATCAAAATCTCCATCTGATTGGCTCCTCTCTTCTCCTCTCTCTTCTGCATTTGTTGGGTTATCCTCTATTGTGAAAACAGGCTCTTTTAACTCTTCATGTAGCAAATCCATTAAACAACGCAGAAATTCTTGGGCATCCTGGAATTAAAACAGTATAGTAATTCAGTGGTTCTGGGAATTATGTAAAACTAAAAGGCATTTTCATATAAAGAGCATGTACAATGTGTTGGCTAGTATTCAGTATTGCATTTACGTATTTGTAGCCTAGAGATGTTGTTGATGTTGTTGTTTGCTGGCTTTGAGTCAACATTGATTCATGGCGACCCTATGAATGAGACATCTCCAAGCCCCCCCTATCCTCTGCCTCTCTTCTCACATCCTGTAGGCTCAAGCCAGTGGTCTCCCTGATTAAATCTATCCATCTGGCGTGCAATCTTCCTCTCTTTCTACTGCCTTCAACTTGTCCTAGCATTATTGCCTTTTCTAATGAGTCATACCTTCTCATGATCAAAGTATGACAGCTTCAATTTAGTCATCTTGGACTACAGGGAGAGTTCAGACTTGATTTGTTCTAGGACCCAACTGTTTGTCTTTTTTGGCCATCCATGGTATCCTCAGTAGTCTTCTCGAGCACCACATCTCAAATGAATTTATTTTCTTCCTATCTGCTTTCTTCACTGTCCAGCTCTCACATCCATACGTGGTAATGGGAAAAACAATGGCTTGGACAATTCTAATTTCATTGTTCAACTAATCTATACCTTCAGTATTAGAGAGATTTTGTAACACCTTAGAGACCAACTGGAAGAAAGTAAGAAGTTGGAAGCATGAGCTTTCGTAGACTTCAGTCTACTTCCTCAAATGCTGTGGAGTGGAAGCCAGGGACAGACAGGAAGAAAACTGTCTAATGGAAGAAAACTGAAAAGGAATGTTGGCTCCTGTAGATCCAGTTAGCGTAAGGAGAACCCATGAGTAGATTTATTAGTGTAGGATGCCTCCCTGAGGATGGGGTCATGCTAACCGGATCTGCAGGAGCCAACATATTTTTTTTCAGTTTTCTTCCATTAAAATCTTACCCTCCTGTCTATCCCTGGCTTCCACTCCATCAAAAGTATCTGAGGAAGTAGACTTTTTACTTTCTTTCAGTTAGTCTCTAAGGTGCTACAAAATCTCTTTAATACTGATTGTACAGACTAACACGGCTATATCTTTGAATTCTACCACTATACCTTCAGTGTTCAGCTAATGCACATTTTATTCTTTAGGATTTTGTCTAGTTCTTTCATACCTACCCTTCCCATTCCTAATCTTCTGATTTCTTGACTGAAGTCTCTGTTCTGATCAATGTTTGATACAAGGTATGGGAAATCTTTAACAAGTTTGATTTCCTCATCATCTGGGCTGAATTTATGTACATCCTCCGTGGTCATTATTTCTGTTTTCTTTATGTTTAACATTAGGCCTGCCTTTGCACCCTAGAGATATAGTTCCATAATCGACCTGTATTCAGTAACTGAACCAGCCACAGGATCTGGCAAAGGAGGTCTTGTTCAGCTTCCAATTGGTGCACAAGGAGGATGACATTTCATTCTCCTCCTGCCAGAAAGTGAGGCTGTGATAATGAGAAGC
Organism: Phrynosoma platyrhinos; assembly: GCA_020142125.1. Classification (NCBI taxonomy): domain Eukaryota; kingdom Metazoa; phylum Chordata; class Lepidosauria; order Squamata; family Phrynosomatidae; genus Phrynosoma; species Phrynosoma platyrhinos. The sequence continues at coordinate 178,629,186 of CM034706.1, read as the reverse complement.
AGGTCCTGGCAGGAGGAGAATGGAAACATCACCCTCCTTCCACCCTAAGTCAGAAGCTGAATTTACTTCCTTCCCATCATTCTGGCAGCTGGCTCTTAAGGTGGGCTGAGTGGTGGTGATCATACCAGGAGATGTAACTTAGCTACACAAACATAAATAAATAACTGAGCTAGGATACTGGTGGTAATTTTTTGTTCAATTTTACAATTAAGTATTTTTCTCGATAAAAATAGGATCTCGATAGGGCCAGATCCAGAGAAATATGCAGGGAAGATTATTGCCTGAACATGAATTTCCCTCCCACTCCTCTTCCCAGTAATTTCCTGGAAACCATATTCTGAGCCTCAGGGGTCAAAGCTAAATGAGGGATGTGGTGTTGTGGGTTCAAGAGGCTCCTTGAAAATCAGGAGATGCTTCTGCCTGATTTTTGCAATCCTCTTCTCCAGTTCCCATGTGCTACAGCCCATTACATTCGGAAAGGCATTCAGACTGTCAGAAAACATTGCTACTCAGGAGTAAGGGACAGAAAAATCCAATTAAACATTCAGTACTTGAACATTTAAACCACATTGTTGTTATATGCCTTTGAGTTGACCCTGACTTATGATTACCCTATCCTAGAGCTATTATTCAGAGGTGGTTCGCTATGCTTTCCTCACTGAAAGAGTGTAACTTGCCCAAGGTCATCCCATGATCTCCATGGCTGAGCCGGGATCTGAGACTTGGTCAACAATCTAAGTAGTACACATGTGCTGTCTCATGGACAAAGAAAAATTAGATCTTTAAATATTCAGTATTAGAGCCAAGACGAGTAAACAGGCTGTCATACTTTGGCTATATCCTGAGAAGACATGATTCACTAGAAAATAAGATAATGCTTGGTAAGGTGGAGGGCAGCAGGAAAAGAGGAAGACAAAATTCCAGACCAGGGGTAGGCAACCTTTTTGAGCCGGGGGCCGGGTTGCTGTCCCTTAGACAATTGGGGGGCCGAAGCACCAAAAATAAATAAATAAATAAAATATTTTTTTAAAAAAAATTTAAAAATATGCATGCACAGTCTCTCAGCCCCAGAAAAGCCATGGCAAAACCCCTGTGGAGATTTTGCCAAGAAAACCCTAAGAACAAGTAATAACAACAATAATCAATATCATCATGGTGGGGGGCGGCGGCGGCGGCAGGACTGGCCTGGGGCCGGTCCAAAGGCCTCGGGGGGCCGCATCCGGCCCCCGGGCCTTAGGTTGTCTACCCCTGTTCCAGACGGATAGACTCAATCAAGAAACTCACAGCCCTGAGTCTGCAAGATCTGAGCAATGCTGTTGATAGGGTAGCTTGGAGGTCTCTTATTCATAGGGTCACCATAAGTTGAAGTTATCTTGAAGGCAGCTTATCAGACAACACCAGAACATTTGTTTCTGATGTTATTAAAAACAAAAGAAGTTAGAAAGTTCCTAGCTCCCTATGTTGGCTGCAGCACTAAGTTATTGTATCTTGATATCTTAACGTTACACTATGGGCACAGATAGTATTTCAACTATTTACTAAATAAATAGCAACAGCATTCATAGAGGGAGCTGTAAGAAAAACATACCTGCTGGGTATAGCCTCGAAATGCTGGATTAACTGTTTTGATTCCTTGGAATAAATTTGTGGGGACAACAGCCCCAGGCCTGGAAGAAAAATGAATATATAATTTTAAAAATCCTTTAGAATACTTTACGTTACTACTATTCAATCTGGAATAGCTCTAGGGCAGTAAATCAAGACTATTATTATCCTGTAGTATGATCTCATCATGTCTAATCAGAACTAAATCTAAGTTCCATGGGACTTATACAACTTGAATTTATCTATCTATCCATCCACTGATGCAAAGACTCTGTCTAAACATTTTATGAAAACTGAGATATTTTCAATTATTTCCGGCTCAGCAATTAGACATTTGGTGGGGTACACTGGTTGGGACACTACTGATTGTCAAATATTCCTTTCATTTATCAGAAGCACAGACAAACATCTACACAAAGCTTCTTCCCTCTTGTACATTACAACTCTGTAAGCACACAAAGGTGTTAAAAACACTAATGTGAGAAGACACTGAGTCCTAATTTTGAGGGGAAGGTGGTATATAAAGAAATAAAAGAAGATGACAATGATAACTAGGGCCAGAGACTTGCATTTCCTCAAATCAAGCTGTACGGCAAAATAAATTGAGTTCCCAGAGATAGCTTTCTAGTTACTTCTGGAAACAGAATGCAGGACTAGATGCAGCTTTGCCTGATACAGTGAAGAAATTGTTTTATCATGCATTTTGACCATATGTAAGTAAAAGTATTACTAAACGTTCAGACTGAAATTCTAGCATTACAATCTTTACATATCCCGACACAGAAATAAAGTCCAGTGATTTCAATGGGGCTTTCTCCCTGGTATGTGTACATAGGATTGCACCCAAAGAAAAAGTTTAAGTCACCATGCATAACAATCTGCTTTTATAGATCTATATTTAATAGTTACTTCTTAAAACAAATTTACAAAAATTACCACACAATCAAAATGTGGAAATTTTCAACTTAATATCTACATTACTTAATAGCTCAGTGAAATTCACAAGAACATGCTAATTGTATAAGGTCATATTCAGTGTGGTTTAATTGAACTTCCAAGAGGTTGTCTTACAAACAATATTCCAAAATGGAAATAACACAATACCTGTTTTTATGCCAGAGGTCTGTCATGAGTTTGTAGTAACTTCTGCAAATAGCTGGTTTCTTATCAGTTCGAGCTAAGTTTCCACAGTCAAGGAAAAACTGTGTCAATGGTGGGCTGGTAATAAAGAAAAAGAGCACTAGTAAATTGAAGTAGTAGCAAATATGCCAATATTCTTGCTACCATACTTATGCAGTTCCCTGCTCATTGTCAAGTAAATTCATTAGTCTTTTGACAGGGTTGATAAAATCATGTGTGCACATTTTCTTCCTTCTACTTTGTTACTGTAAGCATCTTTCTATATTGCTAATGAAAAAGATATGGAAAAAGGTATTTTCATAACTACTTTCTAAAATCTGGTAAAATCAGGTCTTTGCGTTTCACAATGCTGCAGGCTGCAAAATTATCAAATGAATTGGTCGTCAAATGCAAAGACATGGGCTGCCAATTAATACATAAAACTTCATCTTAAATCTGAATGATTTTACAATAGTTATATTATATCTATACCACTAAAGTTATTTGCTGAGGAAGAACTTCTGCAATAGACTGCAGCAGTAACAGATTCATTTCTACTTTATACATTAATAATGTACAATGGAAAATAATGAAGTGGGGTTCATCATTTCTGTTAAAATATTAAGTAAATATCTTTGCTTTATCCACTAGAATTTGAACACATTTATTTATCTTTGCAGTTTGGAATACAGAAATTTAATCACTTGTCCTTTGAAAGTGTTTCAGTGCATCCTTTGAAACTTCCATAGGTATAAGCTTTCAGCCCTAGTAAATGCTCTCAAATAATTATGTGTATTGTAAGAACTTTAAAAATCACTTTCTTTCCAGTGTCATAATACTATTTGACTCTTTTAATACATAAAATCTCCAACTATTTCTGCCATTAATAAGAGGCTTATATAATTATAGGAAGATCTGTAAAGCAAATATTCATATAGGTTGCATCTACCTTATCCAGAATTCCAAAATCAAACATTACCCACAAAGGTGGCGAAGATACTGACACTTTTGTTTTCTGATAGTTCAACATATACAAACTTTGTTTCATGCACAAAATTATTAAAAATATTGCATATAAAATTGCCTTCAGACTATATCTCATTATATAAATTCAAATATTCCAAAAGCGAAAACACTTCTGGTCTCAAGCATTTTGGATAAGGGAGACTTAACTTATACTACTTAATTTGACTTGTAAACTTTGGAGCTTTAGAAAGAAGCATACTTTTAGCAGAGACTTTACCAATAATTTCTATTAGGATAAAGTTTCAGTTACTGTTACTAGATTCTTGAAGAGTTACTGATCTACAACTCTAACCTAGCTGTTAATTGATCTGGAATTTCAGACAGCAGAAATATGCACTATCCTAAAAATAGCTTTTCTTACCAATTTGAAAGAGCTTGTAAAGCTGCATTCATGTAACAAGTATTTCCAATGTTTTTCAAGCCTGTCAGTCCTACAAATAAGGGGAAAAATTGCTAAACAAGCAAAACATTAAAACATCATGATATATGTAAGGGAAAAAAAATCATCAGATGTTGTGAAGCAAGATTTCAATCTGTTTTGTCCATACGAATTTTCCAAACCTAGTAAGATTGCTTTGCAAAAAAATTTGTTATCATATTTTCTCTTAAAACATTTTCCACAAGACACTGTGTATCTACCTTAATGTGGGAAATTCAACTCCCTAACCACTATCTGCAAGTTTTTCCATCATCCTATAATAACTTAATATTGGTTTAAATCACTATCTTCCTTTGACTATCACTAGCAGTCCTAGACAAAGAAGCAAAGAGAAACATTTATATAATAATAATAATAATAATAATAATAATAATAATTTATATCCCGCCCAGTGGTACTCCAATCAGGGTGGCTTACAGATTTTAAAACATACAGTCCATGATAAAACATATGATACAAGACACTATCCCAGCTATTTCAGAGTTTACAGTGGCTCTGGTAAGTGAGCTTGGCTGATTTCACCAGCATGAACGAGAGGATTTCTAGGGGAAAGGGAAGGGAGGCAGAAGGGTCTGTTTACCTGCTCTCTTTTTAAAGTGGCAGAAACCTAACACTTTTCAAACTGGAGAGCCCAAATTGAGAGGGAAGGGGATGGGAGAGGGGAAGGACGAAGGAGCAGCAGGAATGCAGCAGCACTGGTGGTTCTTTAGTGCTTGCCCTCATGGAGTACCAAAAGGCGAGGGGAGCAGCAGAGAAGCAGAATAATCTCTGGCACTTCCCCTCAAAGGAGCACCAAGAGGTGAAGGGAGCAGCAGGGATGCAGTAACAATACTGGCACCCTCAACTTATCCACGGGTCAAATCACAATCCTTATTTTTTCCCATAAAACCTGCCCTCAACTTATACATAAGGATGATTTATATATAAGCATATACAGTAATTTTACTCTTCATGTAACATGCTTTAGTGGTAAATTAAAAACAACACACTCATTGCAAGCTTTCTTTCATGAGCAGGACACGTTTGCAACTCAGCTTGTACAGAAAAACTGCTTTGAAGCCACCAATGAGACAGAACTACAACAAAAAAGTAGATATATTTCTCATAGAAACAACTTGTGTCAATTACTGTCATTTGGGGAATTATCAAGTTATACTACCTCTTGCCTTGAATTCATCTTCTTCATCCACCTGTATATCTAGGTCATCAAATGTTGCTATCAAAGGAATTTTCTGTGTTGGGATACTAGGCAACCTAATATCCTTTAAGAAAAAATTAAAAAGAAAAACATAAATCAACCACGGGATAGTGATTAATAATGTGTATCCTTCCATTGGTGCAACAATGAAAGTAATGCTGCAAACTGACAGAATTAACAGTACATTACAAATGCAAGTTTATATAGTGTCTCTGATACACCTGTAAGTATATTTGCCACAAGACAATTCAATTTTTTTTAAAAAAATCATTGTTGTATTATATTCTGTTTGTTTTAACTTGAAATTGATTTAATAACTTTGTAAGGGGGGAAGGGAACTAGATTTTGTTTGTTCTATGTAACGTTTTATTGTTGTTAGCCACCCCGTTGTTGTTGTTGTTGTTGTTATTTTGTAAATAAGTATTTTATGTATTTAGAATTCATAGAAGGTTTGCCTTAAAAAGGCCAGATCTATTAATACAGCAACATCACCAACAGTAAAGATGAGCAGGGATGAACTGTGCACACTCTTGCTAACAGTAGCTGGAAACTAAGCATGATAAATCTGAAGCAGACTAGCGTTGCTTACTGGAATCCTGCCTATGGAGTTTTAATCTTTGTACAGAATCAGAAACTACAGTAGGTTTTTAATTATTTCCATGGTACCCTACACATGAGATTCCATTTTCCTACTTTTTCTCTTTTTCATTGTCAGCACTTTTTTATTTATACTCTTAGTTTGTTTTTAAGAAATGAAGTGGTTATTTCATTTAAGCAAACCCCATCTCTATCCTCACTACACTACTTCAAAAGCTAACCATGAGAGTTAGGGGATCTTTTGTCTCCTATGAGAGAGAAGGGGAGCTGTGGTTTGGGGGTTATCCTTGACTCTTTGACTGTGGTGCACATGGTCTAAGGGGCAAGGCTTCTGGTAGTTCACTGACTTGCTTGGGAGCAGAGCTTGACACCACTAGCCCCATGTAACTGTTGCTTCGGTCTTTGGAGCTCTGTCTCTGAAGACGAGCAGCACATACCTTGCAGCATATTGTAAGATTGTTACAAACAGATATTTTAAGTTATCGGAGTCTGAAAGAGGTGAAACAAATAACTGCAGGGATGGAGGCAGAAAGATCTGTTATTCTTTGCTGCAATATATGTGCAATGTTTGTATTTTTGTCAGAAAATCTCAGTGACCACACAAGTGCAAACAGCTACTTGTTGAGATTCTCTGACACATCAGAGAACGCAAGGACTTCTGGGAGAGAACAGAGCAGGAACTGATCCTACAGAACCAACAGAAAGAAACTGCTAATGAAAACAAACAGGGCTGTGACAACGAGGGGCACCCTAAAAGGCAGTAACCATCAGGAATTGACCATAAACAAGGGATCTGGAACCACTCCAACTGCTTCCAACATTACTTGAGGATAACAGTGGTGAAAAGGCACAAGCAGGAGACCAGTAGCAAGAGACACTGCATGTCAGGGAAGGAGCCAACCTAACTACCAACTGCACCAAGAAAAAAGAAGAAGAAAGGTGCTGATGGTAGAGGTTTCATTACTCAGAGGTAAAGAGGAAAATGTGAGCCAGCTGGACAAGATGAATCAGGAAGTGTGCTGTCTTTCTTGCGAGTATATCCAAGATGTCAATGACAAGCTCATCAAGACAAAGAGAAAAATTGGTAGCATGAGCTTTGGCAGACTTGAGCAAAACCCACTGGGTGACGTTGGGCAGGTCACACTCTCACAGCCTCAGAGTGGAAAGGGATCTTGTAGCACTGACTGAAAGAGAGAGGTTGGTAGCATGATCTTTCCTAGACTTGAGCCTCAGGTGCATTTGGTGGAGTGGAAGGCCCAGGGACAGACCTATATAAGTAATTTCTGTGTGAGAGTGTCAATTCAAATTCAAAATGTTGTGTGTATGGAAATGAAGTGGCAAGTCTGGTTTTAACAATGGTT
>CM034706.1:178604038-178615644 GCA_020142125.1 Phrynosoma platyrhinos | reverse complement strand
GAAGGGACTTCAGTACCGGTGTTATGTGGTCTCTCTTAGATGTCCCGGTGTCATGTTTTGTACCAACTGGAGTTTCCGGACCAAGTATGAGGGTAGCCCCATGTAGAGCGCATTATGTTGATGCATGCGATCCAATGTTCTGTTTTCTTCCTAGCAACAGCCTATCCAGATGTAATAGCAAATAATTATGCTATGATGACTGTAATATGAGGTACACAAATGCACAGGGATAGGGGTCACTTTTCACCCCAGTACACCCCCATGGGCAACACTGGCATGTCATGATACATCTCAAGTGGTTTCTCCTCATTTCTAATTGCCATTTCCAGCTGGTTTTCATCTGAAAAAAATGAAGAGGGCTAATGATGGGAAATCCAAACACTGTGCCTATAAAGTAAGATGTTACATAATTCAGGTTGAAACAAGTCAGTAATACTATTTCTTAACTGACATTTTGCCTTTTTCCACCAATCCACACATTGAAGGCTGAATGAAAAATATTAACTTCCTGAAAAGAGCTATAGGAATTAATATTTTGCAACTACTACCACATTTGCAGCTTTGACTTTTGAGGATTTGATTATCTGAGGCTTTGAATCTCTAGGAATCTCTAGGTCTTCCAGTGCAACTCTGCCAGAAGGTGACCATAGAGTTGTGCTGGAGAACCTAAAAATTCCTAGAGAAAACACTTCTCTAGGCATTTGTAGGTCCTCCAGCATGATCTTATGATCAACTTCTGGCAGATGTTGACCACAGAGTTCCATTGGAGGACCTGGAGATTCTTAGAGAAGTGTTCTCTCGGGTAAAAAGAATCGTGTTTTTTTATTTGTGGTTTTCCCACATTCACAGGGGGTCCTTCATCCCTAACTCCAGCAAGGGACCACTGTAAAACCTAGGAATTACACCCAGTGCACTGGTTTAGCACCTCTTCAGTACTTGGGAAAATGTCATGAATGCTAAAGGACACAGTTTATCTGATAATATGCTTGAGCACCTGGTTTTTGGGGGACAAAACTGAGCTCTAATCGAATCTATTGCTCTGTCTATGTTTATTAAAGAGCTCTAAGGATTATTGATAGGTATGAGAAATAGAGTGGGCCTAATTTATAGCTCATATAAATATTTTTGTTTCCTTCATCTTCTCTTTCTTTCTAATCTTTCTCATTTGCTATCAGGTAGTGGGTGAAAGAGAAATGGGATTTTCCAAAATATCTGTTTCCTTCTCTCTCAAGCTCAAAACAAGGACTGAAGCAAAAGAGAAGAATGAAATTATGGATGGAATTTTTCATCTGATTCCAGCAAGGGTTTCAGTGATTTAAGGTAATGTAAATATAAATAGAGCTCACACTTATCAGAATTAAAATGAATATCTACTTCTCAGTGTAATCACAATTAATATAAGCTTTTAGTTATTTAGTGTAGATATAATATAATGTCATATAGTGTACTTTCCAACTAACTTTCCTGTCTCTGGCTCAGTGTGACAGAAAGTGGTCTCTTTGCCTGTTCTAGTTATCTTGGCTTTGCTCCACAACTGTTTTGAGAAACTTTTTTCTTATAGTTGTACATACTATGTTGGCACTTTAATAATATTAATTCAGGGCTGAATTGAATGCCAGCCTTGGCTCACGTGTTATTAGCAGAGGAAGAGACAGGCTAGGTACTCTGTATTAATATTCAGTTCAAGGGATTTTTGCTTCTCAAAAAGTTGGGAGAGAAAGGAAGTATCCCATAAACAGGGCCTTGCATTATTTGACAATTTATAAGTGTTCACACAACTCTAAATATAAGAACCAAAGCTCATGTGCTAATAATACTTGTCATTTAGTGAGAATGAATCCCGAAAGATAGTTTATTTCATGACTGGATCAGTGTTATTAGGACTGTTTCTCTTATTACGAGAATTGTACTTCCTATCTTAAAAGCAAAGCTGCAAAAGAATGTGGTTGTGCTAGTTACACATTTATTGGTGTTTTGCAATCGTACACCTCCTCCCCACCTCAGCTTTCTGTATTATAACATCTTCACCGCAAGAAACCCAACTCTCAAAGAATCTTCCAAATAATCTTGGGAAAGATTTTGCACAACCTTTTATTTTGAATTTAATGCCTCTCACATTACTACTTTCAATAAATATGTTTAATAACATATCGTGGATACTAATACATATTTACCCTGGTGTAAAATGACTAGCCATTGCATCACACTATTCCACACAGTTTGCCACTAAATATTTAGTGGCAAAGTTATTAAAGTAGCTTCCATACAGTTAATGTTGTAAGACTTAGGCTGCATCTGCATTACAGAATTAACACAGTATGACACCATTAACTGCCATGGCTCAATGCTAAGGAATTCTGGAGTTGTAGTTTTGTTAGATATTTAGCCTTCTTTGTCAGAGAGCTCTGGTGTCACAACAAACTACTAATCCTAGGGTTCCATAGCACTGAGCCATGGAAGCTACAGCAGTGTCAAACTGTATTATTTCTACACTGCAGATGCAGCCATAGTCATTACAGGTATTAAATAAAAACAGAAACTGTACACAATAGAAATCAAGCAGTTCCGGGTTCTAATTTACCCCTAGCCCCTACTATCTTCTAGTCCAGTGATTCCCAAACTCTGGTCCTTTTAGAATTCATCTACCAGAAGCCTCAGCCATCTTGGCCACTGGTTTGGAATTCTGGGAGCCTAAGTTCAAAACATCTGGAAGGCCACAGTCTAGGAACCACTAATTTATTCTATATTAATAAATCAACAGTTCAAAAAAGTGGTCATGGACACAGTCCCAGCACATCAGGAAAATTGGAGAAGTTTTGACAACATAATCTGTTAAAAGTTAAACATCTACCATGTATACCTGAGAATGTATGGTGCTGTGATCTATATGAGACTCTCCACAACCAACATATGAGCATCGATTCTGTCAGACAAAGCAGAGTAATTATTAAAAAGATTAATATATTACATCTTCAGGAGCTCAATCGCCAGCAGGTTCCATACACATGACAAAAGATCTTTATATTCTTAGCTTAATGAGAAATATCCAGACTCAGTTCAAAAGCTTCTTCTGAAATGTAGGGTAACTATGGAGTGCCAGATGTTTCCAGTGAGCTGTGCTGAACTATGGTTGAAACTATGGTCTCACTGGATCAGGGCCAGAGGGTAAAGGCCACATTTAAAGTTTACAAAATTCCAACTGATGCCAATAGTTCTGCAATACACCTTTTCAGTATCAATTTATAACCTCAAGCACTTCTGCAGGCCTGTAGCATCAAAGAGCTTATATTTCAATGGAGGGCTACGTATTTAATTCAAGTTGGAGATTCTCTCCATATTATTCTTACATATAAAAGAACATCACTATTATGAATTCTTTCTTTTCAGTAACACTTTAAATGTTTTATTTTATGCATATTTAAATAGGATATATTAAACCAATCATGAACAACATAGAGATACTTGCATTTTGAAATGTTTATTATAAAGTGTATTGAATTTTAAAGACCAACAGAGCAAGAACACCTAATACCTTGCTAGCCACGGGGAATCCGTTCTGGACCCACCCACCCCCCGCAGATGGCAAAAAATGCAGAAACTTAAATGTCATTCTTGCCGTCATTTGCATGTGCAGCCATTGACAAGCCAGGACCTGCTGTCATCAGAAGCTCAAACCGTGGATGACAAGCCCGCACTTGGCGCAAGAATACTGTATCAGTAATGTTAGGATAACTGCAAACTACTTCTTCCCAATTATTTATGAAAAAACTTCATTTACTTCGATATAGCTGCTATCAGATCAACCAAAAATGTGTATTACTGTGAAAATTTGTGAGAAATGGCTAACTTTTACAAAACTAGTAATATAGTAAACCATTGTAAAATAATCCCAGTTCCATGAAAAACAATACTCTTTCTGAATCTATACAGAAGTATCAACAAGGAAGAAAATGTGTCTGTTGATCAGAAAGACAGTTTTTATGATGTACCTACAACAGTATTCCAAGAGCCAAGACAATGAGTTGAGCAACTAATATACCGTATCAAACATTTCTGACTAAAATACATTTTGGAGTACAGTGGTCCCTCCACATTCACGGTTTTGAATTTGCAGTTTTGATTATTCATGAGATCTTGACCCCATGTGCGTGTGCATCCTTCCTCCTCCTCCCTCCTGGGTTTTTCCTCTGGGATGAAAAAGCCCAGGAGGGAGCAGACGGGAAGGGTGCATATGCCAATCCTGCCCCTTTTCCGGCCAGATCAGTGCTTTCTCCAGGCACCTATCTGGCTGGGAAAGGGGAGTGGATGGATCCACCACCCAAGCCCCTTTCCTGCACAGATGGGTGCCTGGGGAAGACAGGCATCCATCCACCCAGGAAAGAGGCTTGTGAGGGGTGGATCCATGCCCCCCCAAACCCTTTCCTGGGCGGATGGGTGCCTGTCTTCCCTGGCATCCATCCACCCAAGAAAGAGGCTTGGAGGGGTGGATCCACGCCCCCCAAACCCCTTTCCCAGGTGGATAGGTGTCTGGGGAAGACAAGCATCCATCCACTGGGGAAAGGGGTGGAGAGCCAGTTAAAGGGACACAGGCGGGGGATGAAGAGGAGTGCATGCTCCTGCTCCTGTTTCCCGCCCCCCCCCCAGTCCCCTTTACTGGCTCCCCCAAGGTCTTGCCCAAGGTCACCAGTGGGTTTCATGACTGTGAGGGAATCGAACCCTGGTCTCCAGAGTTTCAGTACAACACCCAAATCACTACACCATGCTGGCTCTCTACTGTTATGCTAGATACGAATACAAAAACTTGTAGGCTCAAAGTGGCATTCAAACATGAATTCAAATGTGGTCTTGTTTATTAATGGCCTAAAAAAAATGAAAGCACATATCCCAAAAGAATGCCAAGCAATCTAGTGCAGATACTAAACCTGAACTACAGATCTCCCATGACTAGTGGTGAGTGAATATTGTTTTCTACATACTGTAATTCTGCTTACCTCTAAGCATGCCCAAAGATTTGGTCCTTTTATTTTACATTCTTGGCAAGTACCCTATAAAAAATATCAGAAAACTGTGTGGTTAGTTAATATAATTGGCACAAGGCATAAGACAGACAGAAGACAACTGCACAATATTCTCATACTAGACAGACTAAATATTTGGTACAATATTTACAATATGTGCTACAAGAACTCTCTACATAATAAGTATTTGGTAAATCTGCTTTTTAAATATGCTGCCTTTGAGAGAAAACACATATCAGAACTTCCATAAAACTATTGCTTTTCTTTATCTTTGGTTCTATTGGTCCACAAATGTTATCTGTACAGCTTCTGTTGTTTTTCTATCTAATAAAGACTTGCATAGAAAGAACAATGCAATATTGTATTTCATATTCTAAGTTAAACAATGCATTCCTATACACATCTACAAAGAATGCATCTACAATGCAATTCTATACATATCTACAAAGTAAATCTTACTGAGGTTCAATGAGATTTATTCCTAGGAAAGTACAGCAAAAAAGCAGAAAGTTTAAACCTATATTAAATCCCCTGCCTCAAATCTAATAAATTAAGAAGGGAATTTTTAGCAACTGCATCAAATCCTATATTCATGGTTCTCTAAAGATATAGAAAGATACATAAATTGATACATATATAATCTCTACATCTCAAATTTCCTAGGCCTTATTCCCACTTGCAAAAAAATTGGTTTTTGAGCCACATAGATCCAAAATCACAGAATCAATTCAAAACAGAACGACTACATTTTCCATTACCAAATGCCTCCATGTCTATTTGACATGGTTCACATTCACACTTATTTTTGCAGCGGAACAAATTGGATTCTCAATATCAGATGTGTTCAATCTATCCCGGTTATTCTTTTTTTCCTTTCAATAATATGGTGCGCTTGTAGGTGTTTCTAGTTATGCAAGCACTCAGAGGTGTAGCCATGCACATCAGCGGTCACTATTTTCATAGCCCTCTGTGTGTGTATGGGTTCAGGTATATGTGTATGATGCACACGCTCCTCCCTCCTCCTCCTCCTCCTCCTCTTTCCCTCCATGTTGGGAAATGTGCTGCTAACAGCAGGAAGAGTGCAGGACTATTTCTATGGGGGGAACAGCTAGGCTTAATCCCCCATTCGACCCACACCAGGGGATAAATCCTACAATGGCATCCATTACTATTTCCCGTGAAGCCACGGAAATACAACAGTGTGCAGAGACTGTCAAATTATTACAAAAACCCATGCCCCACCATGGTCCCCTAGGGCAGAGAAGAATTCCCATCACAGAACCCCTGACTCACTTTCGTGAACCCACAAAAAACCCTATAGTTCACAGAAGCTATCAATATTTTTTTTTAAAATCCACACTGCACCATTCCCCCCCCCCCCCCCCCCCCCCCCCCGGAACAACCCCACCTACTTGCCCTACCTCTTGAAAATTTTCTGCCAGGACCGAAACACAGCTGCACAGTGTGATTGGGACAGCAATGTGATTTAAAGGGACTACTTGTGGCTGCGCTGGAAATCCACAGCCCCATGGAAGTCCCATGACAGCCCCACGGCAGCACTCAGATCGGGGAAAAATGACAACTTCATAAAGGACTGGTGGAATGGGTATCATCCCTCTGCCCACTCTCTGCCCACTGTCCCTCCCAACCTGAGTGTCCCAAAAGTGATCAAAAATATGTTCACATTTGTTCAGCACAGTTGCAAGCTGGTTCTTTTCAAAAGAACCTGTAAAAGATCTGTCTTCAAAAAAACTGGTTCAGGAGGACTTATGCCGGTTCAACCCAATTTAGCCCAAACTAAGGGCCTTTGCAGACTGCCAGAAATAGTGCAAACTGAGTCCACTTTAAATTGAGGCACTGCCCTTGCTCAATGCTAGGGAATTATGGGAACTGTAATTTATTGTGGCACCAGAGCTCTCTGACAGAGAAGGCTCAATGTCTCAAAAAAAAAAAAAATACAGTTCCCATGATTCCCTAGCACTGAGCCAGGGCAGTGCCTCAATTTAAAGTGGACTCAATTTGCACTATTTCTGGCAGTCTGCAAAGGCCCATAATCAGGTTTGAAATTGACTTGAGTGTGAACACTGCACATATAAACTGGTTTAATCCGATTTGCAAACCAATTTAAATCATAGTGGGAATGAGACCTTAGTGAAATTTAAAAAGCAATAGTTCCATCCATTTAATAAGACAAGTGTGCTGCCTATTATAACACTGGCACTGAGGTATACCAAATGAGTTGTACTTTAATCCATTCAAGAAAAAAAGTAAGAAGCAAATATTAATTCATCAAGCAACATAATTAAGACTCACATGAGATTTTTGTATTAAGTCTTCCTTAGTGATCTCACCAACAGACTCCAGATGTGAGCAATCACTTAGTGCTGACATTTTAAGAGAAGTCACTTCCAGGGCCAGGTATTAGCTACACCTTGAAAAGAGACATCATTATTGTATTCTGAGAGGTGTCTAGTACAACCAATAGCATCTGGCAAAATTTAAAACCAGATTATACAATTTAAACAATTTATGATAGCATTGCAAAACAATGTAAAATAGCAGAATAACAAAAAAGTAGTCTTTGTGAGACACAGAAAGTAACATGTCTATAAAGTGCCTAATGGCCTGCACAAAAAATAATGCAAATGTGATTTCTCTATAGATCAACAGATTACTTTATAACCTTTTTTCATATTACAGCTTAATCTAAGGTAATTGTGGGAAACATTTTAAAGTAACACAAAGGCTGGTCACTGCTGGTTCCTGGGCTTCCAGACTCAGTACTGAATCCAGAAGTACCCCCAAACTACGCATCTGAGTTTTCAGGGGGAGTGTAACCCCATCTAATACAAACTGAATCCCTATTCCTGGATCTGTCTTGACTGGATTAAGCTTCAATTTGTTTGCCCTCATCCAGTCCATTACAGCAGCCAGACACCGGTTTAGGACAGGAACAGCTTCCTTGGATTTAGGTAGAAAAGAGTGATAGAACTGGGTATCATCAGCATATAAGGTGACACTTTACTCCAGAACTCCGGAAAAACTTTCCTAGTGGTTTCATGTAGATATTAAAAAGCATAGGGGACAGGACTGAACCCTGAGGGACAGCACAGGCCAATGGCCAAGGAGTCGAACAGGAATCCCCCAACACCACGTTTTGAGAGTGTCCCTCCAGGAAAGATGTACCTCCAAGCCCCATCCCAGAGAGACAGCGCAGAAGGATACCATGGTCAATAGTATCAAAAGCCACTGAGAGGTCCGGTAGAACCAACAGGGACACACTCCCCCTGTCCAGTTCCCTGCGTAGCTCATCCATCAGGGCGACCAAAGCAGCTTCTGTCCCATAACCAGGCCTAAAACCAGACTGACATGGATCTAGAAAATCTGTTTCATTCAGGAACACCTGGAGTTGAGAAGCCACCACACGCTGCAGCACCTTGCCCAAAAATGGAAGGTTGGAGACTGGCCTGTAATTATCTAGTATGGTAAGATCCAGGGAAGGTTTTTTCAAAAGTGGTCTTAACACAGCTTCCTTTAGGTGTATTGGGACCCTTCCTTGTTGTATGAGGCATTGATCACTTCCCTTACCCACTTCCCCAGTCCTCCTTTGGCCTGTTTAATAAGCCAGGAAGGGTAAGGGTCTAGTATACATGTAGTGGCTCTCCAAGGATTCTGTCCACATTCTCAGACTGCACAAATTGAAAAGTATCCATCAATATTGGACAAGCAGGAGCCGGGGTTACATCCATCAAAACTATATCAACTCTGGCATCTAAGTCAGTTTTATCAGCAAAATGGTGGGCAAATTCTTCACAAGCTGTTGAGTGGCTTACATTCTCCTCACTCATTAGACACTTTCATTTCCAATAACACAGTTTCAGTGATGCAACCAAACCTTAAACTGCAGTTACTTAACTACAATTTACTGAAATAAACTGACCACAAATTATGGTTTAATAGTTTAGACTTAAAGTTTAGACATAATGCTAAATTAAGGTTAACCAATGGCTCCATGGTTCTTATCTGTCCCTCACAGCTGCACTGGAAAAGAAGAGGAAAGAGTTATACTGTATGAGAGTCTAAGACTTGTTTTTGTGATGAGAGAACATCATTTTGTCTAAGTGCAGCAGCTGGAGACAGAAGGTAACTGAACATCAAAATACAGTATTTGCCTATCAGTCCTCCAAGAATGAGGCAGCATTCTTGAGTTGATTAGTTTGAAAGGATTTGACTTAAGGTGGTTAAGCAGGATTTAAATTTGAGATTCCCAAATCCAAAACCAACTCTCTAACTCAGAGGTGGGATACCAATGGTTTCAGATGTTCTTGGATTACAACTTCCTTCAGACACAGCAGGTATGGACCATGATCAGGATCAATGAAAAATGCAGTTCAACCTCATATTGGAATAATATCTGCTCCTGAGGAACATGGCATATTGGCTGGATACACTCTGGACTTTCAGACTGAGTGCAAGCCTATTGGAAATGTCCTTATGCAATGAAACAAAGTAATATGCTTTTTAAAAAACCCTGTAAATAAGTTTTCAGCATGCTGTGCTGAGTTATTACTTGATGAGAAGGACTTCTGGACCCACTGCATCAGCAAATAAATGCTCAGGATGGGGTATACTTACTTCAGTGACAACACAAAGTTTGTTATTGATTTTATGTAAGCTACTCTAGGAGGCTTTTCAGCTGGAAAGCTGGGCAAAAGAGTTTAAAATAAATAGCAATGAACGGTGTCTTTGTCAATTATGATTATCACTTTCAACATTTTTTTAAAAAATCCTTAAATACATTGGAAGCAGATAACTGCTTCCAATGCAGAGGCTACTGGACAACTGGATCTAGGAGTCCTAGAAGAAAATACACTGACTTTGGAGAAGATGAATTCCTTGCATCACTATAGAAGTTGTAAAAAGCCAAAGAGCTAAGGTAAACACTCATGACACAATGAACTGTGGAACTTGCTTCCACAAGATGTAGTACCAACTTGCAGTACTACTTTAAGGGGAGGCTAGACAAACTATCAAAATCCATGTTGGTTCTGCCAGGAATGGGTTTTGTTTAGAAAGGGAATTGATGGTTTTAAACTATTGAATTTAGTTGGGGATATTGGGGATAATAGGTTTGGCATTTGGCTTTTGCATTTGCTTTTGCTTTGACTGTGGGTACAGGTGGCTGGTATTTGATTTGTATAACCATGAGGATGGGGGTGCTTTGCCTAGCTTGCTTGAGATGGAGAGTGGGATGTGAAGCAGTTTGGGAATAGTGAGCACATAGCTTGGTAATGCCTTGGCTTAGCACAAGGGGGGTTGAGGAGTGTTGGGAGGGTGGGAAACTGTTGGTGGGAATGTATTGTGTGTGCCAATTTGTAGAGGGTGGGGGTCATGGGTTTGGGGGGGTTTAATATGGTGTTTGCCCATGTTCTCCTGGAGTTTCTTATACAGTGGAAAGGAGAAGCTAGGCACAGTCATACATTCATTCTAGACTTTAGGAGAGCTGATTTCAATAAACTTAGGAAAACACTGTGAGTGATCCCGTAGTCAGGAATACTAAAGGAGAAGGCAGTTCAGGATGGATGGGATGCATGCTTCCAAATTTTCAGATGGCACCAAATTAGGAGGAATAGCTAATACCAGAGAAGACAGGATGAAAATTCAAAATGACCTTAATAAATTAGAAAGCTGGGCCAAAGCTAATAATAATAATAATAATAATTTTTATTTATAGCCCGCCCCTCTGCTAGGCAATCGGAGCGGGTTACAGCATAATTAAAACATAAAGAGTTAAAAACAGACAATCCCAAAGTTAACAAAATGAATT
This sequence comes from Phrynosoma platyrhinos, assembly GCA_020142125.1. Taxonomy (NCBI): domain Eukaryota; kingdom Metazoa; phylum Chordata; class Lepidosauria; order Squamata; family Phrynosomatidae; genus Phrynosoma; species Phrynosoma platyrhinos. The sequence continues at coordinate 178,604,799 of CM034706.1, read as the reverse complement.
TCAACACAGAGAAATGTAACATATTGCACCTAGGGCAAAAAAAGAAACGTATAGATATAAGATGGGGAACACCTAGCTTAACGAGACTATGAGTAAAAGGGTTCTAGGAGTCCTAGTAGACCACAAGTTGAACATGAGTCAACAGTGTGATGCCACAGCTAAAAAAGGCCAATACAATTTTAGACTGCATCAATATAAATATAGTATCAAGATCAAGGGAAGTAATAGTGCCACTGTATTCTGCTTTGGTAAGGCCCCACTTGGAATACTGTGTCCAGCTCTGGGCATGACAATTCAAAAAGGATGTTGAAAAACTGGAGCATGTCCAGAGGACAACATCTAAAATGTTGAAGGGTCTGGAAACCTTGCCCTATGAGGAATGACTTAGGGAACTGGGTATGTTTAGCCTGGAGAAGAGACAGTTAAGAGGTGATACGATAGCCCTGTTTAAATATTTGAAGGGATGTCATACTGAGAAGGGAGCTAGCTTGCTTTCTGTTGCTCCAGAGAATAGGACTCGGAACAACGGATGCAAGTTACAGGAAAAGAGATTTCACCTCAATATTAGAAGGAATTTCCTGACAATGAGAGCTGTTTGACAGTGGAATACACTCCCTCAGAGTGTGGTGGAGTCTCCTTCATTGGGAGGTCTTTAAACAGAGGCTGGATGGCCATCTATCGGGTATGCTTTGATTTTGAGTTCCTGCATAGTCGGGTGTTGGACTGGATGGCCTTTGTGGTCTCTTCCAACTCTATGATTC
>CM034706.1:178567056-178593612 GCA_020142125.1 Phrynosoma platyrhinos | reverse complement strand
TGGACTCAATTTGCACTATTTCTGGCAGTCTGCAAAGGCCCTCCATCTTCTTACCATCTTAAGTAGGGAGCTTATCACTTGAGGTTTTAAATCGAATCAAGCCCCCCTGGCTGCAGCCTGGAGACAGGGATTATTGCATGCTAAATTGCCGGCTGCCATCAGCCCGGGTCCCAGCCAGGCTCAGCTGGCCCTTTTTAGAAATCGGTATCAGTTGCTGAAAAGCTCTGGCTGAATCAGGCTGAGACCTGGGCTGATGGTGGCCGGCAATTTGGCGGCAATTTAGCATGTGATAATCCCCACCTCCATTCCGCCTCCCGGCTACAGCTTGGGAGGCTTGATTCGATTTGATTTAAAACCCCAAGTGATAAGCTCCTAGCTAGCACTTTCATCCCCAGGAATGCTGTGGTTATGTAACTACATTAACTCGATAGTATATTGATAATATATTGAGTTCTGAATATTTATGACTCTGTTAAGCTAACAAATACTCTACTAGGTAAAGACCCATTATCCTCTGCCAGCATGACCATGATGAAAATATGGTCCAACACATCTGGAGAGCACCAGGTTGGGAGAGGCTGGTGTAAAGCTTATTATTTTGATACAGTACAAACTATCAAGCATTATTTTTGGTGCAAGCTGAACATAGTTCACCAGTTATTGTTTTAAAATTTTAAGCTGCTTAAAGAATATCTGTTCAGTAACATCACACTTATCAACTCTGTGTGTTTGCCAGTAAACTCTATTTTCTATTTTGATGAAAAATGACGTGTTATTGGAGCATACCCTCCAGCATTTCGCTGAAAACCAGGACATATATGGCCAGGCATAACAGAGTGTGGTCAAGATGGCAAAAGCTGGAAGTGGGGGGCTGCAGCAGTTTGCTTTTGCCTGAATCTACAGGGAAGGGCAAAACTCTGCCCTTTTCTCTCCCCCCCCCCATGAATAAACTGAGTTCAAACTACTGTTGAACTCTGAACTGAATTTGCACCAATGGAAACTGGAGTGGGAAAGAAGGAGGAAGAGATAAAACAGGACATTTTACAAGTAGTTGAAAAACAACAGAGGATTAATTGGCACTAGCCCTGCCAAATTGGAACATATAGATAGTATATAGAAGTAACATATCCAGTACTACTGCCATAAGAAGTGCTAATACCTGCATCTTAGAATTTATAAAAATACACAGTTTTCCAGCCATATATTGAAGTTATGTTTTAAAATTTTTTTTTGCACTTTTCCAAAACGTTTTGCACTTTTCCAAAAAGTTTTATTTAAAATAGAATGTATTATTATTATTATTATTATTATTATTATTATTATTATTAACATTAATATCCTGCCCTTCTCTCAGGACTGGGACTCAGGGATGCTTACAACGTTAAAAAAAACACCATACAGTTAAAAACAAATAAAAATAGTACATTAAAATAGGATTAAATTACTACAATAATTAAAACAAATTCAGTGACAAAATATCAAATACTTTAAAAAATAAAAATGGTTAAAAATGTATGTGGGAGTCATATTTCCAGTATGAATGAAAATATGCATAAACTAATTTATTCTTTCTGAAATATGTATGCTATAACTTCCTATTTCATTTTTATTTTCAGATTAAGCTCTCACCAGGTCTAAAGAAGTTATTTGTAGTAACCACAGTGAGTGCGGTGTCTGTGTTGTTTCTTGCTCATCACTTCAAAAGAAAACGTGGGAAGAAGTCCAGGAAAATATCTCCATGGGAACCGAGTCATTTGGTATTGGACCACATGAAAACATCTTCATCAGAGAAAGGTAGGTGACATATCTATGGAAAAGAAATGTCCTAGAAACCGCATATTACTGACTTTTAAAAAGAGAAGGCGAACCTATCTGAATTTTATTAGAATGGCTGCAAAGTATGGTTACCAGAAAGTACTACACTATAGGCTTACAATTAGCAGTTGGCAGTTCCTGGGTCAAATAGATCCTATTGAAAAGTATTTGTGGGCTTGGGTTACAATTCCAGAAGGTATAGCCATGGGATACAAACCTCTGTGAAGCATAAACTTAGAGCCTGGCCTGCTATCATTCCCCTCCATCTTCAACATGGTCCTCCACTCAGATATATTTCTCATCAGGATGCTATATCTATGTAGCTGCATGTGTGCATTGGGTCTCTTTGTTTTTCTCTAGATTGTGTTTTCACTGAGTTCCTAAACTGCATCTTTAATCTTTGGATAATTAAAAAATACATGTATGCCCAAACCAGTTAGTGGGTTCACAGCTTTTCTCTCTGCGTTGCAGGAAGTGTTTGGTTGTTGTTAACTGCCTTCGCATTGATCTCAACCCATGGCAATCCTATGGATGACACATTTCCAAGACCCTCTATCTTTCACTGCTCTGCTTAAATCCTGCAACCCCATACCCATGACCATCCATCTGGTATGTGGCTTTCCTCTCTTCCTACTTCCCTCCACCTTCCCCATCATTATTTTTTTTTCCAAAGAGTCCCCTCTTCTCATGATGTGTCCAAAGTACAACAGTCTCAGTTTGGTCATCTTGGCTTCCAGGGAGGTTTCTGGTTTGATCTGCTCTGGGACCCACTTGTTTGTCCTTTTGGCTGTCCATGGGATCCTCAGCACTCTTCTTCAGCACCACATCTCAAATAAGTTGATTTTCCTCCTATCTTCTTTCTTGACTGTCGAGCTCTCACATCCATACATGGTAATAGAGAATACGACAGCTTGTATGATCATGACTTTTGTGCTGAGTTGTATAACTTTGCATTTTTGAATCTTTTCTAGTTCTTTCATAGCTGCCCTCCCCATTCTTAATCTTCTTCTGATTTTCCGGTTGCAATCCCCATTCTGATCAATGTTTGATCCCAGATACGAGAACTATTTTATTATTTCTATTTCCTCATTGTCTAGTTTGAATGTGTGTAAGTTCTCTGTGGTCATTATTTTTGTTTTCTTTCTGTTCAACAGTAAACTTGTCTTTGTATTTTCTTCTTTGCATTTTCTTCTTTTATCTTCCTTACTAGTTGTTCTAGTGAGGTTCTCTGCTAGTATTATGGTGTCGTCAGCATATTTCAGATTGTTGATATTTCTTCCTCCTATTTTCACTCCTTCCTCCATGTCCAAGCCTGCTTTCCTTACAATATGTTCTGCATATAAGTTGAATAGATAGGGTGATAGGATGCAGCCTTGTCTGATTCCTTTGCCAATTGGGAACCTTTCTGTTTCTCTGTGTTCTGTCCTGACAGTAGCCTTTTGTCCTGAGTACAGATTCCTCACTATGACTGTCAGATGTGTTGGCACTCCCATGTCTTTAAGGGTGTTCCATATCCTTTCATGATCTATGCAGTCAAAGGCTTTGCTGTAGTCTATAAAGCACATGCTGATTTTCTTTTGGAACTCCATGCTTTGCTCCATTAGCCATTGTATACTTGTAATGTGATCCCTGGTGGCTCTATTACTATTAGTACTATTACTACTGTTGCAATCCACATTGACAGAGTTAATTCTAGTGCTAACCAACATACGTCAACAGCGATGGAAAACAAAATGATGGCCAACAGATTTGAAGCGTTCAGTATACATCCCCATCCACAAAAAAGGAGACCCAAGAGACTGCAGCAACTATAGAACCATAGCGCTAGTTTTCCATGCAAGCAAAATAATGCTTAAAATTCTGAAACATAGGCTCCAACCATACATGGAGAGAGAAATCCTAGAGGTCTAAGCAGTTTAGGAAAGGAAGAGGCACCAGCCATCACATTGCAGGAAGTGTTAGTGGATGGATAATGTTAAATGCTAGATTTCATGCTGTATTTGTAAAGAACAACTTGTACAGTATTTATTCATTTAAAATTTAAGTTCAAATTCTATTTTATGTCCATGGAGAGGTTTCTCTGTGGACTGTTCCTTTCTGGTCTGTCAATGGAAGAATTTGGGAGTTTATCATGGCAACTTTCAGGTTGCATGGGGATAAAGATGCTAGATTCCCCTAAAAACTGGTCCAGCCTTTCTTATTGTTTTATTTCCCATCCTCAAATCTTGATGTCTACAAAATATGTATACCAAAAAGCAATCAATAAAATCTGAACTAATCATAACTTTACATACTCAGAATCCCATCAACCTTTGTATTTCAGTGCTAGCCTTTTTGAACATAAAATTGGTCTCACAATGATAATTTTTTTTTTGGTGTTCTTTGCATGTTCTCCTACCATCTTAAATGCAGTTGAAATACAAGTGCAATTTTAGGGATTTCTTTATTAAAACCCATTTGTGATCATGCCAGTGTCACTAGTTTTAGTGGAACTCACTCCTGAATAGATGTGCATAAAATTGTGGTCTCAATCTACTTGTTTTCCTTTTCAGGATCCAGTTGTTCCAGCAGCAGACAAAACCTATCACTTTCACTGAGTTCAGCCAAAGAAAAAGGATTTCAATCCTATATAAATGCAAATGGAAGTCTCTTCAGTAAATACTCAGGTTCAGTGCAGAGTTTGGCCTCGGTAAGTACAGGATATGAAAGATTACCATAAAGTACTCAATAAATCAGTTGCTGTTTTTCCTTGATACTTTCTCGTAACTTGTCAGTATAGAAGCTTACATACTATCTCCTCTTCTTTGGAACTGGTATCATTTCCTCATTCAGGTTTTTGGGGAAGGAGAATAGCATTCTGTCACAGCATGACATTCCAGGTTATCTGTTCTGCTATGATTTTAAAGAGTCAAGTTCAACATGGGAATACCAGTCTTTCACTGCAAAGGGAACTGGCAAAGCGCTTGTGATTCGTTTGACAAAGAATTTTGTTTTACTGCCATTGTGAATTTTCTTGAACCCACAGAATTCTTTTTTTAAAAAAAAAAATCATGAATAAGATGTTCAGTAGAGGAATGGGATGTTGGAACAATATTCCTTTAAACTGTACAATATTTTGAATGGCTAGAATTGCTAAGTCACAGCACTTGGCATGATGCAAAGGATTGCAATAGAGATTGCATCGTGCTAAGCAGCACCGGGTGATGACCATTAGGCAACTCTCTATATAACAGCACTGAAACTCAGTGCATGTGTGGATTGATGATAGTAGTTGATGGTTGAACTACAGACAGTGAATGTTGAGAGGAATCGTGAGGAGCGTTTGTACATATATGTATATATTGCAACTTAGGATAAAGAACCTCCAAAGACTTAGAAGATATCAACAAGTATCTGTGAGTTTATTCAAGTGGTCAGTGCATTGCCAATACTTAAACTGAACTGATGCTTCCATACTCTGATAGTGTTAGCTACTGTCGAGAGTGTTTACCTCAGAAAGTGCTGTAACTTGGCATCTCTGGTGGGCCTAGAGTTATCAATAACAGCTCCTTTTAGAAACAGGTTCTGTCCGAACTGTGGCAAAACTCAGCAGTCAGTAGGATGTTCTACATTCATTCATTGGATTTCTTTTTAAAATTGGAAAATCTATCAAATTCCTTAGGCCACAAATGCTAAACCATGTTTTAATTTTATGACAGAGGGATATAGTGAACCTTGGATTTGTAAACGTGTCGCTCTGTCACATGATGGAGAAATAATTGAAAATTTCCTTTTTTGGTTGTGAATAAAACCAGCTTTCAGATATACCTGAAACTGAATTATTCTAACAAACCAAGGCCAAATTTATGTTTTCAGATACTGGATAGCTTGAACTACCAATTATCAACAGTTAAACCAGTTTTCTCCAACATTTGTTTGAAAGCCCTTTATATATTTTAGCTAATTTGGATGCTGTCAAATACCATCTATATTGCATTTTAAAAAGGTTTTCCCTCAGCTCAAAACAGGCAGTAAATTGTAGTCTTCCGTTCCATGTTTTTCCCATTGATCCAGCATGATATTTTGTTTGAGGTCTTGAACCCATATCTTTGGCTCTTTGATAGGTTGCAGTTTATGCACAGCTGATAGTGATATTATCAGTTTCCTTTTTTCCAGACAAACAAAGGAGGAAATGGATGAACCTGAGATCTTTTACAGAGCCCACAATTATATCATTTTGATACCATAACTTCCATGACTGTATCCAAAATAATCCTGGGATCTGTAGTTTTGTCTGGTATTTTGAATTGTAGGCCTCTAATGCCTCATGAAACTACAAATCCCAGAATTCCATAATTATTGCAGTTAAACCTGTATCGAAGTGCTATAATTGTATAGTATGAAATTCACCTGAGAATTGCCATGGCTTGATGCTAAATCCTGCTTTAGCATAAATATTTGAAGATTCTGAGTGACATTTTTATGGTGCTTTTCACTCCCTCCAAGTTTTCAAGAATCAGCACAGGACATTATGGGGAGAGAATTTTAAATTTCAGCCCCTTTTCTTTGTTACTGAAGCCTTCTTTCCCCAGGTCAGTATTTTTCATTTGGAATGTTAAATGTATCTCTTGCACCATTTCCTTTTCGGAAAGTACTTCACTCAAAAGATCACATGTTTACAAATAATGTTCTTACAGATCTATCACCACACAACCCCAAATTTCAGAAACACATAGCCAAAACCTATATGCACATAATTACCTGTCACTTCACCTTCTACTATCCCATTTTCCCTTCTTTCATATCTTACTTGGAAGAAGCTACCTTGCTAGCATATACCACGGTTGAGCACTTTTCCTCACAATAATGGGTCGTTGTTGATGGGATGTCTGTAGCACATGGTTATGAAAAGTAGAATAGAATACTGTACAGTGTTACACCTACAATGTGTCTGAGATGTATCAGAATGGAGGAAGACACATGCAAGAAAATTGGTTGCCACAGGTATGACAGACAAGCAAGAGGAGGATATAAAAAGCATGTAGGAAAAAAGAGGAAGAAATTTGTCCATGGGTTTGGTAAGGTTGATAGGGAAAGCTGTATATTGGAATTTACCAGCCAGACCATTGTCTGTAGTGTAGTCATTATTAATATTTGAGAGTATGTGAGTGATTTTGCTATACTTTTGTTACATAGCAGAATAACACCAGTCAGTTATAACTAGTTAGGCAAATATAACTGGTTAATGAGACCAAAAGGATAAGATATGGCCTCACTGAATATACCGTATAAATGTCTCTTTGCATACCCATACATTTTTTAAAAATTAGGTCCAAAGTGCCACATCCTGTCCTAGCTGTGCCTGTGTCAATTCCAGTTCCTGGGACAAAGCTGATGAAGATGATATAAAGCTAGTCAATATCCCAGTGACTACTCCTGAAAACTTATATTTGATGGGTAAGTGAGCTGCCTTTTCAATGTATATTATTTTCACCTGTAATTTAAAATACGTCTAAATTCATTGTCTAAGGCAGGGGTAGGCAACCTTTCCCCTTTAATGGCCGAGGGACTTCATCTCCCAGAAGCCTCAGCCATGTTGGCCAATAGTCCCATGTTGGCCAATAGCTCCTGGGATTCTGGGAGCTGAAGTCCCTTGGCCCTTAAAGGGGAAAGGTTGCCTAGCCCTGGTCTAAGGGCCTGAACAGACTGCCAGAAATAATCCAGCTTGAGGCCACTTTAACTGCCCTGGCTCAGTGCTAGGGAATCATGGAAACTGTAGTTTTTTATGGCACCAAAGCTATCTGACAGAGAAGGTTCAATGTCTCAGACAAAACTACAATTCCTATGATTCCCTAGCATTGTGCCAGGGCAGTCAAAGTGGTCTCAAGATGGATTATTTCTGGCAGTCTGTTCAGGCCCATAGTCTTAAGTATTGTATGTTATTGTAAAACATACACAGAGAGACACATGCACATAAAACCCTTTTTTTCCTTTTTGCATGGCATGATGTTACAGCACTGTCTGAGGTAGACACTCTCAACAGTAGCAAAGTATGGAAATACCAATTCAGTTTAAGTATTGACAATGCACTGACCACTTGAATAAACTCACAGACACTTGTTCATATCTTCCAAGTCTTTGGAGGTTCTGTATCTTAAGTTGCAATATATATAGATATCTACAAACACTCCTCACGACTCCTCTCAATATTCACTTTGTGTAGTTCAACAATCCAACCATCAACATCCACCTTCTCCAACCCACCTTCTCCAACAACCTACCAACATCAACTCATGCATGCCCTGGGTCTCATTGCACTTATAGACTGCATCATGCCAAGTGCTCTGACTTAGCAATTTTAGCCATACAAAATATAGTTTTAAAAGAACATTGTTCTAACGTGATGGCATATATGTGTAAGGCATGTTAAAAACATAGAAGTATTTAGTATAAAAGTTCCTTACAGGCCATGAAGCATAGCCCTTAGTCTCGAGGCAAAATTGCCAATGCCCTAACCCACGGGTAAGCAACCTTTCCCCTTTAAGGGCTGAGGGACTTCAGCTCCCAGAATCCCAGGAGCTATTAGCCAACATGGGACTATTGGCCAACATGGCTGAGGCTTCTGGGAGCTGAAGTCCCTCGGCCCTTAAAGGGGAAAGGTTACCTACCCCTGCCCTAACCTTTTGCCATAGACAGAGATAAGAGACCAAACAAAGTAGTTGGAATCTTTGATTCCATAAATACTTTTAAAGACATAATGCCTCCAGTGCCTCTTTGCACATTCAATACCTCCTTGCGCAGCTCTTTCCCCCCAGCAACATAATAAAGCTAGAAAGTTCCCAGGTGTAGTTCTGTCTTCCTGGCTACTGATGAGCCATAGAGGTGTACCTGCACACTATCTAACCTGCATTGTACAGGTGGAGGAAAGAGCAGCCTTTCTCCTACTAGAACTCCAGCAGGTATGCTAGAAGTCTGTTGTTTTCTGTGGCTAGACATTGTGAGCCCAATAGTGTTATGTAATGTTAAGTCCAACAGTTCTATCTCCAGTGCACAGATTGAATGTGAGGGTGCCTTGACCGTCTTATGTTATGCAGCCAAGAAAAGAGCAGCTTCACTCTACAACAGGGGTAGGCAAACTGTCCCCTTTAAGGGCTGAGGGACTTCAGCTCCCAGAAGCCTCAGTCATGTTGGCCAATAGTCTGGGATATTGGCCAATAGTCTGGGATTCTGGGAGCTGAAGTCCCTCAGCCCTTAAAGGGGACAGTTTGCCTACCCCTGCAAGTCTACAACATAAGTACGGTATGCTGATGGAGTTTTAAGCTCTGCCAACACACTAGTAGGATCTTACCTTGACTTCTATGTGGTGCCTGTATGTAACAAGTCCATAAAGTGTTGTAAACTGATATCATAAAACCTAAGACTAAAATTCTGATAGATTTTTTGAAAGAATATGGAATAATTCTACTTAGAACAGTGGAACAGGAGCGAATCAACAGTTGTCCTATCCAGCTCATAAACACAGCCTGCCTTACCCTTTCTCCCAATCTATCCATGCAATAAAGACCAGCTTGGCCACAACTGGAAAACAAGTGCATTATAGAAATGTGCCTGCAAAGTAAATGGTTCAACATGGCTTGAGCCAAAAGGAAAAGACTTATGATACAAGAGAAGGCCAATTAAATCTTTGAGGGAAGGTTGGTGGATTTGTTTTAAAAATCAGATGAAAAGTGTTGCATTTCTTTCAGGAATGGAACTATTTGAAGAAGCACTGCGACGATGGGAGCAGGCCCTGACTTTTCGGAACAGACAGGTTGAAGATGAAGCCAGCTGTAGTGCAATCAAACTTGGAGCAGGGGATGCAGTTGCAGAAGAAAGTGTAGAAGTGAGTAAATGTCAGTACATGGATGCTTTTTCATGAAAGCGCTTTTGCAATTTTTCAGAAATGGTAAAAAATATATGCCAGGTTCCAGTGAAGAAACTACAGTTGTTATTCAGGAGAGTCTCCTGGCACTTGGGCATCTTCCCTGTTTCACCATTTCAGCATTGTTCTTTACTGTCATTTTTCACCAGTATTTAAATGACATTCTGTTACTATGAAAAAATGCCTTATATGCAACCTTCACGAAGTTTCCTATTATCTTTTTTTCTTTAGTTGTAATGACATTTACACTTTTCAAGATAAAAGAATAAATCTTCAAATAAGCATTTTGTTGTTTTAAACATATGCGCATGGGGTAGTTGTACTGATGATACTTCAGCTTTATTTTTAAACATGTTTATGTGGAAATAAGTGTTCAGTATGGATCTGAAGTCCAAGAGTTTACCTTTTAGTTTTCCCAACAAGAGCCACTTTGTAAGTAATGGTCAGACTTTGCTGTTCTTAATAGCTCAGCTACACTTGATCTTAGCCAAAACAAGAAGATCAGCTGCTGTAGTATGCAATTGTTCAGGTCCTGCTGTTCCTTCATGTGGTGTTACATAAATGATTAATAACTGAAAGAATTCTTGCTGAGCTTTGTCCATCACAGAACCTCAATTTTGTGGTGTCCCCCCCCCCCCCCCCGCGTTTTCCAGGCTATGTGGCTGCTTTTCCACGGCCTAGAAAACCCACAGAAAACTATGGACACCAGCTAAGAAAGCCTTCAACTTCACACTCAATTTTGTTGTTGTTAGCTCCCTCCAAGTTCCACTTATGGTGACCATTTAAATGGGATGTCTCCAAGTTATCTTATCATCAATTGCCCTGCTTAGGTTTTGCAGACTCAGGGCCAGTCTATACATCTGGAATGCCAAGCATTATCATCTTTTCTACTGAGCCATGCTTTCTCATGATATGGCCAAAGTATAACAGCCTCTCCATTACCTGCCTAAAATGTTAGTGAAAAGAATCTGTTTACATGCTGCAATCTCTTTTTACAGGATATCATTAGTACTGAATTTATTCATAAGCTTGAATCATTGCTCCAGAGAGCATATCGACTCCAAGAAGAGTTTGAAGCTTCCCTTGGGGCATCTGATCCAGCTTCCTTTCCCAATGATACTGGTGAGTTCTCTTTCTCTTTCTCTCTTGTGTATGTCTCACTGGTCCATCTTGACAACAAACACTGTCATTCTTGATAACAAAAGGGGCCATAGGAGATGCTAGACAGAATTGGATGATACGAAACTATTTGTATTTTTATTTCTGTCTTTTGCACTAAGGACCATTTCATATACCCAAGAAGCATACGAAGTCATTTGTTCCACACACGTTAAGATTGAATGGTGCAATGCAGTGAATGATCAAGACCACAGACTCAAAAGTCCACAAAAATTGAGGGGCAACTATATATTATATGCCCTCACATGATATTTTTAATGTTCTTGTTTGATTTTGTTTGATTTTGTTTCCTTTCTGCAATGCAGACATTTAAAAAGATTTCAAAGAATACACACTAGGGAGTGGGAACAGTAGGGAAAGGAAGAGAGTTAGCTAAGAGTGCTCGTGGGATCCCTTGTGTTTTGGAAAATGTATCAGTTATTTTAGTCAGTGTTCTGTTGATCTCTGTAACCCTCACCCCTAATTCTATTTCAAGCAAATACTTCTTTTCATGGTGCCCAAATGTCCTGGGGTAGGCCTTGCTGAAGTAATCAGTGTGGAAATAAATACACTTGAAGGCTGCCAAAGTGGTTAGGTCTTCCAGACTGTTTATTTAGGTTAAGTGCTGTCCCTGTTGCCAAATAAATTTATTAGACACAGTTTGTTTCTGGAAAGTGTGCATTTTAAGGTAATCACAACTGTCTGGTTTGACTGAAGCCTCAGGTTTTCGTAGTATTAGGGTCTGAGCCAAATAGTTCCTCGACTATAAATTATGTATAAGTTGAGGGCAGGTTTTGGGGCCAAAATTATGAATTTTGAAATGACCCGTGGATAAGTTGAGCATAAAACTTAGGGGCATGAAACAAAGGATCTAAAGCAGTGGTTCCCAAACTTTGATCCTCCAGCTGTTAGACTACAACTCCTAGAAGCCCCAGCCAGCTTGACCAACAGTCAGGAATTCTGGGAGCTAAAGTGAAAACATCTGGAAGAACAAAGTTTGGGAATCACTGATCTAAAGAATTAAGCAAGGGAAAACAATGCAAAAGAACTTACAAAATTCCAGCAGTCATAATTGTTTGGATTCACCCTAGAAGCTGGATGGGTGAGAGAATAGAGTAATCCAGGACAGATTACACTCTTGCATTTCACCAGGGGATAGTTCCTTTTTGAATAATACAAATACAAAGTACAGAAATTACTTTGACCAGGGGGGATAAGTCAATTTAGTTTTTTTGGGTCAATTTTTTGACTAAAATTCCTAGACTTATACATGAGTATATACAGTATATTGCACTTTTTATTGTTAAACTTTTTAAACATTTATAGGTTTTATGATCATAATACAGCATATATAATAAAACTTTACAAAATATTAGATCACATACTTTTCACACACCCCTCCCCTCTCTCCTTCCTCCGATGGCTTTGACCAAATAAATTAGTATCCAATACCCATAATGTGGAATATCTTATTAATGATTTCTCTAACTTCATTGTACCACTTTTCAACTTTAAGTTTCTCTATCCAACAGCCCCATTTTTCCCACCAGGCCATTTCATTTATTTCACCATTATATTTTCCTTTTTCTTTCCCTTAAATATTAAAATAAAAGATATCCTTCAATATAATATGACCAATTCCCCCCCCAACATTGTTTATTTTTCCAACCGAATTCAATTACTGCATGTGCGGCCCTTAACAGATTTTTTATTATGTAATCTGTTTTATTCAACCTGAATTTTCTCAAATTCAGAGTTAAACAATTCTCCTTTTCAAATTGAAAGTTTCTTCCCATCATCCTGTTTATCTCATGTAAACATATAACCAAAAAGTTTGTATATAGGGGCACTCCCACCACATATGAACTTTGGAGAAAGTTTTTTACTTATCATTGCTATCTGATGTGTGGTTTTATACCATCTGCTCATTAACTTTAACTGTTGTTCTCTCTTACCTTTATATTTTTAATTTTAGTTATTTGAGAGAACCAAGATGTTAAATCTTCAGTGTTTATCTTTAGATCTTTCTCCCATATACCCTCAAGTCCTTCTTTTATACCAAATTGTTTCTCCAAAAGAAACTTATAAACCTTTCCTATTAACCCCTTCCCTCCATCCTTCTTTTCAGTATATCCTCAAATTGTGTTGTACTGTCCCCTGTTCCTTTGATTTCTTGTAAGGTTCTATTTTTTGATATTAACTGAAGTCAGCATATCTTGCCAAATAGTTCAGTTAATTTTTCCATCCTAATTGGTTTCCCTCTTTCATCAAATAAGTCCAGTATATTGCACTTTTAAACAGAAACTCTCTCTTCTCTGGCATGACTCCATCATGTTTGTTCTAATACTGATTTATGAGTCTGAGATATTGTTTGCCACCAGAGGTCAGCAATTCATTCATTATTATTTTTTTATGATAATCTGTGTATACTACAATTGCATGGGGAGCCACTGGTTTAAATTTAGTTAGTGGGTTCTTTTCCATTTTTTTTCCAGCACCTGCTACTTTTAATCAGTACACAGGGCCTTGCATGACAGCTCTGATGTTAGAAATTGCACTGCTATACATTGTGTTGGCCTGCATCTGCATATCAGATGCTGTATGTCAGTTTCCTTTTTAATTTTTCTTTTCTGCCTAGTCAGTCAGCTTTATAATTCTCAAAGGCTTGAATGAATTATGTATCTCTTGAATACATCTGGTGTTGAGTAAGAGACCAGAATATATAGAGGGAGTTGAATAAGTAAGTAAAGCAACCCTTTGAATGTCTCGACATGCTATTTTCAAGTATTTTGGGAATACAGTTTTTAAGTATTTTAATTACTGCTACATGTTCAGATACGACATTTTTATTATTTAGTAATAGTACCTATTAAGAAAACAGCTTCACTTTATCCTGCAAATTTTTGTACTGGCTACATTTGAAAGAGGATAAAAGGATGATAGAGTAAGCTACTTGGTACTGCCATTTCTTGGCAGTAAATAAAATCAACAAAACTTCTTCACTCTTTCTTAATGCATGTTGGCTCAACATATAATTGTGAATATGTTGTTGTGTGCCTTCAAGTTATTTCTGATTTATGGTGTCCCTAAGCTGAGCACCTCAAGTTATCTCCATACAGTATGTTAGACCCTTACTCTACTTGTTTCCTTTTTGTCCCATCAGGGTGAAATTTGATGGTTGAGTTATCTGTTTGATAGTATCTGTGATACATTTCTCTTTGCATTTAAATATTATGAAATTATTTATGTAGGATAACAGCTATTGAAGAATGTGACCACCCATCTACCTATTATACTTCATGTTATGTGATCATCAATGTATTATCTGAACAGCAGGGGAAAGACAGCAAAAATTAGCAAGTGTATTTTTCTGAATTGTGTCAAAAGCAATATAATCTCAACTACAATAATGGGAATTCATCTTGGCAGCAATACTTCAGAATTGTTGTTGTTGTTATGTTGGGAGGTAGTACAATATTTTGTGCAGAACCTGGAAAGTTGCTTTAAATAAAAGTTACTATAATGAGAAGCTAATGCCATCCATAGCCATATTAGGATGTTGGGTGTGGGGACTGCTATTTTGATTTTGCAGAAGACAATAAGAATGTAGGATCATAGAAAGGAAAATGTGTTGCTGTGGTGTATTTGTGGCCAAAGCTGCTTTTCCTTTTGGAAGCACTGAGAGCAATGAACATTCCCATTTTTCCTTGGAGGACCAATGAGAACTTGTGTCAAAGAGGGCAGCTGGTACAAACTACTGGAGCCTAGCAATGTGGAAGGAGGACTGGGTCTGACTATGCTGCATACTGTATATATATATATTTGTCTTTCTCAGTAGCAGTATTGTTTGTTGTTTGATTCTGACATCCATTGTAAAATTGGTGAATTTTAAAGAAAATTATATACAAAATTCTAAATGATGGTCTGCCATTCCTGCAAGTGAGAGCAGGACTGGAGTCCAAGGATGAGCAAGAGGATGCAATAGCACAAGGAAGTGGGAGGAAAGGGACAAGAGGGGCAAATGGGTAGCATCAGAAGAAGCACAGGTAAGACCTCTAAGCATAGTGGCAACAGCTGGAAACAGAGACCCAGAGATGATCAGCCCACTGTAGCCTCAGTTGACCAGAAGAGGAAGAGGAGGAGCAGTACTTCCACCTCCATGGCCTAAGCAAACTCTTTCCTCCTGTGTCTCTCAGAGCTGCTCCTGAATATCTTCTGACTGCCCAGAATAAACTGGTGAGGAGCATGTGATCCAGGAGGAGGGCAACCTCTGGGTGTGGGTCAAAGAGTGAAGTTGGCCAAAGAGTGTGGTGGGCAAAGACAGAGAATGCTGATTGTGGGTGGCAGTAACTGTGTGTTCATTCCCTACCTACAAAGATTCAAAGGGCCTTAAAGGAACAAGCAAATGTCCAGACCCAGAGGGGGGGGGGGGTCACAAAAGTAGAATAGGAGAAGCCGCCTTGGCAGCCCTCAGAATAGGAGATAAAGATGAAATTGATTGATTGTGTGTGTATTCTTTCTATCTTTTTTCAGTTCCGCCCTTGTAAACACATTGCCTTAAAAAAAATGCTTCCCAAGTCTTTGGAATACCCTGTCACCATATTTCCACACTGTACAATGGTAGCACATTCATAATACTTTCATCCTGTGGAATTGTGGGATTTATAGTCTGGTACTTAAAATTTTCTAATACACACTCCAGGACTGTAGCCTTAGAACTCTTTATCAACAAAGTCTAAAGTACCTCACAAAGCTACAAATTCCAGGATCCCATAGGATGAAGTCATAGTATTTCAACTAATACTGAGGTGCTTTAATTTATATAGAGTGGATACCCCATCAGGATCCTTATTATGACATGAAGACATTGCTATATTTTTGGATTACAGTACTCATACTCCTCTGGCCAAGTTAGTACATAGGCATGAGATGAAACACTATCTGAGAATCTGAAAGACAAACAGTAATCATTTTATAGGAAATTCTGTTTTACAGAAGGGACTTTGGATGCTAAATGCTGTGTTTTTAGATTAATTCTCCATGAAAGCCCCTAAGACCTCGAGGGTAATGGTTGTGTTTATACCCATGTAGGTACTTCTTTTCCTTGGACAAAATGTGCTAAATTCACTCCAGCCAATTTCCTTTAACTTAGCCTCTCTTGTCTATCACATCACTTTCTTACCATAACTTAAAAGATTTTGAATTGCCAGCTGCCCACTGTCACCTGACATTTCATTTTGCTTTTAAACCCCTCTCTGATATTTTGGATAAAGTTTTCAGCCAATCAGGGTTAGTATTTTCTCAAACTATATGCTAATTCTGTTGAACTATCTGTCTTTTCAGAATTTTTCAGCAATATTCTCATGTACAGGATTATAACACTCAATATAAAGCATGCAACCAAAATAATTTACCCAAATGACTTCTCTACAGGAGTAATTGAAACTGAGACAGTCACAGATACCTAAAAGAACAAAAAGAAATCTAGATGTACATTTTAGAGTCTTACATTTCATTTGTCCTAAGCTTTTGTACAATGTAGTTCACTTTACCAGATGCATGAACTGTTGCCTCCATTGGTAGATATTATACATATGTTGTAGGGCAGGAATAGGGGAATTGAAAAGTGAAAGAAATAACAGTGATAATTATCTTAGCTTTAGTAGTTTAACAAATAGATGAAATGTAAGTATCAGTTTGTGCACTATATGATCAAGAAAAAATGTAATTATGGCTGGTATAGTAAGAAAAGGACTTGGTTTCTTCCATCTTGAAATTTCTTTGTCAGAACTGGTGGTTGATCAAATGCTAATAAATACATTAGCTTTTAAGACGGACATTTAATGCAGTTGCTACAATTATGAAGCCCTGGTTGTCCTATAAAGGGCCATGAACATGCATGAGCAGGCAGAGGCACCTCCCTCTGCAAATTTACTTACTTAATACTCCATTTTAGGGCATCTGTTCATCCACCTTGTCATGAGTCATATGGACTCAGCATGGCTTCCATCCAGCATAAGTACTTGATTCATCTTGTGGATAGCTTTTGGGCCAACAAACAATTTATAACACCATTAACTCACTTTTCTGGGTTGTCTGATTACAGGAATCACTTGAAGAGTGAATCCAGTTGAGCACTGCTGTCCACATTGGCCTAACATGATATGCCTATCTGTATTGACTAATGTGGGTCCATGATCCCAGGATGTTCCCCTTTATTCCACAGTGTCCCATTGTCAGTGAGTCGCACTGGGTATCTAGGAGGGAAGCTTCTCTCTTGGGCTCACTTTCTCTTGTCCTTCATGCCACTGCTCCTCTTCTTTCTCCTGTTCAGCAACTTTTTCCCTGGCTTGCTCTCACTCCTTCCACCTTCTCTGCTTCCTTCTTTTCTTCTGCTCAGCAAATTTTCCCTTCCTTTGCTCATTCTGCTTTCCTCCCTTCCCAACTTTCTTCCTCTTCTATCTTCCATCCTTTTGTCTGTGTTTCACTTCCTTCCTCTTCCTCTTCACACTAGACTGTTTCGCACTGGACTGCTCTAGAGAAACACACAGAAAAAAGGAACCATATCAAATAGCTGCAGTTTGATATAATTTTTGAAACTATTCTGGACTACAAACTACTGCTTATTGATGTAATTTTTGAAACTATTCTGGACTACAAACTGCTGCTTATGTTGGGAATGTAGGTTGGAAAGATCAGGACTCATTGCACATCATGTGAATTATAAATAAAAAAGCACAAAGATCCATGGCCGAACAGGCCCTTGAAATGAGAGATTGTGTTTTGTCCTAAAATGTCCTAAAATGAGAAAAATGAAGTATCAAAGACACATCTTCCACTAACAAAAAGTGACTGCAAAAATTTGCACATGTCCTCTTGCAATAGCAAAAGTTTGGATCCTGCAGAGATTTCAAATGTGGTAGAGAGACTACTTTTGCCAACTTCCTCAGTAATGCCCCATGCCATTTTCCATATCTATTCAAGCTAGGAGAACATTTGTTTGCAACCATAGAACGTTTTGGGTAATGTTAGTTTAGCTTCAAATATGAATGAATAAGTTGCAGTGTAAACAGACTGGCTCCTTTTTGCATTCTTAACTTCAAATAACTTAATATCAAGCTGTAAGTTGCCATTCTCAAGCTATGAATGGTGATAACATTATACACTGTAAGTCAGAATGATATTAATGCTTGTGTTTTATTTGGGTTCCTTATTCAAAGGATGTGCTTAGTCCCTCTGAAGGCCATATGCCTCAGTCATTGGCATTAGTCACAGCTTAAAGATAGACATTAGAGTTGGGATGTGAAAGATGACACTTAATTCCCCACTCACCATCCCTACTTACTATTATCAAGTGGAGAGCAGGGAAGTTATAAGATCATACACTTTAGAATTTTTCCTTTCCAGAAGAGTGGAGAAGACCACAAAGGTTTGCATTAAGGGATACACAATGATGTATTATCAATGCATTCTTTCAAAAGGCCCTGTTAACCATGAAATAAATCCATATGTGAAATGTTTACATTCTTTCAAGCCGGAATTTATCTTAACAAACAAGTGTATTGCCTGCTTTTTGGATGTTTAGATAAACTGCCATGAACAGTTCAATATGCCTCAAGACTTACTGTATTGCTTTCTGCTGTGCTGCTCAAAATTTTGCATTGGGCTGCTTTTGTAATTTGGAGTTTCTGACCAACAGGGCAGTGGCAACTCTTCTGTCCCCCAAACAAATCCTAAAACTGAGGGAGGTGACAGGCTTCAATCTGTTTCTTCCTTTGTTTCTCTGAAGTTTCTGAAATAAGGAGAAGGGAATTGAGCTTTCCCTGTATTCTGTAGAGATTTGTCTCAATAGCACATTGTGAGCCTTGACACAATGTGCCATGACTTTTGTGGGGCACAATGCAATAGAAATGAGCAGTCTCTTCCCCCCTTTTCAGTTCTAAGCTAGGAGAAAAGACAAGGGATTGTCCTTCCTGATAGCTCTGGGTCTCCAAGCAGAGTGTAACATGAATATATCACAAAATTGTACACACTTTCACATTTTCCAAAGCTCCTTTTCAGGCTAGATAGTACAAAAATGGAGTATAGGGAAGAATTAGAAGAGTCCAAAAATTAGTCTGCATGTTGTAGCAATGAAGTCACAAAATGTCAGATCTCAGTTGTCATTGGCTTTCAGGTTTTAAGAGTTGGAGATCAGCAAGGAAGGTCTATCAATTATCTTAGGGTTCCAACATATGATGTTATCACTCTCCTTCTGGAAAAAAAAGTACACAAGTTTTGACTAGCTACTAAGACTTCCAAGATTCCACACGTACTCTTTACTGGGAAGAAATGACTGATCTACCAGTCCGCTTGGATCAACTTTGGTCCAAAACACACTGCAGAAATAAATCAATTTGAGACCGCTTTAACTGCCCTTGCTCAGTTCAAATCATAAGAATTGTAGTTTATTGTACCACCAGAGCTCTCTGACAGAGAAAACTAAATGTCTCACAAGACTAAAGTTCCCAGACTTCCCTAGCATTGAGCTAGGGCAGTTAAAGCGGTCTCAAACTGGATTATTTCTGCAATGTGTTTTGGACCTTAGTCTTCTGAGCAGAAAACAGAGTGAGTCTAGTGCCACATGTTTTTTCCCACAACAGAAGGGTTTTTAAAATAATTATTCTTAAATTATTATTCTTCCCTAGTCTTTCTATGCACCAGAAGGTAAGTAATTTATTTCCTTTAGGTCATACCCCATTGCAGCCTTTGTACTGCTTTAATTTACTCTATATGAGGATTCCTTTATATTTTATATAAATTCCTTTATATTTGAACATTTCAGCTGTAATGGCTGGATGTTGTAGAGAGGCAGCATGGTGTAGTGTAGGGGTCGGCAAGTTCCCCTTACCTGGGTCCGGTCCGGGGATCCCCTGGTTTTTCATGGGCCATGGCCGCCGCCCGATCCTCACCGTGGCCGCCATTTTGTTTTCCAAAATGGCGGGCGCGGCTCGTTCGCACATGCGCAGGAGTACTGTGCATGCGCGAACAAGTTGTGGCTGACATTTTGGAAAACAAAATGGCGGCTGCAATGTGTGCGGCGGCGGTGGGGGACGGTCCAAAGGCCCCAGGGGGCCAGACCTGGCCCACAGGCTGTAGGTTGCCGACCCCTGGTGTAGTGGTATGAGCATTGGACTACAACTCCAGAGACAAGGGTTCAAATGCCTGCTCAGCCATGGAAGCCCACTGGGTTACCTCAGGCAAGTCACACTCTCTCAGCCTCAGAGGAAGGCAGGGGCAAACCCCTCTGAACAAATTTTGCTAAGAAAACTTCATGAAAGGGTTGCCTTAAGGTCACCATAAATCAGAAACAAGTTAAGGCACACAATAAGAGAAAGTTATGGCTGTCAGAACCAATTACATGAAACATGAAACTCCCTTTTTTTACAATAGCTTCACTGGCTATAGTCTGTTCCAGCCACACAACCTATATACCTTGGAAAAGTCCATATTCTTGTGAGCCTGCCTGGACTTTAAGCTCTTAAGCAGATGTCCTTCTCTTGGTTCTATTCATCCTCTGCCAACATGAGTGTTGGTAAAAAGAACATGTTGATGACCCTAGTTACCAGTGTAGTAGACTTGAGCTAACTGACTTGAACTCAAGTTGCTTCAATGACTTGCCCTGGACTTGACTTAGCAAAAATGACACACTGACTCGACTTGACTTGGGACTTGTTTATTTTTAGTGACTGACTTGCTGGTGCCATTCACTTCGAGCAGCAGGCAAGACCTGCCCTCAAAGTATGGGTTGCATTTCTTGAAAGTGAACAGCAATTGCCTTATGCAATGAGCTTCAGGTGGAAGGATCCTTCTAAAGCTTTTGAAAAGCTTTAGAAGGCTCCTCTGATGTACTGCAGGGACAGATTGCCATGCGGACCTCAACCCCCGTCTCAAGCCCATTGCCTAACACAATTGCTGTTCCGCTGAGAAACGCACCCCACCTCCTTTTTTTTTTCCTGTTTAAAGTTGGTTCCCAGACTTGAGATGAGACTTTTGACTTGACTTGAAAGTATCTTGCAAGGATACTTGAGACTCAACTTGAGACTTGAGTTGAGACTTGGATTCCGGCATACATAAGTTGCATCTGAGGTTTCCCCCTCAAGCCTAACCAAATTTTACTTGTTTTACCAATGGATGTATTGTTTAAAACAAAGCAAAACATCCTCTTTCACTGGTGTTTCCTCCACCCCTGGGCCTGGAGTGTTAATGAACATTCCATGACATCAGAACAGCTCAGCCAGCCCCTCAGTGGGAAGTCCAGGTGGAGGTTAGTTAAAAAGCACCAACAACCAGAGCTACATCTGTTAACACTTATCTGTTGCAAGATCCAAATTCAGTTGCAAATAGGGAGTAGTAAAGTAGATTCTTAATAGGGCTAGACTAAACAAATGAATGCAAACAGGCATTTTTAAAAAAAAATTGAGCTCTTGTATTTTTGTCTCATCCTGAGAGTGAACAAAATGTTTGCTTATCCTGGTGCTAATCCTGTTGGAATGAGTGTAATACATTTTTTTTCTGTGTCTTCCCACCAAAGTTATGACATCTCAGGAAAGAACTAGCACTTACGAATCTTGATTTAGGCTGATTTTTAAATGAAGGGCTGGTTCACATGTTCGTCTTTGTTCTTCTAATAAGCAACAAATACTACTGTGTCACAAGAGGAAATGGATTGTACTAGGTGTTAAAAAGCAGATTGTAATAACGCACTGGTGAAAGAGGAAAAGGAGAAGGTAAAAGCCACAGAAGACAATCATAGTAAAACAGTTATTTTTAATCCTTCAAGGGTTTTTTGGGAGAGGGCATGATGCATTTGCAATCCCTTGTGTATCCGTTAATTCTTAAACCAGTGGAAACCATGCAATTGCAGCAATCTTCTCCAATTTCAATTTTGGTGTTTTTATTTAAAAAATATAAATGCACAGTTGGTTGGATCACTAAAAAAAAGTTAGTGTGGATACGTTTATAAAAGGGACATCTCTTTCTCTCTACTTCAGCCAATTATGTCTCCCCATGTCTTCAGAGGTATAGGAGTCACTGAACATTGTGCATCACACACACAGACACATTTTGGAATGCATCATTTTCTAATTCAGTTTGTACAATAAGCGACATAGTGAGATAAAACAAATGTTCACTTTTCTCCCTCACTTGGTCATAAAGTGCTGTGTTTCTATGAATCAGCCATGTGGAATTTGCTTGTCCTGCTGTCCCTCAAATGTGAGGAATGTGAATAGAGGTCTCTGATTTTATTCATGCTCTGTGAAGCACAGAGAAGAAAAATGCCAATTACTGTTCTTTTGTTGTTCTTTTTTTCTCAAACATCATTTTTTTAAAAAATGAGGTTTTTCTGTGAATGAGGCTTACTGGCTTTTGTGGGGGGATTGTCTCTATCATGGCTGAGCTTGTAGTGGGATGTGTCTACTGTGTTGTAATGATTTTATTATTTAATCAAGTATAATAGATCAATTGCATGCTAAGCAGCCCTGAGAATCTGCACTATCTGCTATCAAGTTTATAGTGGGTAGGAGCAGGAAGGCTGAACTTTCATCAAATTCATGGCAGACAGATCCATCAGTCACTATTTGTCAAGATGGCTTCATGCATTATCCATATTCAGAGACTACATGCCTCCTCATATTTTGCCAGTTGCTAGAGAACTACAGCAGGAGGAGGCTGTTGCCTTCATGTGTTGCTTACAGACTTCTCAGAGGCATCTGGCAAAGTTTGGAAGAGTTACTTTTTTAGACTATAGTGGCCAACTTCTCCAGTCAGCATATCCAGCAGCCATGCGGGTTGAAAGATTTTGGGAGCTGTAGTCCTAATAGGTAATGTTCCTGAGTGGTGACACCTTACTAGCTATGGTGGGAAATGGAATATTGGACTAGATACAACTTTTGTTTGATTGAGCAAGGGGGAGCCATATAGTACAGAAAGTTTATCTCCTCCTTCTTGATCCCTCCCCAGTCAGCCTTTTCACAGAGTCCCAACTTTTCTTTAGTCCATGAGATGGCAGGCAGTGGGCGACAAGAGCTGTCAGCATAGTCTGGAAAGGATTGGGAATGATGGCCTGGCATAGCGCCCAGCATGATGCTGTGCCAAAGAGCAGGCTGGCTGCTGAGAACAGGTGGGCTGGAAACAGTGATCTGACTTGATGTTTTGATCATAATAAAGGCTGGAAAGAGAAGTTTTTTCAAGGGTTTTGTTGTTGTTGTTTTGCGAGGGGAGTTGCTTTTTGAACAAGGCAATGTCATTCCTGAATAGTGTTCTTGTAACAAATGCTTTTTTAAAAAAAATTAAGTGAAAACAAGTGTTAGAGGCCCTTCCAATCCTCCCCACAAATTGGATAGTGTGTTGGAATTAGAAAGCAAACTCTTTTGTAAAAGGTAGGGAGCAGGAGGAGGTGGTGGCATGATGAAGCTGAGAGTGAAGGCAGTGCACCTTGTGACAATGGGACTTGAACAGAATCTGCGGGCCTTGTCTGATGCAGTGCCCCCATTGACTGCAGTGTTTAGGAATGGAGGGATTAGTGCTTGTGCCAGTCACCAGTAAGAAACCACAAATTTCTTCCCCTGACTTTCCATTCTGCCTTCATCTCTGTAAGGGAAAATGCTTTGCCTGATGTTGGTTTTATATTTGCAAGGAGGATATAATTCAGGAGGAGAGTATTCAGGCATGTGTATCACCACATACCCAAAAGGATTTAGTTTGTTTCAGGCATCTTAGTACTCTGCTACCTTTAGACCAGGTTTCCAATTGCCCATAAAATAAGGAACAGACATTTCATGTCTAGTATTTCGCTATCTCTGTATATTGGCCACTGCGGCTTAATCTTCATGTAACCTGTGGTAGAACTCCTGCTACATCCTATATCATCCTGACTTGCTTCCAAATTGACTTTTTCTTGCATTTTATTTTATTTTACTTTTTTTAAAAAAAAAAATCTTCCTTTTCCTCTCCCATTGCTGTCAATCAAAGGTAATAAACTACACTATCTCCAAGTCTGATGTAGTCAAGAGTTCATTTTGGTAGTATGTTGGAATAAGAGACCTTTGACAAATCTCCAAATTTACTATTCCCTGTCCACTCCCACCCATCTGCTTCTGACAGAATAGCTTTGGCAAAACATGCCATGGTGCCCATGGTATTCTGGGTATCATTCAGCAACATAGCTGCTACCTGACCTCGCCACCAGCAGAGTGGCTCTTAACACCTCATCTCACGACAAATCAATGTACATTCTGCATTTATCCATTGTTGTTTTTTAAATCATGGGATTATTTTATAATTCTATGTTTATAACATTGTCTGATCATATAATTTTATTTTTTTTAATTTAAAAGCATTTCATAAAACCCCAGATACTATTATCTGAAATATAAAATTTATTGCTTCATGGGTGACCAAATAGTTGCTGACCTGTATATATCAAGTCAGAAAAAATGTGAACTCTGAATTTATACTTGTCATTTTTGGGTTAAAAAAATATGCATTAAAGCTAGAACTTTTGGTTATTACCCACTCTTCAAAAAATATTTTTCTTTCCCATGAAAAATCTATTTAAAAATCCAGCAGCACTTGAAGACAAGAGGAGATCTCAAAAAAATCCTATTGCTTCTAAAATAAGTACATTGAAAGTATAAATAAGGTAACCAACATATCAGGGTGTTAGGTCATGGACATCATGAGAATCTGTGACTGGCTGCCTGGGGTGGCTGGGTGGATCAAGCAGCTGTGCATTCCTAGAGCTTTCATTGTGCTGGTGTCTCCTGTCTAAAGCTCTCCGAAGCATTTGTGGCATATACATTTTGAATATATGCAGCTCTGGAGAAAATTATGCTATAACAAAGTGTTTCCTAAACAGCACTTGTCACTATGCCTTTTGGCTCAAGGATTTGTTGTAAATGAGATATTAAAGTCAGAGGCACAGAGCCGGACTACTGGATAGGGCATCTTTTATTCCCTGAAGTTGTGCCCAGCAAATTTATCCTTTATCTTGTGGACTTCTTTGAGACATTCTGGGAAAATTAAGATGTTGAGTACAGTTCCACCTTCCTCTCTAGCCCCCAATCTTTTCTCACAATGAGAACAAAGACAGAGAAAAGGTGTTGTTGTCTAGTGGTGAAGATATGAAAGTTGAGCATGAGGAGTAAGGTATAAAGTGTACATGAGAGGAGAAGAAAGCAGGGGGAGGTTTGTAGGCTTGGGTCCCTTTAAGGTACCTTCCCCAGGATCTCTTCACTCCCACCAGCACCTCTGATTAGAGGTATAATTGTTCTGAAAATGTATTGCATCTTATTTTTGACATTCAGCTATCTGCAACTCAGGATGTTAACTCTTTATTGGATTCAATTCTCCAACTGTATCAGAATATGGATGGGGTACTAACCTTTGTGACTGGTAGACATTTTATAGTTCTATGGTTCTGTTTATAAGAGGAGACTAAAAATAGTGCATAGTAGAAATATCTGAGAGTGGCAGTTGGTAAGTGTAATAGATACTTTATATGAGTCTCAACCATGGAAATGTATGATTCCAAGCACTTGTATGAATTGTTACCAAACAATTTTTGGGAGTAGTTCCTAAATAATTTCCATGTTGGAAAGCCTGAAAAATCTTTTCTCTCTCATAAATATTCTAGCTAATTCAGATGGCAAAAAAAATTGGATTGACTCATCCCAAATATTACTTACAAATTTATTTCCTTTTGAAATCCAATCTATGGGGCAGAACAATACAATCCAGCAGAGTCAGGAGGATAGCAGTTCACCTCTGTGAACCCCCAAAATCTGGTTCAGAGGATCAGGAAACCATGTGGAGCCAGTTTTCATGCACCAACAAACCCTTGGCAGCTAATGTTGATAATAGCACTTGCCCAATAAAATGGCTACAGGAATAAAATTAAGGAGCACATTTGAGTATATCATTAACTGTAATTATTATAGTCAAAGAACAAAAGATGTTTGTAATCAATTTTTATTTCTTTGTTAAGATAAAGACACAGTTAGCACCGTGAAAGATAACACAGATGAATTCAGTCTGCGTGATACCTTAAGCATTGGATCAACAGATTCATTTGTTTCAGCTGCAGAGGTATGTTGAACCAGCATTATCTGCATTATTACATGTAATAATGTCTTGTAGTAGATTAATCAGTTGTCTCTACTAGTTAGTACGGGTTAAGTCCATCATCCAAAATGCTTGGGATCAGAAGTGTTTAGGATTTCGCATATTTTTAGATTTTTGGAATATTTGCATGTACATAGTGCAATACCTTGAAGACAAGACCCAGTTTAAATATGAAATTAATTTATGTTTCATTTACACCTTATAAACATAGCCTGGGGGTAATTTTAGACATAATATTTTTATGTGTACACTGTATGTGTACACTGAACCATTAGAAATCAAAAGGGTCACAATCTCAGCCGCCCATGTGGACATTATCCATATGGATATTCAACCTGTAATTATTTATTTCAGAAGGGCATGTCCTAGAAAAGCGTGTATAGATAAGGAAGTTTTTTAAAAGGTGTAAATTCATTAGGCATAATGAAATACATAAATGTCAGGCTTTTTCTTCCAAGTTTCCCATATTGGAGGCATGTAATCGATTTCAAGCTCTTACTCTTAGCAAGGAGGATGTT
>CM034706.1:178518729-178541219 GCA_020142125.1 Phrynosoma platyrhinos | reverse complement strand
ACCCTTTGGATTAGCTCTGCTTTAGACCCCATGTGATAAGGTCCCTAGCCACAGTAGTCCATGTACTGGGTGCTTCTGGATTAGATTCCTATAATATGCTCTATTTGAGACTGCCCTTGTAGGTGGCTGGGAAGCTAATTTGCTAGCTAGATTTTTGACAAGAACATTAGAACCACAGAATGCTGATCATAAGGAAGTTGCACCAGCTGCCAATATGCTCCCCGTCTGAATTTAAGTTACTAGTGATTATATTCAAAGACCTAAACAGTTTGGGAAGTTGAGGGAGTACCTCTCCTTATATAAACCTGCCCAAGGTTTGAGGTCCCACCATTGGAAAGGAGAGGGCCTTTTCTGCAGTGATGCACAGTTGTAGACTAATGGGGGTTGCAGACTGTCAGAAATAGTGCAAATTGAGTCCACTTTTAGGGTTAGGGTTAGGGAATCATGGGAACTGTATTTTATTGTGGCACCAGAGCTCTCTGACAGAGAAGGGTCAATGTCTCAGAAAAACAACAACAATTCCCATGATTCCCTAGCACTAACCCTAACCCTTAAAGTGGACTCAATTTGCACTATTTCTGGCAGTCTGCAACCCCCCTAACTTCTTCTAATGGGGCCAGTTGGTATCAACACTGGAGTCATTCTGGTGCCAAGTAAAAACATGGTTTTCTGTTGAAGGCTTTGGGACCTAATTGATTTTACCCACATCTGCACAGGTTATGGATTTCAATTATTTTAAACTGTTTTAACTGAGTTGATTGTTCTCATTTGTCTATTTAAATTATTTCCCTCGTTTTATAGTGCTTGAATTTTTAAAACTGATTTTACTGCATGCTGCCCTAAGAGCCTATAATCCAATTATAATTCAATTACAAATAATTGAATAAAATAAAATAAAAATGCTGGTGTACTTGAGATAATTAATAGGGAGTACATTGAAAACTGAAAAGTGTTGTATAAAAAACTAAGTAGTGTTGCTGATGTTAGTAATTATTCACTTGAACTTTACATTTTGATTGTTAATTGGTTTACCTCCCAGCATTCCTCACCATTGGCTAAGCTATGTCAGGTTACTGGGAATTTGAAGGGCAGTAAAATTTCCATTTTAGATCCTAAATGATTTTCCAATATATTAAACAACTCAGGGAGCTTAAATGTATCCAGTGCAGAATTTTACCCTTAATAAGTGGAGGCAGACAGATCAAGGACACCCCCCCCCAGAATGTGTTTTGATTGTATCCTAGAGCAGAACACCCAAAGAGGGCCAAGGACTACCTGATGTCAAGGTTTTCCATTTTTGCACCCTCCCAGGCCAGGATTGGGCAGACCAGATTAGGATCTGGGAATCCCAGTCCAATCCTGGCTCAAAGGGGCCATAGCACGGGTCAAAATGACCTGCCATTTGCCATGGAGTTTCTCAGAAACTCTGCGGCAACCCAGACAGCCTGTGTGCCCTTACATTCCTCCGCCATTGCTGCTACTGACCAGACCCCCGTCACTGTGTCTGATATGGAAATGGGCAGCCTGGCCACGTGGTTGCAGCCCAGATGCCCTATTTCCACATCCGACGTGGCAACAGGGATCTATTCAGTAGCAGCAACAGCAGAGGAAAGTAAGGGACATGTGGCAGTAGTGGGTTCATGGCATGACAGTGGGCAGGTGTGTAAACACCTGCCCATTCCTGTGCTGGTCTGGGCATCAACTCAGGTTAGGATTGAGCCAGAATAACAGGAAGGGGCTTGGCCCATGCTATCCTGGCCTATCTTCTCAGTCCCTCAGTTTCGTCACCTTTTAACAGGAGTGCTTGTTTATCTTCAAGTGTAATAAATGAGTGTTTTGTTTTATTTTGTGGCCTTCTGTGTTGTTGTTTTTTTTTAAATACATATGTAAGCCCTGGTTTCCCCAGGTATGTGGATAACCCTTCTTCTACTCAGTTCTCAGCTCTCTCTGATCTTACCAGCACACACAACCCACTTGCCATTAGAAGAGTTGAATACCATAGCACATGGCTGTAGTCTTTGCTAATCTAAACTATCCAATTTAGCCCCCTGCATGTCCTTCTGCTCTACCACCAGAAAACACCCTTATTTTTCCTGGCTTTTTGCACCAACACAGCCATTATCTTTTATTATCTGATGTTCCCTATGTACAGCCTATCAGCACACAGAGCCTACCTGCCATTAGAAGAACTGAGTACCAGAGGATATGGCTGTACTCTTTCTCATGAGAGAGTCCAGACCAACTTAAGTAGCCCCCTGTATGTTCCTCTGCTACCAGAAAATGAACACCTTTGATTTTTTTTCTTGGCTTTCTCTACTTACATGGTCCTTTATTATTTTAAATTCGATGTTTCCTTAGTACATCTTTACTGACTCAGCCAACTGGCTGTATGGGGTATGAACAGAAAGCAATTAGGCATAAAGTCAAAATCAAGTAATCAAACCAGGGCTAAACAACTGATAAATTTAGGTTGTTGGCTGATGAAAATAACATGGACAGCACACATCCATCTAAATCACAGATAAGGAAATGCATGGACCTTCAGATGTTGTGAACTACTGCTCCCAACAGCTGTAGCCATCATAGCCAGTGGTGAAGAATGATGGACATTGCAGTAGAACAGCATCTAAAGGGCCACACATTTCCCAGTCCAATCTAAATTTTATCTAGGATCACCAATACTCCACACCAGCTACTTAGGGCCTTTGCAGACTGTCAGAAATAGTGCACATTAAATTGAGGCACTGCCCTGGCTCAGTGCTAGGGAATCATGGGAACTGTAGTTTATTGTGGCACCAGAGCTCTCTGGCAGAGAAGGCTCAATGTCCCAGAAAAAAATACAATTCTCATGACTCCCTAGCACTGAGCCAGGGCAGTGCCTCAATTTAATGTGCACTATTTCTGGCAGTCTGCAAAGGCCCTTAGTTATGAATATGTAATTAAGTAATATATCCTGGCCTGACCACCCCCACCCCACCCAAGTCCATCTTAACAGCCAGCAGCCACATCAAATAAAGAGGGTCTATTCAGCTGCTGATTGGGGTGCAAGGAGGATAATAATAATAATTAATAATAATTTTTATTATTACATTTCTAGCCTCTTACCCCTAGTGAGCAGGGCTGCAATGAGGAAAGGTCCCATTACTGATTGTGATGCAGCTGCTGGCTGTTAAGGTGAGCTGAGAGAGGACGTTTTCACACGGGCCTTTATGAGGAGGCAATCCTACTTCCGTCCGGCCTCCATTTCCCGGTTGTTCAGACGCGCGCGGCGGCAAACCCCGCCCCTTCCGGTGTCATCCCTGCGTCAGTCCGGCTTTTCGCTCCGTGTGTTCAAACGCACGGAGCCCTAAGTCCGGCGTCACTCCGGCCGAACCAACACTAACTCAGGCTTCAGCGGCGGAAAGGTAATTCCGGCTGTCCAACAGGAATTAGCCTTTCGGCGGCGGAGCCATTCCAGAATCGGCGGCACGACCCGTTCCGGAATGGCTCCACCCGGCTTTAGGAGGGTAGTGTGAAAACGTCCAGAGAATTTACAGTTGTGGCAATACGAGTCATGACTGTGATTACATTGAATACAGAGCAGTTACAGACCTGTAAACTCTGTATTACAAATCAATAACTGCAATACCGAATGCTAGCCAATGTTTCACCTTTTTAATCAAGTCCTAGCAGTAAGGCACTTTCTTGCAACTCAACTTTGTTCTTTGGCAACATAACTCTCCACCTCCTTGCATCTGGTTTTGGTTTTGGTTTGTTTGTTTGTTTCTTGCCCTTGAGGTTTGGGTCTTCTGCAGCAGTCCCAGTAGTGGCATCTTTCCTGTGACATTTAGCCCTTGTCCTGCCTGTCAGTTTGCCAGTTTCATAAGGAGTGGGAAACATGTGGCCTATGGACCATATATGACCCCATCTATTTTTTTTTTACAGTATCTCCCCAGGGATCCATGCCATTGCCAATTGTGTCAAAACTCTTCCCCCCAGGTGTTTTCACTTCAGAAAAATGTCATTAAAAATTAAGGTGTGTACTTCCTGTGCATCTTGTTTACAAATAGGTTCATGCTTCCAGGAGGTTTACAAGAATGCAAATTTAATTGTAAAAAAGATATATAACTTTTTTTTAAAAAAAAATGGCACTTGAAATATGGAATTTTTTTTTATTTGATGCCATGGCACAACTGGTCCAACACAGCACATGCTCATTATGTTCTACAGAGTGAAATGAATCCTTGTTCCATGTAAGTTGCCTACTTCTGCTAGACAACTCTGCCTCCTTGCTCTAAGACACTCAGAGAAGCCATTGGTAAACCTCTGTTTCCCATATGACATAGGCTTCATTTTCTTCACTATACTGTATTTCAGTTTGAAATATTTCCATTGTATGTTTTAAGGACGTTTTGAACCACTTGGCCAAGGACACTGAATAAATATCAAATAACTCAGTTTCTGAAAAGAAAACAACTACTTTGGAATTAAAAGCATTATTTGCCTCTCCAATGTATTTCCCAAGATGTCTCACCAGTGGAAGCAGCAGATTATGGCAGAAAGAATCTTCTCTGTCATGGCAACCTTGCTTTGGAATGCCTTTCCTTTGGAAACCCAATGCCAGTGGTGTCACTGGGGGGGGGGTGCGGGTGTGCAGGTGTGTGGACTGTGCCAGGTGACACCCTAAGGGGGAGGTGACACCACTGCTTCTTAAACCCCTAGCTTTTGGCAGAAATCGGCTGTGGCATTCATCTGCTTCCCTTTAAAATGCTTTGAGAGATGGTGGGAGTGTGGTGAAATTCACTGGGAGAAGAAAGGAGATGCCTTTTTAATTATTTTTATTATTTTTAAATTTTCTTTAAAAACAGCACGTTTTAACCTAATCTTCACTATGTATAAGCAAATACATTTAGGTTGTGTGAATGATATGGTAATTTGAAGGTATAATTTTAATTTTGCTAGTAGTTTATGTCACAACTATTAGCATTACATTCAGTGGTATATGGAAATTACGATTTACAAGTACAGTGGGACCTTGTTATCTGCTGGGGTTTGGTTCCAGGATCCCCCGTGGATAGTAAAATCTGTGGATGCGCAGGTCCCGTTAAATATAATGGCAGAGTAAAATAGTGTTCCTTATATAAAATGGGAAATTAAGGTTTGCTATTTGGAATTTATACTTTTTAAACAAAATATGGATGCTTGAATCCATGGGAAAAAAAATCCATGGATAAGGTGGGACAGCTGTAACGTTAGTGCAAAAAAGCATTACTAAGTGAAGTCGAAGGCTTTCATGGCCGGCATCCATAGTTTTTTGTTGGTTTTTTGGGCTGTGTGGCCATGTTCTAGAAGAGTTTCTTTCTGACGTTTTGCCTGCATCTGTGCCAGCCACAGATGCAGGCGAAACGTCAGAAAGAAACTCTTCTAGAACATGGCCGCACAGTTAGAAAAACCCACAAAAAACTAAGCATTACTAAGGATTCTGTATGGTGTGAAATGGAAGGAGGTCAATGGAGGGGGTTGGCTGGTGACACCATGAGTTACCACACCGGGAGACACCAACCCAATGCCACTACTGGCCTTATTTTAGTGCCAAGTTAAAACTTGGCTCTTATTTAAGGATTTCAGGGGCCCCATAGCCTTGGCTTGACTTGTGCATTTTTGCACATTTTTAAATCTTGTTGAATTGTTTTAAACTGCTTTCTAATTCTTTAAAGTTGCTTTATTGTCTTTATACTTCTTTAAGATCTCTAAGTATAGGGCAGGATATACATATTATAATAAATAAACAAATATAAAAGTTAAAAATAAAAATAAAACAGTAGGGACAAATACAAAATGGTTTCACTAGTGCATCACAGAGTTGGAAGAGACCACAAGGGCCATTCAGTCCAACCCCCTGCATGCAGGAATATACAATCAAAGCACCCCAAACAGATTGCCATCCAGCCTCTGTTTAAAAACCTCCAAAGAAGGAGACTCACATCACTCTCCAAGGGAGTGTGTTCCACTATGGAAGAACTCTTACTGTCAAGTTCTTCATAACATTCAAGTGGAATTTATTTTCTGTAGTTTGAATCCACTGCTCTGGAGCTGAAGAGAACAAGCTTGCTCCATTCTCAATATGACATCCCTTCAAATATTTAAACAGGGTTATCATATCACCTCTTAACCTTCTTTTCTTCATGTTAAACATACCCAGCTCCCTAAGTTGCTTCCCACAGGGCATGGTTTCCAGACTTTTCACAATTTTTGGTCACCCTCCTCTGGACACACTCCAGCTGCTCAGCATCCTTGAATTGTGGTACCCAGAACTGGACACAGTATTCCAGGAGAGGCCTGATAAGAATAGAATGGTACTATTACTTCCCTCTATCTAGACACAGTACTTCTGTTGATGCAGTCTAGAATCGCATTGGCTGCTGCATCACACTGTTGACTCATGTTCAACTTGTTGTCTACTCGGACTCTTAGACCCCTTTCACAGGTACATTGGGCAACCTCAGATCTTGATATAGTAATTACAGTTCTTTTGGTATATAAAGTGCAGTTTATCTCTAATGTCAGGGCTGAAAAGCTGTGCTTCTACGGTGCATTTACAATGTAAAAATAATGCAGCGTGTTGGTGTCTCACAAAACTACAAAACTACAAATCCTGCATGGCAGATAAAGTGGTGTCAAACTGCATTAATTCTACAGTGGTAATGCACCCCTAGTTCTCTTAGTCTGAGGGGTCTTTAAGCAATAATCCTATGCACCTTTATCTGATGGTTAGTTCCACTAGGAGGTATTACTTCTAAGTAGACATGGGTATGATTGTGCTGCTTGATTTGTTTTTGTTGAACAGCAGTGAACCCATGCCAGATGTCAAATTCCTTTAAAAAGTGGAGTTACAAAATCAGTTTTGGATTATGACACAGAGATCAGCTGCTAAAAGTATTCCCCCCCTCAAAAAAAAAAGTTCTGTTGGCAAGCGTCTTTTGTGAACCTAAGCAGCTCTTTGGATGCTGGCATAAAAAATTGAGTTTTATGGACTTTTCAGAGCAGAACTGTAGCCGTTTCCAAAGATGTTTTAAAGTGACCACAAATGGAATTTTGTTTGTTTTAAAGAGAAAAAAAGGAAGTTACATAAGTTCTTCAGTACCTTGACATATATTGTTCCTTAGATTACTGTCACACTGCAGAATTAATGCAGTTTGACACCATTGTAACTGTCATGGCTCCATCCTAAGGAAGTGCAAGTGCAATCCAGATGCAACCCAACTTCAGCCGTACTTAGCCAGCGGCTTTTCAAAAACCGAAGTTTACCATTTTTAAAAAGCCACTGGATAAGCGCGGCTGGTCTCGGTTGCATCCAGATTGCACTCACCCGACCACTGGCACGTGCGATAACATCTGTTTTTGGGTTTTCATAATCCTGGATCTATATTGGGACTTTTTCTCCATGTGGTAATCTCTATAGTTTGTAATGGCATCAGAGCTCTCTGACAGAGAAGCCTAAATATCTCACAAAACTACGAATGCCAGAATTGCATCCCATTGCATCATGTTAAAGCAGTATCAAACTGCAGTAATTTGGCAGTGTGACAGCAGTCTAAGGGCCTTTGCAGACTGCCAGAAATAGTGCACATTAAATTGAGGCACTGCCCTGGCTCAGTGCTAGGGAATCATGGGAATTGTATTTTTTTTTTCTGAGACACTGAGCCTTCTCTGTCAGAGAGCTCTGGTGCCACAATAAAATACAGTTCTTAAAGTGGACTCAATTTAATGTGCACTATTTCTGGCAGTCTGCAAAGGCCCTAAGTTTCCAACTTGTGAACCCAGTGGTGGTTGATATTAGTTAATTCACCATTTGTGAATGTCTAACAAAATGAAACTTCACTTTTGAATGTTAGTGAATAGGCTTGGAAAAGTAAGGTGGTGTGGCATACAGTATTTTCATTAATTTAATTATCAGGAAAGTCCATTTTACTGTTCTGTGTTGTGGATTTTCTAGTAGTAGTTGATATATACTTTCTCTGTTCTACAGTTTTTTTCTTCTCTTAATCATAACATAATGCAACATCACTGTTTGTAAAATGGTGATGGAAAATGGGATGCTAAGATGACATGATGCTAAAAGGCCTGGTGGTGCAGTGGTGAAATGCCTGTACTGCAGCCACTCACTCATAAACCACAAGGTTGTGAGTTCAGTACCAGCCAGGGACTCATGGTCAACTCAGCCTTGCATTCTTCCAAGGT
The DNA here is from genome assembly GCA_020142125.1 of Phrynosoma platyrhinos. NCBI lineage: Eukaryota > Metazoa > Chordata > Lepidosauria > Squamata > Phrynosomatidae > Phrynosoma > Phrynosoma platyrhinos. Next base: position 178,532,999 of record CM034706.1, on the reverse strand, counting down.
CACTAAAATGAGTACCCAGCTTGTTGTGGGCAATTAGCTTACACATTGTAAAATACCTAGGGAGTACTTAAGTGCACTGATAAGCAGTATAGAAATGTACTTGCTATTGCTATTGTGTATGATGATTTCCATATATGGATGTGGAAAAAGTAATCTAGCTAACAAAATCAAGGAAGAAGTCTTAGAACTATATTCACCTTTTTCTAATTTACATGCTGGAAGTTTGTAGTGAAATGGAAATTGGCAGCTATACACCAGAACATGTTGTTAAGGAGGGAAGGAGAGAAAGGTGGGGTATAAATATAACTAGAAATGTAATGTCTGGACAGCTGCTACAGCCTTAACAAATGTAATTTTTTTTCTTAATGAGGGATGTAAGGAAAATTGTAAACTTTAGCTTTATACAGTCTTTGAGTAAATTGAAAGACCACATGGAAGTTGTATAAAGAGCTCATCAAACTCCAAACAAGTAACCATGGGACTGCTTAAATGAAACAGGTGGTGGAGCAGTGGAAAAATCGATTGTTTCTGCTTTTAAATATAAATTCCATCTTACATGGTATCTATAATAGTAAAAGAGTGTGTGTAACTTTCAGATGCCTCATGGATTCTAAGGACATGTGTAGGGTTAGTCTTAAGGGATTGTATTTTTTAAATCAATATTTTAAATTATAACCTGTATGTAATGCCATCTATAGTCAGTAGGTAGGAGATTTTCTAACTGGCAGAGAGAAGGTTGCAATCAAACTTGAATATTCATTCAACTAATTAGTCTATCCATCTCATTAGGGACATGGTGGCCTAGTGGTTAAGACGCTGATTCTGACGATGTTGACTCTGACGACTGTAAGGTCAGCAGGTCGAGGCCAAAGCACTGTGTGACGGAATGAGCTCCTGTCACTAGTCCTAGCTTCTCCCAACCTAGCAGTTCAAAAACATGTAAAAGTGCAAGTAGATAAATAGGTACCACTTTGGTGGGAAGGTAACAGTGCTCCATGTGGCTTGGCAATTAGTCATGCTGGCCACATGACCACGGAGTCATCTTTGACAATGCTGCCCCCTTTGGCTTAGTACTGGAGATGAGCACTGCCCTCTACAGTCGGACATGACTAAACAATCACGTCAAAGGGAAACCTTTAATTAGTCTGTATGCAGCTTTATGTATTACTCTTCTCTGCAGGACCCTGTCCTGGAGCCTGGTGAAAGAGAGTAAGCAGAATAGAAAGCTAGTCAACCACGACTGTGGAAACGGTGGAGGGCAAAATGGAACAAGAAAGAGCACTGGGGTACTATGGTGGATTATGTTTTGTCTTTTTTTAACCTTTATGAAACTGGATAGTCCTCTTAAGAAAAATGAAAAAAGTACATGTGGATTAACAAGACCACTCCTGGCTCAGCATCCTCACGATCCCTCTTTCTGGTGTCTTCTTTCTACCTCTGGTAAGGATACACTCAAAGCAATTGGGAAGAATATATCACCAGGAAGAGATGTCATACCAATAGAACTACTACAATCCACAGAGACAGAATCAAGTTTAGTTCTAACTAAAATCTGCCAAGAAATTTGGAAAACAGAACAATGACTTACAGATTAGAAGTGATAAATATGCATTCCCTTCTACAAAAAAAGGAGACTAAAAAGATGGCAGTAATTACAGGACCATTGCCCTAATTTCCCATACAAGCAAAGCCATGCTCAAAGTTCTGCAGCAAAGGGACTGAGCAAATGGGCCAAGCCTGGGCTGACTAGGGTCCTAACATGGGTTGGTCCCCAGGCCAGTGCAGGGATGGAAGGGTTTACATGCCCACCTGCCACTGCATCATAGACCTGCTACCATAGCATGCCCCTTACTTTCTTCCACTGTCACCACTATTGAGAAGACCCACCATCATGTCAGACATTGAAATGGGGTATCTGGTTGCACCCGGATGGTCAGGTGCCCCTTTCCATGTCAAATTCAGTGAGGGGGGTATTTTCAGTAGTTGCAGTGGCAGAGGAAGGTAAGGAACATGCGAAGCTATCCAAATTCCATAGCAAACAGTGGGTCATTCTGATCTGCACTAAGGCCCCTTTGCACTGGCATCAGACTGGGACTACCAGATTGGCATCTGGTCTCCCCAGTCCCAACCTGGAGGCTGGGGAGAACATGGGCCTTTTGACCTGTGCTGACAGCCCCAAAGATTTCTACCATATATGGAACGAGAAATCCCAGAGGTGGAAGCTGGTGAGGAGGCACTAGGGATCGCATTGCAAACATACAATGGATAATGGAGAGCACCAGAAAATTCTAAAAGAAAATCTGACTGCAGCAAAGCCTTTGACTGTGTGGTTCATGAAACATGATGATTTATTCTTAGAGAAATGGGAGTGCCACATTTGATTGTCCTGATGTACCCAGGGCAAGATGCTGCCACTAGAACTGAATATGGAGAAACAGAATGGTTCCCAGTCGGCAAAAGGATCAGCCAAGGTTGCATACTATCATAAGCAGAGCAGGCTTAGACTCAGAGGAAGGAGGAGAGAATATTGGAGGAAAGGACATTAAAGAACCAAATATATACAGATGACACAATACTGCTAGTAGAAAACAACAAAGAACTGGAGCAATTACTGAAGAAAGTCAAGGAGGAAAGTGCTAAGGTAGGCTTAATGCTGAACATTAAGAAAACAAATCAACAAGAATTCATCCTAGATAAAGAGAAATTGAAAGAGTCAAAGACTTCCCAAACCTTTGATCAAGTATTAATCAGAACAGAGACTGCAGTCAAGAAATTAGAAAAAAGATTAGGATTGAGAAGGGCAAAGTGCAAAGATATAAATCTGGACACTAAAATGAGGATCGTCCAAGGCCATTGTATTCCCCATCACAACATATGGATGTGAAAGCTGGACAATGAAGAAAGCCGATAGAAGGAAATTCAACTCATTTGAGACGTGGTTGGAGGATACCATGGATGGCCAAGAAGACAAACAAATGGGTCCTAGAACAGATCAAGCCTGAACTCTCTCTATAAATCAGGATGACTGAGGGGGATGCAGACAGGCGGCCATGGGCTGTCCTGGGAAGCAGAGGATTGGGGCTGAGGCTGCCCCACACCTAGGCCTCAATCCTCCCTTCTGCTGGCCCTGGAAGAAGCACTAAAATGCCGGTCCTTCCAGAGCTGGCAGAAGGGGCGCATCAAGAGCCGCCACGTGGCTCTTCTGAGCCTCTTCCAGCGCAGCATGTGACGACGCTGCACCAGGAGGACATATTCGGGGCCCGCGCCATGTGTAATGTGGCATGCCCTGATGACATCCTTGGGGAGGGGTTGGGGCGGCCGCTGTGCGGCTGCCCCTCCCCTTCCGTGCTTGCACCCTCTGCAGAGGCCCTAAATTGAGAATGTCCTTCTTTGGCTACATCATGAGAAGGCATGAATAATTTAAAAAGGCAGTGATGCTAAAAAAGATGAAAGGAGTAGAAAAAGAGGAAAACCACATGCCAGATGGTTTGGCTCAATAAGGGTGGCCAAAGGCCTGAGCCTGGAGGACCTGAGCAGAGCAGTTGAGGACAGGGGTCTTGGAGACGTCTTATCCACAGGGTCATCATGAGTTTAGGTTGACTCAATTGCAGTTAACAGAAAGGATAAAAGAGTATTTATCTTGCAATATCTTTTAATATCAGCTTCATCCACCCTGTTTATGGCCCGAAGATAATACCTGTCCATCAAGACTTGCTATAGATAGTATTTCCCCTTGTTCTATTGACCCAGTACATTCTTCTCCATCTTTTTCTAGAAGATTTACCACATGATGGTCCTGGTATGATCTAGCATTACTGTGGACTGCACACAGTACTTCTGAATGGTGGAAGGTTACAGGGTTGGTAACCATCTGCATTTTTTAGGTAGTTGAATGGGCACTGTTGCTAGCATCCTTTCAGAACTGCTTGTTTCATATGTTCTTCCTTTAAATACATTCAAACTCCTCCCCTTTATTCCCAGTGAATTTGATGATATCATTTCACTGACATAATTATTTTTTAGCCTAAAGGTTCCCCACCCACCCTGGATTGCTGCTGCAATGATTTGTAATGTTGGGTGGATTTGCAGTGAAATCAGGTAAACCGAGATCAGAAATCCTATTCCATGTACTTTCCATACAACTTATTTTAATGAGTGTAAAGAACTTTAAAAGTCAGTTTCTATGGGACATAAGTTTCTTTATATGTTCAAAATATTTAAGATGTACATTATTATAATCTAGCCACAGATAATATTTTTCATTATCTTCTCTCTTATGCCAGAAAAACATAAGTTGCATAATCATTTCTCAATATATATATATTAATAATTTGTTTCCTGGTCAGGCCAATGAGATAATAGTAAACATGTGGATTTTGGCAAAGTTTCTTGACAAAATACAAAATTTAAGAAATAATTCAGGGGTTCCCAACCTTTTTGACTCACTGAGCCCTTATTTCTATGGTGGAGCCCCTAAGAGGCCTACCCTATGTATTACAAGTTAATGGTGTTTAGGAGTATATATAAGGATATATTCTTATTCTTTAATTTCATTCAGTTTTTATTTCTTTCATTTTCCTGGAGTGGCGGCAGAGGGCTCTATGGGCTCCTGGGTGCACAGGTTGGAAACTCCTGAAATAATTAAAGGAGAATATTTAATTAAATTGATTATTATTTTTTCTTGATGTTTCTATGTGAAACAAATGTTGCCCTCTGATAACTCAATCATGTCCCCCAGATCCTTTAAAAACATTATGATTAAGCAATCAATAATATATTTTGCATCTTGAACACTACCACCTGCTTAAATATAGGGATAAGTTTTATGTATTAGAAACTTCATGCTGGTCATTAGTACTTTTCCCAGCATTAAAAAAATATTAGAAAGAGCCAACTGGCTGAACTTCAATCCACTATATTCGTGCCCTGTTGTCTTTAGAGTGGAGAGGAGAAACCAGAAAAAAAGGGCAGGGTTCCTAATTAGGAAATGTTCCTGCCTGTTTTATAGACTTGTAATTCAGGTCTTGTTATATCTGCTCATGCAGGTGTTCAGGCAGTGGCCTTTGCCAAAGAGTGCTTGTTCTCACTTGTGTTGAAACAGGAATATGGCTACATTTTCTTTTACACATTGTTCTTTGCTGTAGATATTAATTCCTTTTGCTATTGAATCATTGCAATACGCTCTACATCTAGGGTTTCATCTTAATAATTCATTCCCCTGACTAAATATCTAACTGCTTCCACCCAGTCTAGATGTTATACATAGCTGATGTTATACATAGTCCTTCTCCCACCTCCTAAAATTCCCTCTGAAGGCTGAAATTTGAGGATGAACCCACATTTTTTTTTAAATGGAACATTAAGGAAGGCCATATGCTTAAAAAGCATAAAAATGTGTTCTCTTTCTTTTAGATATTCAAGGAAAAAGTTATAATTGTGTGTGTGTGTTCTTAATTTTATTTGATGACATATACAGTACCAGGTGAGCATGTGCACTCCTGCACAATTACATTTTATTTTATTTCTTGTTTAATTTTCCAGATCATTTTAAGAACCTCTTATTGTTTGGCTTGCCAGAATCCACAGCAAGCTCTGTACATTTTGAACTACAGTGTGTGCTTATTTGTCTGTGCATGCATGTGCAAGTGTGCTCAACTAGTATTCTCCACACTGCAGCACAACTGTATCCATGTAGTCTGTATTCCATTTTTTGTCTGCTGTGGTAATCTGAGGGTAATCCTGCTCTGCAGGAGATATAGCAGGTTGATGGCATAGAATTACTTATTCCAGTTCCCAGAAGATTACTGTTTTTGCATCATTTCAGTTAGGCCTAGTTTACAATGCTGTCTGTTAGTGACTGTTGTCGTTGTGTGCCTTCAAATTGTTTCTGACTTATAGCAACTAATAAGTGAACCTATCACATTTTTTTGGGCAAGATTTCTTCAGAGGGGTTTGGCATTACCTTCTCCTGAGAGTGTGACTTGCCCAAGGGCACCTAGTGGGTTTACATGGCTGAACCAGGATTCAAACCCTTGTCTCCAGAATCAACACTCCAACACTCAAACCACTACACCATGCCTGCTCTTGTTTCTCATTGCTGACTACACAAGCATAAATCCAAACTACATGTGTAATGTTTTCTTTTGTCATTGCAGTGGTTGGTATTCTCTTCCTTCCTCTGTAGTGTCTAAAGACCCCCACCCAGGACTCACTGTTGTATTGTGATAGCCACTACTATGGCCATTTGTTGCAGGGGGAGAGCGAAAGAGATAATTTCCTAAGCCAGATATGGATTGATGCCATTATCTACTAAAACCTGTGGAGCACCCCAGTGGGTCTTTGTGGAAGATCTTGGAGGGACATAGCCAGATGCTTCTCCAGTGCATATCTCCAAGATTGTAATTATACTATCCAATTATGTCAGTATGATACCGCTTCAACTACCATGTCCTACGGAATCGGGACTTGCAGATTGATAGGCTACCAGAATTTCCTGCAAGAGAAATTTTCTGAACCAGGCCATGACAATTAGAGTGGTATGAAACTGCTGAAACTGTCTAATATTATATATATATTCCAAATGTGTCTAGCAACTAGCTTGATTACAGAATTACTATGTTTCCCTTAAAAAGTGAACAGCAGAGTTATGGTTTACTCAGACACAGAAGGCAGAATGAAAAGTAAACTATATTTTGACACATTTGGGAAAGGTGGATATGGTTAATCCATGCCAGCAATCCTGGACTGGATTTTTTGATTAAGATCAATGCTTTGTCTGTGAATGAAGGGAAATATGATGTTTCGCTGAAGCATTGTGGCTGCTCCATCAATAAGCACATCAATTGTCTGATAGCTCCAAAGGGCCTTGTTGAGAGATCATATTTTGAAATTGTTATAGAGCAGTGATGGGGAACGTTTTAGGGCCTGAGTGTCCAAACTAAAAGGCCTTCCAGCACTGGTGTGTTAGCTGGTGCTGGGGGTGGGATTTCTGCCCTCCGGGGGTGGGAATCCAGGTGGGACTTCTTCCTCCCACTTTCCCAGGCCTTCAGGTCCCTCTCCAGAGACAGCTGAAGGCCCAGGGGGAGGAGGAAGAAGAGGAACAGGCACGCACCTCTTCCTCCTCCTCCTCCTCCTGTGCCTTTCCCGGTCTTCAGTTGCCTCGAGAGAAGCAGCTGAAGGCTTGGGACAGCCGGGAAAGAGGAGGAACAGCAACGTGTCTCTTCCTCCTCCTCCCTATCCCCTGCATGCCGGGGAAAATAACTGTGTGCCTTCTCTGGCACACATGCCATAGTTTCGACATCATGATTATAGAGGATGCTGCATATTTCAAAGAGTTGTTCAATTATAAGTGGACATTTGCCAATGTGTCCAGACCAGAGAATACTCCTGAGATTACTTAAGGTTGATTGTATCATCTTAATGATCTATAATTGCTGTTATTAGAAGTAAGACTGGAAAGAGATTTTCAGTTTAGTAAAAAAGAGGCTTGCTTGGAGAATCGCTGTCTCATTCATGGAATGGAGGGGTGTGTGGATTAGGTTTTCCATTTAGAATCATCCCATGTTTTCCTACATGATTCTTCCATGTTTTTTATCCCCCAAAAAATCAGTTGATCAAGGAACGATGCTGTTCTAGGAGCCATCCATCTGCAAGAGCACTGAAGGCTCATAGAAGACTACCCATCCTACTAAATCAGAGCCAGGCATCATATGTTTGATCTAGTGTGTGTGAGAGAGAGAGAGAGAAAAAGAGAGAGACTGCCATCAAGCCTTAACAGTACACTGGAGTAACATTTTGTCTCCCACTGAGAAGAAAACTAATGGGATCCTGAAATGATGTGATGTATTCCACAAAGGACTAGGGTAGTCCACATCCCTACTATATATAAAATCCAAATTTTGCAGAGCCAAAGTGGTTTCCCTCATCCAGGAAGCCAAAGTCTGAATCTAAGCTGATGTGACTGAAAGCAGCTGGTGTCATTCATCCACTTCCCAATTTGGGAGGAGCAGCTCCATTTGTATCTTTCTAAAAATAGAAGCTTTCAACTTTTAGCAGTAACTCAGAACAGACCTCTTGAAATTAGACATTTTTTAGTGCTGATGAATGTAACTGTTTTTTTTCTAAAGCAAGAATCAGAATGTGTGAGTGAGAAAGGCGAGTTATTATCACCGTCACTTTTTCCCTTTGTTCTCTTTTCTTGTTTTCATTAGGGTTTACATAGTAACATTTTATAATTCTAAATTTAAATTATTTCATAATAAAAATTTCCATTTTCTTTTAGCAAGATAATCTTGTTGCTGTCTACTGGATGATAGGTAGAAAGTCATGAGTGGAAATTAAAGGAACATTGAAAAAATTCAGAAGGGAAAGTGGGGAAGATCAGTATAATCAGAAAGAATCTGAATCATGAAGATTAAAAGCTGTCTCAGTCCCCACACATTGTACTCTTGTATAGTCACTCCAAGCATTTATGGCTCCAGTTCCTGAACTTGACCTTTCTGACTCAGCTATGAACTCCCAAAGTGTGTCTCTAGTCAACCACACCTGCACTGTTCCAATTATTCAAACACATAAGGTAGTCTGGAAAATCAGTAAGCAAAGGGATCTTGCAGCACCTTTGAGACTAACTGAAAGATAGAAGTTGGTAGCATGAGCTTTTGTGGACTTGAGCCTACTTCCTTAGATGCATTTGCACCTGAGGAAGCAGGCTTAACTCAAATCTATGAAAACTCATGCTACCAACTTTTGTCTTCCAGCTAGTCTCAATGGTGTTGCAAAATCCCTTTGCATACTGATATTCCAATTATTGTTACTTTTACCTCATAATTCTACAAGACTTCAAATGTGCCATGTGGAACTGGAATTATAGATAGTTGGTGCTAAGGAACCAAAGGCAGAATAATTTCACTTCCAGTTGACAGCTGGTAACTGACAGTCTACCCTGTATCTCTGTTTAGTTCTGCCCTATATCTCTAGTTACTTGTACCACTGATTTTTTGTTTTTGACTATGATGTTTTTATGTTTTGGGTGAAGGTATGTGGCTATCCAGCAAGAGATGTAACCAGTTGTTGAGGGCAGAATTAGTCATTATTTAAAATAGGTTCCTACCAGGAGTCTGTGTCTAGTATGTGCACTACACCTTTTTTGTAAGTGAGGCCCAATTTACTATTCTCCCCCGCTCCCCCATCCCAGCTATTATTATGCACTGGTATTTTTAGAAGCCAGAACAATCCTGTTAGGCTACACAAGACTTCCACCCATCACCCACTCAACAGAAAGGTAAAATTGTGGATGTAATAATTGTGGATGTCAAATAACACACTATTGAAAAATCAGACTATTAAAGAGTTTACTGTCTTATACAAAAGAGGTGGTTCCTTCTATCAAGATTTCCCCAGGCAATACTGCATGTTATACATGACTGTATAGAAAGAGCCTGTGTTAATTTGGCAGAAGAGTTTTCCAACTGTTGAGAAAAGGTGAAGATGCCATGATAGCAAAAGCTGTCCTTATATAGAGTCTAGTTTATATTAATCTACCTGTTTGCGGTCATAGACCAATAGGTGGAGTGATTTAACTACATGACAAGTTTAAGATAATGGTGTGCAAGGGGTATGTTCAGATGCTGGTTTGAACATTCTAAATTTTCATTAGATATTGCAGATCAAGTGATGGAGGTTCATAAGAAAGCATGTCAGAAGAATTCCCTGCTTTCTGTTTTGTTAATATTTATTAGCTTATATTAGAATTAACAAATTGGATATGGGATAGGCTTTCTCTAACTGTAATCCTGAATATATCATGGAGCAAGATGAAGTACCCTAAAGCTCCATGAAGCAGGATGAAGGCAACTGTCCTCCCTTGACTTCCAAACCTCAACTTTCAGTTGCAGCTGTTCTCTTCCAAGAAAAGAAAAGAAAAAAGACCAGATACTTCCAACCCTCTTCTGAGGGTTATTGCCCCTCAGTAGACAGAGTGGGGAGGGCACAAACAGCATCCCATGACAAGAACAGAATTTAGTGACAAGAACAGAGATGGACACTCCTCTGTGCTTCCTACCTTGGCTTTCCACTGGCAAGGCAGTAGCTGTGTTGAGATGAGATGGCTGTGGCTGGAAGTTGGGGAGGATAGGCAGCAAGTTGCACTTGATGGGGCTTTACAGTGCCTTGTCCTGCACCATGGTCTTTTGCCTACCCCTGCTGTAGCGCATAGGCACTCAAGCATGTATGGATTACTATTAAAAAAGCTCTGTACAATATATTACTCAGGCGATGCTAACAAATTTTTCTTCTTATAAAGGTGAAAACTGAAAACATACATTTTTGCACTCATCTGTTGCTGGATCACAGAACATAGCCATGAATGACGTTGCACAGAAGGCAGAGGTATGTAGGAGATTTAAAGAGGAAGTACTCACAGTAAACTGTGGCTTTGTTATATGTACCTGAAATAAGTCCTGTTAAGAGGTCTTAGATCTATAGCTCTTAGTGAAGTGACACAGTTGCTAGTGAAGGAAGGCACACATCTTAGGCTTTTATTAGTTTTTAGGTAGATAGATAGGCATCAGTAATCATTACTTGTTTATTTATTTTAACAACAATATTTTTCATATAATCTGATGTAAGTTCTCGTGAGATGCTCATTTCATCCTGGATTGTTTGGCTTCCAAACAATATAGCTATTTAGAAAGTCAGTGTCTACTGTATTTGAAAATGTGCACACCCAAACTTTGGATGCATTTCTAGTAGGAACTGAAGATATGTTTTAGGGTTCTCATTTATAATGAGTTTTTTGATTTCAAAATGATGTAGCTATTTAAATAGTCAATGTCTACTGTATTGGAAAACTTTCATATTTATGCACTATTGGTCTCTGTTAAATCATGCTTTGGAAAGTGCATGTGAAGACCATCTTGAAGATCTAGCCATACATATAGTTATTAGCTACAGATTTATCTGGCCTAAAAGCCCTTTGTGTGGTATGCAAACTACCGTATATACTTGACTATAAGTCAATCTCATATATAAGTTGAGGGCAGATTTTGGGGCCAAAATTGTGGATTTTGATATGACCTGTGGGTAAGTCAAGGGTAAAACTTAGGGTCATGTAATGAAGGATGTAAAGGATGAAGCAAAGGAAAATAATGCCAAAGAACATAACTATTTGCCCTCATAAGGTTGGATGGATGAAAAAGTAGAAGGGGGTCAGTGCTTCCAGGGCAAATTAAACTCTTGCCTTTCATTTCTAGACTTAGAGGGAAAATACTACATGGTAATTCACATGTCATTATAGATGAAGAATACATGGAGCATGGAATGGTAGAAGACTTGTGATTTTCCTTCAAGAATTGTCAAGACAAATTTGATTCTGTCTCTTGGTGTGGAGCAAAGTTGAAAAAAGAATGGCCTATGGGTTGCATGTAGTCCTCAGACCCCACTTTTGCAACCACCCAAAGTCCCCTAGTAGTCTGTTCAAGATCTAGACTTAGTAATAGCACAAAAGAAAAGAAAAGAAAAAAGACCAGATATTTACTTTTTAGTTTTTTGAAAAGTATAAATTTGGATGGGATAATGCAGCTTTGGGTACAAAAACCTTGATTCTATTTATATATCTGCTTCTGTAGTCTCACATTCTGCCTAATACTCTATGTAATTTCTCTGCTTCTACCATCTTTTTTCTGTCTTTCCCTTCTTCACACCTTCATAAAGATTCTGCTTTCTTCATCTAAACCTGTCCAAAAATCCTATGTGCCCAAACTTCGAAAGGGTGATGTAAAGGATAAATTTGAAGCCATGCAGAAAGCAAGGGAAGAAAGAAATCAGAGGCGATCTAGAGATGAAAAGCAAAGAAGAAAAGAACAATATGTTAGAGAGAAAGAATGGAACAGGCGAAAGCAGGAGGTCATTTACTTTGAAAATACAATAATAATAATAATAATAATAATAATAATAATAATAATAATAATAATAAAATTTATTTGTATCTCACCCCTCTGTCAAACAATCGGGGTGGCTTACAGCAATTAACTTGTTTTGTTACTTTTATTTCCTTTAATACTTTGACACTTGTATAGATTTTTTTCTATAAAAAAACTCTAAGAGTTTTGATTTCACTTTGAAATGGCAGTCAACATTAATATCTCTGACCCATTATTCAGATGAAAGAACTACTTGCTTCTGATGATGAAGAAGAAACGTCCTGTAAATTAGAAAAAGCTTATGTTCCAAAATTGACAGGTAAGAATTAAAAAGTTGAAATCCATATTTATGGAGGGTTTGGCCCCCATTTCAACCATTATTTTGGTATTACAAATTATTTGACTCTTAATTTCAAGACAATTGTTGCTAATGCAGAAGAATCCAGTTGCATTTTTTAACAGGCACAACAAACCGCATATCTCAGTGTTCTGGCCATACTCTGCTGCTTATACACCTGCTTTCAGGACCAATTCAGACTGCTAATGATTACCTATAATGTTCTCTGAGGTCTATGTGCCTTTTCTTTTTTTAAATCCTTCTTTCTTATGTTCCTTCCTCTTTCCTTAGATGTGCTGTATTGCTCCAGGTGTTACCCCAAAAGGCAGGAGGACTTAGGGTCCTCACCACCACCACCAATAATAATAATAATTTTTATTTATATCCCGCCCCTCTGCCATGCAATCGGGGCGGCGTACAACATATTAAAACATCAATGACTGTGTCTCCTTGTATTTGAGATGAATTATTAGCTCAAAAAGGAGGCCTGGAAGAGGTTGAGTAACTTTGGGGATCTTCCCACCTATATATACCAGTTCTCACTGCAAAGGGAATCCAGTTTTAATGAACAAGAGAGTTTATTTAGAAATGTGCAAAGGTGGATGCATACATACAAACCCAGTGCAACTTTAAGAACCACACAGAGCTAATAGAAATAAAGATGTGAAAGGCTGGGTAGTGAGAAACAGAGAATTAGAGGGGGTGATATTTACCAGTCTTGAAGAGAGGGTTCCATGGAAGACAGAGAGTGGCTCAAACAGAGTCTGAGGGCAACAGCAGACCTGTGTACACACAAATTCCTTATCTTATAGAAGTGAAATCTACTAAGGGCAGGGAGCTGTGACTTCTGCTGAGGGTACACCCTTATTACCTCCCTTTATTGTATTGCAATGCCTGATTAATACTTGTTTGTCATTTTTCTGGTGTTTTAAGAATGCCTTTTTAACATTTATTTTTTAAAATTTTAAAGCAAAGCGGCTTCATTTATATACCACTACATAAGGCACTATGGAGTGTCTAAGCGGTTTACAATTGTAAGCTCATTGCCCCCCAACAGCTGGGTACTCATTTTAGTGAACTCGAAAGGATGCAGGCCTGAGTTAAGCCTAAGCCCTGACTAGTATTGAACTCGCAACCTTGTGGTTTATGAGTGAGTGGCTGCAGTACAGGCATTTATCCACTCTGCCACTAATTAGAAAGAAAATATTATAAATCTGTTTATTTTGACTGCTTTTGCTTTATGGCTCTTCACTGCTTCACATGCCATTAATGATAGTTTAAAATAAAAGCCTATGTTTTTATAGAATAATTTCCTCCATTGTTGCCAACACATGAGAGTCTGAGATTAAACTAAAAGTTTCCTTTTTGCCTTTGCTGTTCATAGGAACTGTCAAAGGAAAATTTGCTGAAATGGAAAAACAAAGACAAGAAGAAGAAAGAAAAAGAATGGAGGAGGAAAGACAAAGAAGAATTGAACAAGACATGATAGAGAAAAGAAAAATTCAGAGAGAACTGGCAAAGAAAGCACAAGCGGTATGCTTATAGTAATTAATAGAATAGTTATCCAATATAAGAAATAGCCATGCAGGTTATAAATGTACCATAATTATTCACTTCTTACTTCTGAGACATAGAACACTTGATGCATCGTGTGACATAAAAGAGGCCAGAACTCTGCAATCTGCAGGTAGTGTGCCAGGGCCACTGGTGTGGACCCTACCAGCAAAAAAATGCGTCTCCAGAAGCCTCCAAGGGGCCATTCTCCATTTCTGCTCCCCTTTTCTGAAATCCTATTAGAACTTGAAATGGAATATTGGATATTTACTATGAAAGTCTATTCTGGGTTGGACCCTGTGAATAGCATTTGTCTACCACCACCACAGAAGTGTCCATTTGGTAACTTCTGCTTTTGGGAAAATTGATAGGTGTACCCCATGGGAGTCTGGATGTGTGGGAGATGAGGTGGGTGTAGCTGCTAGTACTGTTGCAGATGCTTGTTGCATATGAAGATTTTT
>CM034706.1:178490320-178515861 GCA_020142125.1 Phrynosoma platyrhinos | reverse complement strand
CCCCCAGCCCAGCGGAGACCTGGACTTCGGGGGACCAGCCCAGGTCTCGAAAAGGTTGCCTACCCCTGAGGTAAAGCATACCTCTTTACAGTAACAGGATTAAGATTTAATCTGACAGCTATGGTTTGAATTTTTTCTATTTTTAAAAAATTTAGTACGGTAAGTGTCATACAAACTGTTTCATACAGCTTAGCAGAGAAATAAAAACTACATTTTAACAGGCACACAATGAAAATATGTCTTGTCAAGTTATTTATTACTCATGAAAAAGTCTTAAAGGGCCTTTACAGACTGCCAGAAATAATGCAGTGTGAGACCATACAATCCACCCCACGCACTTTGGTCATCTGGGAGGAATTTGCTGCAGCCGATAAGAACGAGTGTGAAGTCATAGGCTTTCATGGCCGGCATCCATAGTTGTTTGTGGGTTTTTCAGGCTGTGTGGCCATTTTCTAAAAGAGTTTCTTTCTGATGTTTCGCCAGCATCTGTGGCTGGCATCTTCAGAGAATGAAGATGCTGGTGAAACATCAAAAAGAAACTCTTCTAGAGCATGGACACACGGCCCGAAAAACCCACAAAAAAATATAGATAAGAATGATGCTGTCTGCAACCTCCCAGACGGCCTTCTCGGCAACCGCTCCCAGATTATGGAACGGCCTGCTGGATGAGATCCATCAAATTACGACCTTAAACAGCTTTTAAAAAAGCTGTGAAGACGGATCTCTTCTGGCAGGCCTTTCTCAACTAGATTTCCCGGGCTCAGGAGTTTGCCTATCTTCTCTTCCCCACTTACTGCCACAGTCTCTGTGAGTGTTTGTTACTGTTTGTCTTGAAGAGATTATTTTAAACATGTTTTAATGCATATCTCTCTTTAATACTTTTTTAAGGGGCAGGTGGGTTTTGGGATTGTTAGGCTGTGCTTATATTGTATTGTATTTATTTCTATGATGATTTTAATGCTGTGCGCCGCCCCGATTGCTCTGCAGAGGGGTGGGATATAAATTATTATTATTATTATTATTATTATTATTATTATTATTATTATTATTATTATTATTATTATTATTATTATTATTATTATTATTATTATTATTATTATTATTATTATCGGCCCTGGCCCAATGCTAGGGAATCATCGGAATTGTAGTTTTTTCTGAGACATTGAGCCTTCTCTGTCAAGGAGCTCTGGTAGTCAGCTAAAATTCAGGCTTTCACTGTTAATTAATTTCTCTTTCTAAGGATTTCTAGGGATAAGAGTCTCCAGAGCTTCTTATATTAACATTTTTTTGCAGGATCATTTAAAACTTATGATTACTCAAGTAAATTGATGTCATTTTAATAACTGAAACTTAGATAGGTCGTACAGACTCTGGTGAAACTGAACAGGTGTTGGTTTGGTCATTATTTGGATGTTAGTGCCACGGTATGCATGGTACTTTGAGCACAAGGATGGAAGAAGCATAAATGTAATTTTTTAAAAAAATGAAATTACACTTCTAATGTGCCTACAAAAGAATGGCTTATCATCTTGGGTAGTTTTTGAACTTGCAAATGCACTAACAACCCAATTTGTAATACTATTAAGCAGAATCACATATATTTTAGCATAAAAGAGGTCAACTAGCAATTTTAAGGTACCTTGACATGATTTTATAGCTGCTGATAGAACTCTGTTTTGCTGGCAGTCAACCAGATGATAGCTCTTTCATAGTGTAATCTCTTCGGAACTGAGGGTGAGGTGCTTTCATTTACAGACAAGAATGGCAGCAAGGCTCTATTGTGTGATTTGGGCAGTTTTGCTGTAGTCTCTGTGCTGCTGCATCAGTAGTAATTATGAATCCATATGACCCAGTGGTTTCGATTTGGGGAAAATGGGAGAGAGTGGCTTAAGAAAAGAGTTAGCAGAAAAGAAGGTGGAACTGGGAATGGTATCTTGCCTGCACTCTAAAGAGCTGGAATGATCATTTCATCTTCTGAGCAACAATATTGTAATATGATTTTTAAAGCCTGGAATAGCACAGCTGTGCTTGAGCAGAAGTTCCATATAGTGCAATATAGTGCTCCATTTTTATCACATCAACTAAAGATGCATATTATGAATGCCTTTCCCATAAGATACCCTTTAACTAAATATGGAATTTCTACATTCTTTAAAAAACTTACATAAAATAAATACTACATAGATACAGGACATTTCTCAGTAATGCTGATTACTACGGTATATCTAATCTGAGATATTGAAATTTCATAAAGTCTGCCCAGATCAGCATTTGAAAGAGGTATGAAACTTTGGTTTCTGGTTTTGTTTTGGTTTTTTTTTTTAAATGCTTGAAATGCTACATTATGCTCCATTTTAAAATATGTCAGTCTCATTAAGATGATTCCCATCAGTTTTAATACCTTGTGATTGGTGTCTTTCTTGCAAATGAGATGTTCTGCTTCTCTTGGACTTGATTTATAGTGGAATAAACTGAACTGAATGTTTGAGGAGAAGACACTTGGAAATAGTATTGTAGAAGGTACTGTTAACTTGTTTTCAGAGAACTTTAATCCTTATGCTTTATGCTTTAGGGCAGTATTAACTGTGGTGGCTGTTTCTGAAAAAGCGAGGGACATTTTAAAGCAGATTATTTTAGTAGTCTCAAACTATATGAAATACAGTAGCAGATTAATCTAACAACGAAAGAGTCTCCAGTTGTATAATCTGAATGTTTCATGAGCAGAGTTCCTCTCATGAAACACTAACCTAGAAAAGGGGGAAATATGTTTTTTATCAATTTGCCTTCCCCTGTCCAACTTTTTGCTGTAGTTTTCTACAGACCTTGGAGCAACGAGAAACAAAAACACCCTTTTTTTTCCTCCAGCAGGAGTGTTTGCTGCATCCAGATCTCTTCTGCATATGGAAGGAGCCTTTCTGTTAATTGAAATATATGTATCTAATTCATTCATTATCCAGCATTCAAAAGTGCAATGGAAGTGCTATATGTGTTCAAGGTTGCCAAACTTTCTATTCATCTTCCCCCATGTTCTTTTACTATCTAAAGGCTAGCTGACTATTGGAAGCTGGTTTAGTTCTACAGTGGCCACAGATTGGTCTACCCAATCTACAGGAAAGTGAACATTTTGGTGGAATTGCAACTATTCACAGGCAGTAGTAGCTGCACTGTCCAGATGTTCATGGCAACATTTGTTTTTGACAACAGGAAGGTGATGATTCTTTGCTAGTGACAGTAGTTCCTGTAAAACCTAGCAAAACACCTGGGAAGATGAAAATAAGTTTTGAGGACCTAGAGAGAGAGAGAGAAGAACAAGAAAGACGAAAACTTGAAGAAGAGAAGCGTTTGAGATATGAGCAGGAAAAGCAAGCTCTCAGGGAAGTCAAATATTTTTCACCAGATGTGGTAAGCAAAACTGGGGGAAACACCCCTTGCATGGTGATCATAAGCATGTTTACTTGATAGTTAGGTCTACTGTTTACAAAGTAACTTGCTTCCAGGTAAGTGGGCTCAAAAGCATGGAAAGGAGAGGTGTTAAGTGTAAACATTACTATCATGAAAGTTTAAGTCTTGAGTAATAAACTTTCTGTACAGGATGAAGAAGAAAATCCTGATGGTGAAAGAAAAGATTCTCCCTCTCCTGGTAAAGTGAAATTAACATTTGAGGAACTGGAAAGACAAAGACAAGAAAATCAGAGGAGGCAAGCAGAAGAGGAGGCAAGGCTGCGTTTGGAAGAAGAAAAACGTGCCTTTGAAGAAGCAAGGCAGCAAATGGTAAACATGTGGGGCAATGTTCTAGTATACAAGGAGATTAGATGGTCTTCACGAAGTGCAGATATAGGAAGATGATTTGTGTTACTGCCTTTGTAATGACCACACACATACATTACCTTACTAAGAACATCTAAAAAAAGTTTACTCAGTCCATGGCATTCAGTAGTTTCGATTTCTCAAACCTGCAAAAATAAATATAACTTAACATATTTACTGAATAGGAGACCAAAATATTGGGCTGACGCTAGGCTTCAATCATGTTAGCAGAGCATCCTAAGTGCCGTATTGCTCAGTATACATTTATTATCAAGATAAGTGATTTCCTTGTGCCCTTGTGCCAGTTTGTTATATTGTTCAAAACTCTGCTGCACAGAGATAGGAGATCCTTTGGAACAGTATGGGAAGTGGCTTGGTGGTGATGATTAATAGTCAGAATTCACTTTCCTCCTCTTTCTAATGGGTGGATTTTTTTGACAGATCAAAAGCCTTCCATGGACAGAAGGAAGTCTTTATGGATTGCAAAGTCTCAATCCAACACATTTTTGGTAATATTGAGCCTTTTGCTTTAGCTTCAGCTAATGTAAAAACTCAAGAATACAAATGTCGCCAACCTGTTTAAGTACAGTCTCCCCTCCTTTCTCACAGACTTTATGTCCGCGGTTTTATATATTCATGGAGGGATGACCTCAGTTTAAAACAATGTGTGCACTCACCCACAGGGGCGTGCCCTATTCAAGCCTATAGGGCATGAATATTCACAAATCTCCATTTTCGCAGGGGGAGCAGAACGGATCCCCTGCAAAAATGGAAGGCCAACTGTATATCTGTGCTCTCCTTTCGGGGGCAGGTAAAAACATTTTTGTGCCATCAGGCTTTTTGAAACTGACAATGGGTGGGCTTTTTAAAATGCTATTCAGATATTAAGGTTTTTATATAGTTTTAAATACATTTTAGTATTTTAGTGTATAATGTTTTTATCTTTATTAATTGCTTGTTTTTTTTAAACTTTATAGGTTTTCAATGCTTTTACATTGTTTTTAATTTGTACTGTTTAAAAAGTATTTTTAGTTACCCTGAGTCCCTATATGGGGAGAAAGGAGGGATATAAATAATAAAAATAAAAATAAAATATGCCATTTCTGCCACCGCCCCCATCCTTGGGATCTACCAGGCTCTTTTTCCAAACCAGGAAGTGAAGTCAAAGCCACTTTCAATTTTAAACAAAGGCTTCTTGAGGACCTAAAACAGCCAGGGAAGATCCCTTCAAACATAGCAAGATTTCCCCCCTTCCCCTAGAGGATGTGGGGGATTTTTGTGTTTTAAAAAAATTGGGTGGGTAGGACCACAAAATAAAGCCCTGGTGGCTACATGCATCCCATGGACCATACTTAACAATCTGTTACAGAGGATGATAATTTAATTCTGTAAAACCTGAATGTGTTTTTATTATGTTATTTTTCAATATACAGACACAGAGTTGTACTTCTTTTATAACCATTTCCATAATCTTTGGTATTCAGTGATTAAGAAATTCTACCTTTGTTGTTGTTGCTGATGATGATGATGATGATGATGATGATGATAATAATAATAATTTTTATCCCGCCCCTCTGCATAACACAACTGGGGCAGCTTACAACATTAAAAAAAACCCAACACATTACATATCCCACAATCCCACCCACCCCTTAATTGCCATCAAGCTGGCTTTGACCTATGCCAACCCTATGAAAGAGAGATCTCCAAGTTCCCTAGCCATCCACTGCCCCGTTTAGATCTTGCAAACTCAGGGAGGGACATTGTTTCCTTGATTGGCTCAGTCCACCTGAAGTCCCTCTTTTCCTACTGCCTTCCACTTTACCAAACATAATTGTCTTTTCCAAAGAGCCATGTTTTGTCATATTTTCAAAGTATAACAGCCTCAATTTAGTCATCATCACTTCTAATAAGAGCTCAAGCTTCATCTCCTCTAGGATCAATTCATTTGTCTTGGTAGGATCTCTAGAAATCTACTCCAGCACCACGATTCAAATGAGTGCTGCATGCATTATATTTTTAATACTGAAATTCTTTCTTCCTGATTTTCATATTTCAGTGTTTTCTCAAATTAGCAGCAATATTAATGTTCATCAAAAAGCTTTCTTAAATTTGTTTTCCCCCCACAAAAGGTAAATGACGAAGATGATAATGAAACTGAAAATTCTTCCAAGGAATTCAGTCCTGGGAAACTGATATTTACCTTTGAGGAATTAGAAAGACAGAGGCAAGAAGAAGAAAAAAGAAGGACAGAGGAAGAAGCCAGAAGGCGCATAGAAGAGGAGAAAAAGGCATTTGCTGAAGCCAGAAAAAACATGGTAGGTAATATTGTACTTTTACTTATATGTCTATTTTTCATATGGACATATTGAACAATACATTAGGGGTGGGTGAAATTCAGCCTTTGAAATGTTGCTGCATAACCAGTGATAAATAATGCTAGGAGCTGCATTTCAGCAACATCTGAATAGTTGTGTTTTGTCCACTCCTGCTCTAAATGGAGAACAAAGGAAGTTCAGGGCAAACTTATAAGTGTGCAGAAAAACTGCAAAACAGATCTGCCTAACGCTACTGAGACAGGGAGTTGTGGTTGTAGTTGGTTTTCTTTAACTTCTTTCTGATTTATGGCCACCTTAAGGGGAATCTATAATTTTTTTTCTCTTGCAATTTGTTCAAAGGGGGTTTGCCATGGCTTCCCGTTAAGACTGAGAGAGTGTGACTTGCTCAAGGTCACCTAGTGAATTTCTATGGCCAAGTGGAGATTTGAATCCTGGTCTCCCAGAGTCCTAGTCCAACACTTAAACCACTGTACTATGCTGGCTCTTCAAGTGATGCTGGCAGGAAAAAACTGACTTGCTTTAAAGTGTCGGATAATTTGTTTATTTGTAGCAACTTTGCATAAATTAGAAACCCATAATCCCAACACCAAAACAGTGCTCTCCTACTTTTCATCTGATCTCTTCCCCAGATTCCATTTTTTTTTCCCCTGGCCTTTTGCTTCACTCCGCAATTGCTCAGGCTTATTATACATCCTCTTTTATCAGGCAGCATTTCTGTCTCCTGAATAATCTGAAGAATTTTGTGGAGCAGCTTTGTGGAAAAATCAATCTTTCAAGCCCTCCTTCCTAGATAGGGAAGTTCTGACACCTACTGGCTGAAGATGGTACTGCAGGCCACAGAAAGTTTAATTGCACAGTTTTTAATCTTTTAAGCTGCTCTGAGTCCCAGTTTTAGGGAAAGGGTGGAATAATAATAATAATAATAATAATAATAATGATAATGTATAATTAACCAGTCCTCTGTCTTCTCGCCCAAATATATTTCTCCATCTCTGAGATGCACATGTCCAGTGTCCCCATAGTATCCATTACAACGTTTGGGTGTCTAGGTTTCATATAACTAGAGCTAAAGATTTCTGACAGATTACCAATATGCATTCTTATTTATTACTGTAGATTAATACAAATATTTCTTTTTTTTAATAATTTTATTTTGACAAATAAGACAAATAAGACAAAATCCACAATAAAACAATATAATACAATCATACATCAAACACCCACTTCCCAGACCACTCAATCATAAAACAACAATACATATAAATACTTTGCAAATCTTAAGTTGATTTTCCGATTTCTTATTTCCCAAGTGATTACCTCTACTTTAAACCTAAATTTAACGTTTCTTTCTTATATTAAGGTTACATAAGACTGTGACATATTCCTTCCATGTCTACTTTAGTTACATTCATAAGTTTCTATATCTATAAAGCAATTAATACAAATATTTCTGAGTTGCCTTTTTGCTAAGAAAACAATCTTACAGGTTAAAATGTTTTGGGTTTTTTTACAAATAAAATGTTAAAAGATAGTAACACAGAAAAATTAAGGAGGACAAGAGAAAAACAATATTTTAAAAACAGTGATTTAGAGTCATGTCAAAGCTTAGAGGTGTGCAGCTGGAGTTGTCGTTGTTAACTGCCCTTGAGTAGACTTTGACTCATGGTGACCCAGTGGCTGAGACTTCTCCAAGACCCTGTCCTCAACCTCTCTGCTCAGGTCCTGCATGGTCAGTCCTGTGTCCCCCCCAATCCAATCTAACCATGTCATATGTGGTCTTTCTTTCTACTGTCCTCCACTTTTCCTAGCATTATTGTCTTTTAAAAGAAGTCATGCCTTCTCATGATGCAGCCAAGTACGACAGCATCAATTTGGATATCTTGGCTTCCAGAGAGAGTTTGGGCTTGACCTGATCTAGAACCCATTTTTTGTCTTCTTTTTCATAACCTGGAGGTTACTTTGGCTTTAATGCACCTTTATTAAATTAAATGTTTGCATTTAAAGCATGCAGTATTATTTTCAGTCACTAGCTGACAAATCTGTGAAACCAACCATAGCTTTGCAGTTGATTGTTTGAATCTGAGGAGAGTAGAATACAGATAAAATACAAGTCTGTTAGCCTCCCCTCTAATGTGGGGCAGATACCTTGAGGGGTCTGTTTTTGTGGACAGTGGGTGGTGACCATGATTCCCTCCAACCTCGACAGCTCTATAACTTTGTTTGAAGACTTTATGCATCAAGTCACATAGTTTCACTATCACAGAATGGAATATTTGTAATAATGTCCTAAATATTGTTAAATCTCAGATTTCCTGTCAAGCAACAACTTGCACATACCTCTTTCACTGAGGTGAAGATGCAAAATGAGAGCAGTCTGAGGTCTTTTAAATTAAGTTGAGCTTATTTCTAAGAAATATATTTGGTCCTCTGCAGCCACAGATTCTGTATCTGTGGATTCAACCATCCACAGCTTGAAAAATATTTTTAAACGATATAAATTCCAAAAAACAAACCTAGGTTTTACCATTTTATATAAGGAACACTCGTTTACTATGCCATTGTATATAATGGGACTTGTATATAATATAAGTCTCTTGTATAATCTATTGTATTTAATAATCCATGGTTTTAGGTAGCCACATGGGATCCTGGAACTATAACTGAGCAAATATCAGAGGCTCAATACAGTAATGAATATTTTCAGATAATACTTTGGCTTATTACTCTGAAACTGTGGTATTCTTACTGACACTGAAGATGTTTTGTTTAGCTAAAACAAGAAAATAATAACTAGGTGAAGACTTCCAGGTTTGCTGGCTCAAATGAACATAAATTTATCTCAGTAAATTTCTGATACAGGCTGAAATCCTACATTGGCCTGACAGAGCATAAAGCTCCAAGTCTACTTCTGCCCTGTGTGCAAACCTACTTATCAGATGCCAGAACATGTCCTAATGATTATTTAGTGACTGGTGGGGGACAATTAGAGAGCATCTGGGATCATTTCATCATCCTTCTAGATTGGATACCTTCTGCCAGAATTACCTTAAAAGGATGTATCCAGGTTTCTCAGGAGTTTCCACCTGCTTCTCCGCAACAGGATCCCAGCCACGATCCATATTTTCTGCAGTGTTTCTCATGCGGGCCGTAGTGTAGAATGCAACTACAGTCACCCCTCCATTTTTGCGGACTTTGAGTCCACGTACCTTGCCCATTTGTGGTTAGCAAACAGAAGGGGACAAAATAGGGTGTGCACCTGTGTGCAGCCACAGGTGTGTGACACGGGCATGTGTGCCATTAATTTAAGTGGGGCTTGAATATTTGTGAGCCACCATTTTCTCAGAACAGATCCCCCACGAATTGGGAGGGGCTAATGTATATCACAACTATCACTAAACATAGCTGTGCATGAGACCACAAGTTAGTCTATATAATTTTCTAGGAAATTATAGATTTCAGTCACTTCAGTTATCTAAATTATAATTTAATGATGGCTGATAACTTGTGTTGAATCTATAACTAGTGAGACAATAACTTGTTTCTAACAGGGCCTAGAAGATGAGCTTTCACCTATGTCAAAAACTGTATCCCAAGAATCTCTGACACCTGGGAAACTGGAAATTAACTTTGAAGAATTACTGAGGCAAAAAATGGAAGAAGAAAAGAGACGCACAGAAGAAGAACGCAAACAAAAACTGGAAATGGAAAAGCAAGAATTTGAGCAGCTAAGACAAGAAATGGGAGAGGTTTGGTTATTACTTAAATTGCCCTCCTCAGTCATTTCTTGAGTGAGAAGAGTATTCATAATCTCAAAATTACTATCTTGGGCCAGGATCCAATTGTATGCTTAAAGCTCCAGATTTGCGACCCCCTCATCATTCCCTGCAATTGTTTCCCAGCCTTCCAGAGTAGGTTTTTAGGGTTTCTTGTTGACTGTTTTTGTTTGTTTGTTTGTTTGGTTGGTTTTTTTGATGATTCTAGAAGCAATAATGGGATACACCATGAATAACAGTTGGATTCTGGCCATAACTCCTAAATTACTATGAACAAATCTCAGTACCACATTTTTGTTCACAGAGGGACAATTCAGGATTGAAGCTACAGCTAGGAGCAGATTAAATAAATAGCCAAGATGTTGCAAATCCATGCAAGTGAATGCCCATATTAAAATTAATGGAACTTAGCATTGTTAACAGTTTCTTAATAAGAAAATGTACATAAAAGTAGGTAGTGTAGAAATTGTTCGGCTACCAATATCCTTGGCATATTTTTTCTTTAACAGGAGGAAGAGGAGTGTGAAACCTTTGAGCTTAGCAGAGAATATGAAGAGCTAATAAGATTGAAAAGAAGTGGTTCAATTCAAGCCAAGAATTTGAAGAAAAAGTTTGAAAAAATTGGGCAGCTGTCTGAAGAAGAAATACAGAAAAAAATTGAAGAAGAGAGAGCACGAAGGAGAGCTATGGATCAAGAAATAAAAGAAAGGGAAGCAGAGAAGTTTCAAGAGGTATGTTATTTTTTTTTTAATGCCCAGAGAGCAACATTGCAGTTACTTAATTTTTCAGCAATATGTAAGGAAAAAATGAGATCACTTGCCTTTGCAGACTGCCAGAAATAGTGCAAATTGAATCCACTTTAAGGGTTAGGGTTAGTGCTTGGGAATCATGAAAATTGTGTCCCCCCCCCCCCCCGAGACATTAAGCCTTCTCTCTCAGAGAGCTCTGGTGCCACAATAAAATACAGTTCCCATGATTCCCTAACCCTAACCCTAACCCTAACAGTGGAATCAATTTTGTGCAAATTTCTGGCAGTCTGCAAAGGACCTTAGCCTTGGTTGGATCTTTGCCTTCAGGGTGTGTTCTGCTTTGTCACGTCTCAGTAATTCTTCTACCCTTTCTAATCATGTTCCCTTCTTTCTCCTTGCTATGTCATTTTAGATTAAATCTAATGATCACACATAATATTTGCTGCAGCTGGGAACTGAAAAAAATAATACAGCTAAGGTGTGATATGGAGCACTGAAAACCCTTCAGTCTCCCTGGATGCCTTGTCACTGATTTCACAATGACTATTGTGGGGGGCCAGATGCATTTCAAGGGGAGAAACATTGTGCTCAAAACACAAATCCTCAAAGTGATTTGCTTGTTTTTCTTTAACTGGTACAGGCAAATGGGCCTCTTCATTGTTTACAATTGGATGAGACTTTGGGGGAGGGAAGATGAGAAATGGCATTCACCACAGACCAAGAGAAACCCCTACTGAAAAAGATGCCTAGAAAATGTAAAGGGATATGTACATTTCAACATGTATACAGCTCTGTCTCATATAGTTTTCCATATATTTTCTGTATATTTTACAAACAGTGGCGTAGAACAGGGAAAAAATTTAAAAGCATAGAAAAGAAAGAGGAGTGGATGTCAATACTTCTTTTATGGAAGATGCACAGGGAGGATTACAATTGATTTATACATCACTGATTATTAGAACCCTGGAAGCACATTTGTTTGACCAAATAGTCTGGCTGCATATAGGTAGTGGCGTGCAAATTTCTTAACATCTGGTCATTGTATTATTAATGAATCAAAAGTTTGGAAACAGAATTTCCATACACATTGGTATCAAATAACAAGACCATACCGGTGCTTATGGATTTTTCAATACAGTTTTAAGGCTAAGAATTTTGTGGTCCTGTTTACATACCATATATACTCAACCTCAAGTAAAGGTTAAGGACAGGTTTTTAGGGCAAAATTTATGGATTTTGATATGACCCGTGGATAAGTTGAGGGCAAAACTTAGGGGCAATGTAACAAAGGATCTGGAGGATGAAGCAAAGGAAAAGAATGTGAAACAACATACAAAGTTCCAGCAGGCATAACTGTTTGTTCTCACTCTAAATGCTGGCTGGATGAGAGGGGGATCAGTGCTTCCAGGACACTGCCTTTCACCAGGGGTGGTTCCTTTTTAAATAAGAGTTAAAATAATGTACTTACATTTGACTCAGGTTTTTTGGGTTGATTTTTTGGTTCAAATTTCTAGACTTAAACATGTATAGTCTTGAAGGTTGCAGCAAGCTGTCATTGCTGCATATGGAGAAAAGCTATCTAGGTAAGATGCACAAGATTTCACACACCAGCCAAAACAAAAGTAGATTCCCTCCAAACATATAAAACATGTATATTGCTCCATCCAAAGGTAAGACTTTAAAGGAAAAAAGTATGCATTGGTATGCATATACAGAGTATATGCTTTGCTTCACAAATATACCTTCCACGTTTTCATAATACATGTTTTCAGAAATGCTTATTACCTGAAAAATTTACATGGTGCACATTAATGCAACTATTTTTCACATTTTATTTGGTTTCTGAGGAGCCCCAAAGGAGCAATTTGCTGCTGCCCCTTTAAGCGCCAGATCAGATCAGGGCTGCAGTTCGAAAAGAAGTGGCAAAATGCTGCCCTTGCTACCATGGCAGCAGCTTTTCACCATTTCTTCGGTGCAGCATGTATAAATGCTCCACTGCAGAAATGGCATTATGCCGCCTGCCATTTGGTCGGGCGGGCAGCGTAACGCCAGCATTAGGGCAGAATCAGGGCATGTAGCGTGCGGTCGCCACACCCCCACTCCACCCCTAAGCTGGTCCCTAGTGCTGGTTTGTATAGCCCTTAAGATACTTATTTTAAAAACCAGCATGGAGTGGGTTGAAGGGGTGGGCATGCAAATTAAATGCTTATCAAATTTGCAGATAACACTAAATTAGGAGAGATAGCTAATACCCCATAGAGCAAGATCAAAATTCAAAATGACCTTAACAAATTAGAAAGCTGGGCCAAAACTAACAAAATGAATACCAGCAGGGAGAAATGTAGGATACTACACTTGGACAGTAAAAATGAAATGCCCAGATATAGGATAGGTGACACCTAGCTTGATGGCAATACATGTGAAAGAGATGTAGGAGTCTTAGGGCCGGCCTGGAGGCACAGATGGGGAGGGGCAGCAGCACACTGGCTGCCACAACCCCACACCAAGGACGTCCTGAGGGTGCGCGCTGTTAAGCATGGTTCGTGGCATCAGGATGTCCTTCTGCCACAGCGTTTTGACACGCTGTGCAGAAAAGGGCACTAAAGAGCCGTGCACCGGCTCTTAGGGCAGCCTTTTGCTGCCCATAATAGGAGCAGTAGTTTGCTACTCTTTTCCGGGTGGCAAAAGGGAGGATCAGGGCTGCGCGGTTTGGCAGCCTCGGTCCCAATCCACCGCTTCCCGGGAGGCTCCCTGCCGCCCCTTTGGGCCTGGTCTGCAGAGGCCCTTAGTGGACTGCAGGCTAAACATGAGGTCAGCAATGTGATATGGCAGCTAAGAAGCCCCATGCGATTCTAGACTGCATGAATAGAAGTATCTAGGCTGAGGGAAGTTATAGTACCACTCAGTTCTTTGGTTAGACCTCACCTGGAATATTGTGTCCTGATGTCGTTACCACAATTCAAGAAGGATGTTGACAAGCTGGAGTGTGTTCAGAGGTGGGTGACCAAAATGGTGAAAAGTCTGGAAACCATGCTGCATGAGGAACAGTTTAGGGAATTATGTATGTTTAATCTAGAGAGGAAAAAATTAAGAGGTTACATGATAGCCTTGTTTAAATATTTGAAGGGGTGTCACATTGAGGATAGAGCAAGCTTGTTTTCTGCTGCTCCAAAGACTAAGACATGGAGCAATGGATTCAAGCTACAGGAAAAGAGATCTCACCTCATTAGGGGGAACTTCCTGGGATGGTAAATGGCATATCTGTTAAATGACTGAAATCTCTAAGGGTTATTACTGTGACAGGGATGGCTTGTTGTTGTCAACATAAAAAAGTTAATTGTTAGAATTACTTCTCTCTGCTGACTACAAGTGGCACTAAATAAAAATAACTAAAACTCTTGACATATTTTTAGTTCTTTTTGTCTCCCTCTCCCCCATTTTCTTACAATTTCCCACAGGAAGATGAAGTAGATGTGAAGCCAGCCACAAAATCTGAAGCTCCGTTTACACATAAAGTTGACATGAAAGCTCGGTTTGAACAAATGGCAAAGGCAAGGGAAGAGGAAGAACAAAGGAGAATTGAAGAACAAAAATTGCTGCGCATGCAATTTGAGCAGAAGGAAATTGATGCAGCATTGCAAAAGGTATCAGAGGCTAGGAAGTTCCTCCTAACTGAGGCCTTTTCTTAAGAGTGCCAGTACTTGTGATGTGCAACTGTATGTGGACAGGGTCCTAATCCTTGTTGTATATACAAACATCCTTTTTATGGTCCCTTTGGTGGTGGCTACACTGGTTCACTCACTGGCAGGAATGACTGGCAGGTTTTTGCCCAAAATACTGCACATGCAGAAAGCCTATAACAAAAAAAAAATTAACTTTTGAGTAAGGAACAAATTTTTGCTTATCAGCCTTTTTTTTCAGGGAAGTATGCAGTTCTCATTTTATCTTTAATTCCTCTGGTTTGTTAAGCTGAAAGATGGTGAGTAGCCTACACTAGTCTCCTCACTGGATAAATTTGAACCCATTATTAGGTGCCTTATTGCATGACAGAAGAAAGCCCCAACAAAGCAGCAGAGAAGCGGGTTTCTGCTGGCCTCTCCACATGCTGCCATAGCTTTTCCGTTGTTCTTCCCAAGTGAGACAGTTGTAAAATCGTGCCTTTTGCTAAATGGATTTGTCCAACATGACGAAAGACACTCTTTTATGACCATCGCCCTCAGGAAGAGAACAGAAGTGCTTCAGTGTCATGCAGACAGGCAAGGAGAAAGTCACTGTTGTCTCAGCTTTCTTTTGTCATGCAATAAGAACCTAGACCAACACTAAACTTGCATAAGACTGGATTTTCAAGTTGTGTTTATGTGCCTTCAAGTTGCTGGTTGACTCATGGCAATCCTATGAATTTCATAGTATTTTCTTAGGCAACAGTTTACATTCCGTTACATGTAACTCAATGGAATCCTATGAGAACTGAGCCACTATCTGTCTTGTTTTCTTGAATCATCTTAAAATAACCAGTTCATTTTAACATTATTTCCAGGTTGCCACTTCACTGGTTCACAATAGCCAACAGTCCTCACATCTAACTGCTGTTCATTAGAACAAGAAATGAATTTAACTGCAGCCTTATATTTGCATAAGAGAACAGTATGGGGTCATATTTAGATTTTAAACCTAGGAAGGCTGTTTTTCCTTCTTTTATACAAGATCTAGATAATTTGTTGCTTCCCAAATAAAGGAATTTGCTTAAAACCCATGGTTAGACTGCTCCTTCTGGCAGACTGAGAAAGGTCAATTTACATCTGAAAAATTATCAAATATTAGGATACCACAGCCCAAATCAAGTGTGCAGCCCTCCAAATGTTAGTAACAGCGATTTCCAGCAACAACAATGATAAGCAATGCTGGCAGTAGCAGTTTAACATCTGTTCTCCATCACTGGCCAAGATCTAATTCGTATACAAAAATTGTCTCTACTCTAATAAAATATAGGCCAAGGCTGCTGATAAAGTGAAAGGTTATTATATATACAGAATAGCTGCTTTATCTAAAATAACTATTAGCATTGCAGGTACAGAATCCATCTGATATGCAAACATTGCATTTTCCTTCACAATTTCTATTTTAAATGCAGAAAAAAGAAGAGGAGGAAGAGGAGGAGGGGAGCATTGTTAATGGCTCAGTATATGAAGATGAAGAACAACAAGCACGGTCAGGTGCTCCGTGGTTCAAGAAGCCTCTTAAAAATTTGTCTGTTGTGGATAGTGAACCTGTGAGGTTTACTGTGAAAATAACTGGAGAACCAAAGCCAGAAGTTACATGGTGGTTTGAAGGAGAAATGCTGCAGGATTGTGAGGACTACCAGTATATTGAGAGAGGAGAAACCTACTGCCTATACTTACCAGAAACTTTCCCAGAAGATGAAGGGGAATATATGTGTAAAGCAGTGAACACCAGAGGAACAGCAGCTAGCACATGCATTCTCAGTATTGAAAGTAAGAGTTAGCATAAAGGGCTTTCTTCAGTTATTGCACATTCTGCTGATCTTTTCTTAACTCCTTTCTCTTCTCTTCTCTTCTCTTCAGCTGATGACTATTAAGTATGCTTTTTCTGGAGCCTTCCTTCCCTAAATTTACTGCGTTCATCTCTTTCTTCTGTGGCGGGGCCAACAAGAAGTTGTCTATCATTCCTCAAATAAGATACCCCAACTGCCTGAATCTCTTGGTTTCAGACTGAAAACTGGCAACAGAAGCGTTTTATTTAGCACATAGTGGCTTAATCTACACATGTAACCAGCACAAGAGTGGCTGATGGCTTATGCTTCAAGTGCTGGTGATTTTCTATTAGGCCAATGAAGCTCTTCACACGAAGCAGTTTGGCATACAGTTCCAGCAACTTTCCATCACGGAGTATATATATACTAGTGTTGTGAAAAGTGATCAAAGTGTAGAATTGGTTTCTTAATGAACACTCTACTATTGAGAATAACTTTAATTTCAGTTTGGTGAAATTAGGCCAAAGTGATATGAAAAACATTTAAACAATATTTCTAGAGCCAAAGACTAATCCATTAATTCTCCATAAAAGTTTATATTTATTTCTCTGGTCCTGGTAGCTTTCTGAGCAAAATGTATTCTTGGCTGAACCCTTCAGAAACCAAAAGGTCATGTAGTGGCTTAAGTTAGGCATTGTTTAATGCAACGTTTTTCTTTTCTTGTGTTAATAAAATTGCATCAAGATTTACATCAAGTTTATAAAGGCTTGAAAGCAAATTTATGTAACAAAATATACACAGTTGTTAAGCTCAAGTTATTTGAAATCAAACATTTGCATTTATTTTTTATTAGACAGTATACATTGTCAACCATCTAGCTTGAAATACTGAACCATATTTGTATCATTCATATTGAAGATGTTAGTGTTATAGTGGATGGATTTTCAGTGTTGCATCTCATCTTGTATAATTTATCTATAGAATCATCTCACTACAATATTTACACCTAAATGATACATGTGTGATTCATACATACCCTCTTACACAGCCATTTCTAAAGTAAACAGCTGTTACAGCTATGTTTTTTGTAATAGACACAATCAGATAAACTCCAATACAAGCAAAAATATGCACTGGAAACTCAGAATGAAGAGATATGTGAAGTTTGTAGAATCTTCCATTTGATTTTGATTTTAACATTACATTTATGCAGGAGATAACTGTTTCTCTTTGAACGTAAGTGTACCAAATTAACTGTTTGTATCCTGAATTAATTGGAAGGTTAATAAATATGCTCAGTTCCTAAGGCTGGGTACTTCTGTTCATTTTACAAAGGGGGGAGCAACTGCTTGAAATGCAGGAGAACAGAGTATCAAAAAAACAAAAACAAGACAACTGATATTATTCATTAGTTTACATTTATTGAGAACTCTTACAAAATCATTACAATTAATGGGTAATTCATGAGTACAGACAATGTCAATATCGCAAGCTCAACACAACATACTGTAAAGCATTTGATTTACCTCACGTCCAAGCTGCATCTCCCTAAGATACTTCCCATCACAGATGCCTTTAAAAGACAGTCTTCTTTTTTAAAAACACGGGTAGTTTCTGTAGAGAACACTATCTCAGGACGAAAATGCATCTTGCATGCATATAAGATAAAGGTTGCATAAACACAAAGTTTTATAGGGTGCTACCAGTAGAACATGTATATCTACATTATGAATTCTGTAGGACCTAATGTTCTGGCTTATGAACTGCTAGTACACAAAGAAAAGTGAACAGCTCTACCTTTTATTTTACAAAAATAATGATTTCCTAGCGGCTGGCAAGTCTTTTTTTTTCAGGAAAAAGGATTAGTGAACGATGCAGCCTACCTAGCAATTAAGATCACTAAAGGGTGATTTACACAAATAAATCTAAAGACTGCTTTTTAAACTAGAAAAGCGTATCTTAAACAAGAATACATACTGAAGGATAGTCTGTAAATGGTACTATCAGATGAAATCAAGATACTTTTAAAAACATTCATTACTCTTACTTCTGCCTAGCAACCTGTTAGAATGTTACATTTCCCCCCTGCTACGGCACATGAACTGCTCAATGATAAAACCACTGGCTATGGACTGGATCCCAGTTCTGGATCCTTTTGATCCAACCTAACACTTCTAAAAGAAATGAGACAAACCGAACAGTAGAACTACTCTTAGTGCAAAAAGATGTCTATAGGTCCATCAGCAAACTTAAAATGAAATGCAAAGATAGTAAAGCAAATCTTCTATCATCTCCTATGCCAACCATTTTATTACATCCTTTCCCCTTGAAGTTAACTTGTTTTTGAATTTTTTTTCAGTTTAAGCTACATATGTTGAAATTGGAGCAAATAATTTTTATTGTAAAATGGTGAAACAATCTAACCAAGATAAAGATCGTCAGCACATACCTAGTTGTTATATAAAAATGCACACTGACATGTTGAACTACAACAAAAATGAAGTGTCTTGAGGGAATTCAAGTACAACTATTAATTTAGTTGTGAAAATGCAAAACATATCTATGCTTGACTATCTAGCAAAGTGCAAATTGATAGATGGTTTGTAGTATTACCACATAACAAATTATGGAACATTTATGGTCAGGCAAATAGCACTTTAAAGAATGAGAAGCGATTAAAACAGGCAAATTATACCCTACACCATTAAGTATGGGATACATTTAAAATCGGTATTGTTTTGCCAATTTTACCTTCTACATGGAGCCCTTCTATGGTCCATGCTCATCGGCTCACCATGGCCATACACTCAAAGGAATCCTCTTTATTGGAAGTAACTATCTCAGGACCTGATTTTATGAGCTATGATTTGGTGCTTGCAGCATCTTCAGCACTGTGTGTGAAAATGAAGGCAGGGTTTTTGAATATTTTTCTTTGATGCAGATAAAAGCAGGACTTGATAAAACCAAAGCATTTTACTAAATGATGAACAAAAAACTGATGGTACTGCCTCAGCATTGTATTGTCTACTTAAACTGAAAAACTGCATCAGTTAAACTATCTAGATAAGCCACATACAAAACATTTAAACTGGCAAAAATATACAGCAGTTCAGCTGAAATAGCAAGGTAGGAAGGAGATTGCTATAAAAAAAAGAATATTTGCCAACTGTTAACATTTCACTGGCATACATGCTTTCTAAGCTATTTTTGCAAAATTCAAGTCTAATTTTCCTCTTTATAAAATAAGCAAACTAGATTAATTTATGTTTAAATGGTGTATACCTTAAACTTATTTGGGATTAAGAGAAACATACAGTATGCTTGAATAAGTAGTAATGGGTATAACATCCTTTAACATTATAAAAACATTTTTGAAGGCTGTTGAAGTTCTGACCAATAGTTCCTGTATCTTGAAAAAATATTTTATATTCATATGTAACAACTCAAGCTATTGAGGGAAAATAGTAAAAATGACTTACTCAAAAAATTACTGCAGCAATCCACTTATCTTTTAAAAATAAAGATACACATTTACCCAGAAATGTCAGTAATTGTTTCAGACTTTCCACTGGAATGAAACCATAAATAGCAGAATACATTTGGGGAACGGTATTAGCAGATTGCTTTTGAATACACAAGCACAGAAAAAATCTCACAGGGACAACATTAATATATTGAAATATGTATTTATACACTTCCTTAGGTTGTGCTTACCTGTGCTTTTTGCAGCAGAACCTAAGGTGGAAGGTCTGGGAAGGCACTGTGAAGTATAAATAATTGCACTGTTTGCAATTAATAAAGATTTTATACTTTAAATGAATCAAAATCAACAGCCTCCATTTGGTGAATGATAAAGAATCTGGTGATTTTTGTTCTGTTTAGTTAGTAAGTACACCGTTCTCCAATAAACTACAAATCATGCAAAATATTTGATCTAGAGACTTCACAGCCTACACTACATATATTTAATAACTTCCTAGCAGGGGTTTTTTCTTTCAAAATTTAAATCCTAACTTAAATTGGGATAAAATAATTCCTTCCTGATTCTACAGTACAACAAAATGCATTTCTAGTTATCTGTGCAGTAAAACTACTTTATTTTAGACCTTTTTCTTAGCCACCCTAAGAGTATACTCCAAAACAAAATCATTTTCCAAAGGCTAATAAATGTTTATAAAATTAACATATACCTGTATTACCAAACATATGCAGACAACCGAACACAAAACAACCTGCACCTCGCAAGCATTTTAAACTTTAGCAATGCACAAGTTTGTATCTCATGGTATCTCATTTCTGAACTCCTAACGGATAACGTTTCTTAGGCAAATGACAATTTCTTTAGCTAAAGCTAAATGTCTCAAGGAATACTTACCCATAAAGCTCATACAAACAGATATTTATGCATATCTAGGTTTCTGAATTAAGAAGCAATTATGATTTTCTAAGATATGAGCACTGTATTTTATTCCAACATAATATTCACACAGGTATGGCATTTGCATTATGTGGAACATTGACAAAAAGATACTGTTGCAGTTCATCATTTTGTCATTCTGATGTACTTACAGTGCAATGCTCCTTGAAGGAACAATCAAGGATGATACACAGCACAGTCCTCCTCACCCCTACAGAGCTAGTTCTATACTGGCTGGATCAAACCTGCACTTCAACAGACAATGGCAAGACAGACTGTATTGCATGTAATCTAAGATATGCAAAAAAGCAAACAGTGGATTTTATCAAAATACCAATTTTCAGTATGGATTATTAGAAGTATTAAGGAGATTTTGCAAAATATCACTTATTGACTAATCTTCAGCATTTTAAAAAGACCTCATCTGCAAGACGTTTTTCTGTTAAGTACTCTCACACTCTGAAAACATGTTCCTAAGACAAATGCAGTTTTGGTAACTATAAAACATATCATCCTGACTACACTGAATTTTGAAGCAAAGTGCTGCAAATTGACTGCTCAGCACATTTTGCCTTCTACAGTAACTGAGTTTAGTAACGTGCCTGAAAAATATACTTAAGAATAAATTCATGTATAAAAACAAATGTTAACTACAGCAGCTGTATGGGTCTGAGACAGTGGTCATGAATTAAAAAAAAGAAATTGCAACTGTTAGTGCAGTAAAGTATGTCAAGAAACGCCTTCACATACATGCAATTGTTTAATCAAGTAGAAAGAGAAGACCAAGATGCTAAACAGAAAAATACAATAACAAAAGAGATCCTTCTATAACTATTCTGCAAGGGGAGAATATCAATGTCAAGCTCAAACTTCCAAGGGGGAAAAAAGTCTTATTTGTGTACATGTACAGCATTACTAACAAATCCTTGCATTCTCAAGAGTACCCACATATCCAACTTACCGACACAGGAGGTTTCATATTATTTATTGTAAAGCACAAAACAGGCATTTAAAAGTGATCAAGTATACATTGAAAAAGTACATTTATATCACAAAGCATTGACCACATAATAGTTGCAAATACATTTGCTGGAATGTGTACATCTATACTAATGTACTAAAAACAAACCAATTTCCATTTCTACACAGAAATATTACCTCCTATCAGAAGTGATAGATATTTTGTACATTTTCAAAAACACTATTTTAACCAAACAAAAATTATGATCTTCATCAAGGCGTCTGCATCCATACATTTAACAAAGGTTTTTTTCCCCCACATAATGAAGCAAATACTGTATTGTCCACTTCTTATTATTGGCCCTGTGCGAAGAAATACATAAGAAATACACAAAAAGTTAAAGAAAATCTTTTTAAAATTGCGCTAACTCAGGAGTGAAGCCTTTAAGAAAGAAAATGTTGTTAATGTAATGGTGGTGGCTTCCTGCATGGCTTTCAAAAACCCTGGGAGGAGAAATTTTTAGTTCAAAAGCACTGAATGTATGCAAAGAAAAGACAGAACTACAGTTAACAGAGCATGAATTCATTTAATAACTACCCATTGCCAGGAAAAATAATGCATACTCCAGAAAGATATCAAAGTGGGAGACATGCAGAAACCAAAAAACAAAAAGCCCACAAAATAAAGAAAAAAAAATCTCAGCCATGTTATTCAAGATTGTTATACCTGTGGTGCTGGAGGATGTTGCGGCATTCCTTGTGGACTTGTCTGGGCATAATAGGCTGCCTGCTGTCTATAGTATTCAGCCCATGCTGCGCTATAATCTGGCTGACCTGCTGGTGGGGCTCCGGCTGGAGCTGGAACTGCCTGACCTAGAATAAATATAGATTACACAATTCTGGTGCCATAAAAGTGACAAAAGAAGCTCAAAATAATCTCATTTCTAACAAACATTACCTTGCTTCTTGTAATATTCCTCCCAAGCCTTTGAATAATCTTGTGGCTGCCCTTGTTGACCTGAAAAACCCCCCACATTTTAATGTAAAAACAGCTCCCAGGTACACCAAAATTACAGACAAGAATACAGTGGAAGACTTCTTTGCTGTTTAGAAGCTCAGTACAAAGAAGAGATATTAAATCTAAGTTTAAATTTTCTTGTACATTTTCTTGTTTTGGTTTTTAAACTAAATCCAAGATTACTGCTTGGCATCATATGCCTGTATTTGAATTCAGCATTTGTAGGGTGTCTATATTACAGAGTCCCATTAATCAAGTGCATAATCTGTGGCTAAGTTTGGAAGTAGAGTGTGCTATACCTGTGCTACTCTGTGATATGAATTATATGAATTAGACCCTATAACTCAACCCCTCCCCTCATGCATATAACTTTGGGAGATTTATCTCATTTGTGCAGGAATGTACATTAACTACGCATGGTTTTTAAGAGAACCCCAAATAATAAGAGTGTGAAGATAATTTGTACAGGAGCACTTCTGCCAAGATTACTTCAAAAATGAAACATACATATCCTGTCAAACCATGTTTAAGCATTCCTGTTGACCTTTCTATTGCAGTGACTGATGCATCAGCAACCAGAATAATGAGGGCAGAAAAGAGTCAAGTACTGTCAGTTCAATGTGACCACTACTGATTAATTTTGTACATTTTAAATTGCACAACTGAAAACCAGCCTTTTCAAGTACATTATATACATTAAACAAAGCAAGGCAACCACTGCTGCTATAAACACAAAATTACATTAATCATAAGGTACTTTGGAGACAATAACTTTTAAAGGACTGACATAGTATGCAAGACAGAATATTGTCAAAGAAAAACTGTGCACTAAAAAAATGTTCCCTCTAAAATAATCAACACAATCTTAGTTGTCATAACAATGAATTCTGAACCATGGTAGCAAAAGAGATCTTAAGGAATTCTGAAACCGTGCATTTATATCTTGCCTAATCTCCAAAAAATGTGGGAGCAAATGGAGTTATCCTATCACCCCCACAACATATTATGTGAAACAGGTTAGACTGTAAGATAGCAACCAAACTTGGATGTATAGGCCTTGGTCTGAACCTAGGATTCCTAACCTATGGCTCAAATTCTATCCACTACACCACGCAGGTTCTCTAAGCTACATGTAACATGCAATATGAATTCATAAAGAATGGCAAGTCATACACCTACCAATGAAAAAAGCCCAATGCTATAAAGCTAGGTGTTACCCCATTTGGTTCGTATGTATCCGATTTTTATTTTGAAAACAAACAATTCCAATTATAGCCACAAGGATAAAAAATGGGCAAAGACAAAATAATATCCTGGTATTTTTAACAGTGTTTTCTAGCAGTCCTTAAGTTATCAGAGCAAAAAGCGCAAAATGCTTACTGTTGAGTTCATCTGTGAAACTACTGTAACAACATTGTAAATAAGCTCATAAGTAATTAGTCTCTGTATTTTTAAAAACAAGGCTGCTGGTCTTAGACCTATTTATTTTTATATTGCCAGCATTCTGTACTTGCTTAGTCTGGTCAATTGCCTGCACTGAATTGTGTCACCTGTGGCTACTTGGCAAACTGATCACACCAGGCTGTATTGAGCTGGCTCAGGTAGAAAAATGTTTTTGGCAATCTTTTGCCAAGTACTGAGCTCCTTGGAGAAAAGGTAGAATACAATTATTTAAATGATAGTCATAAGTGTAAATTTATTTTATCAAAATATGCACTATGTCAACATCAACATGAATTTTTGAAAAGAACACATTTGACAGAAGTTTTAAATATGCTGTTGTATAAGCACTAAGAGGCTATATACCTGTCACATGTTTTATGCAAATAAATTAGTTACAAGATACAGCAAGTCACAGAAGTGGCAAACATATCTTGATCTCTTTCGTATGTAAAGCTGTGGAAAATCTAGCGATTTAGCCCTCCACCTCATCTGGTTTTAAGAAGGCTAGAGTTGTTTATATCAGAAATGTATTTCCTGAAACTGTATTACTGAGCTATTTTATATTTAAAAGTTCTCATGTCTATTAAAGCAAGACCCTTAGAGTCCACACTTTGGCCATGGCTATCCTGATCAGAACTTAGAGCAAAAGATGCCAATGCATCAGTATGAGGCACTTCTGCTTTTCTATAGCAGTGTGATGACTTTTCCCATCCACCTGTCAAAAGTCAATTCTGAAGCCATCTCCGCTATCCTAAGAACAAACTTTTCACTTGTGCCCAAGCTGGATTCAGGATCAATGCATTTTATCTCTAAGATTTGACGCAGCAACAAATGGAGTTGAACAGTAATCTGTAAGATTATCATTGTAGCCAACTGCAAGTTCCATCTGTAGTCTATACCCATAATAACTGTGATGGATACTTGATCTTGGTGGACCAGCAGTAAGGAGGACCAGTGGAGGCTCCCTAGCCCACCTCACCAGCCAGCCCCTTTAACATCTGCAGAGGCAGCGGTGGCATGACTTCGGAGGCCCCAGTGGAAGATATTTAGCTTCCTCCCATCAGCCTTGGTATCAGCAGATGTGGCTACCCTCCACGAAGGGACGTTTAGCTGTAACACTGCCTGCCCCCAACCCTATTACCATCTGTGGTTGATACTGCTGGGTGGGATAGTCAGCGAAGGGGACATTTAGCCCGCCTTATATTAGTACCATGTATAACAGTACTGTTGGGACAACATCAGGAAGGAAGCCATACAGGTCCTTTAAGACCATCTTTTGTTATAGTGGCCGAGAATGATCTGGGAGCGGAAACTGAGGTTGTGCGGGGGAAAGGAAGGTATGGCAGGAACAGGGTGAAGAATTGTTACAAAAGAAGGCAGGATTGATGTTTTGAAAGCTATCTCATCTTCAGTTCACCCTGTTGCCCAGAATAAAGTGGAAAGCACACCAACCATTCCTCAGAACCTTACTCTGCTCCTTTGCAATGCCAGGTCGTTTAAAAATAAGACTCATATTATCCATGACCTCCTTTTAGATGAGGCTG
>CM034706.1:178476881-178490220 GCA_020142125.1 Phrynosoma platyrhinos | reverse complement strand
CACTTGAGAACAGTTTGTCAAATCTAACAGGTGCGGTTTGGGAGTTCATGGAATCCATTACAAACATGGGCCTATCCCAATTAGTCGTTGGGCCTACTCATTGTGCGGGTCATACCCTCGATGCAGTCTTTAGAACGGAACAGGAATATCTGTGGGAGTAGGTTATCAAAACCATCGCATTGCTATGGATGGATCATTTCTTGGTCAAGATTGAACTAAAAGCCACTGTCCACCCCACTGGGGGTGGTGGGCCTATTAGAATGGTCCGCCTTCGAAGGCTAATGGAACCGAATGGATTCCAGAAAGCCTTGGAGGGTTTAATGGTTGGTAACACCAGTGATTCTGTCGAAGCTTTGGTTAATACCTGGAACACCGATCTGTCGACACAATCGTTCCCAAGCGTCCTTTCCAACCCACTTCCAATCGTAAGCCATGGTATATGGAAGAGCTTAGGAAGATGAAGCGGGTTGGACAATGATTAGAGTGCATCTGGCGTAAAACTCGATGCTTATCTGACAAGACTCGTCATAGGAAATTTCTTTGTTCTTATCAAGAGGCAATAGTGAAGCGCAGAAATCTTTCTCCTCTGCACGTATTGCGTCTACAGAGTCCCATCCAGCAGAGCTGTTTAGGGTGGTAAGGGAACTGATGCAGGTTCCACCTATGCAGAACCCATTACTTAACCCGACAATGGCCTGCTGTGACGCTTTTAACAACTTTTTTGCATATAAGATCTCTCAGATAAGAGCTGATTTAGATGCCAGTGTTGTAACAGGATCAATAGAAGGTGTCCAGCAACTCTGTTGATGAAATTTTACTGGATCAGTTTCAATCTGTGAGTACTGACGACATGGACAAGCTCCTTGGTAGTGTAAGGAAAACAACTTGCCCTCTTGATCCTTGCCCCTCGTGGCTGGCCATCTAGGGGGGAGATGCCTTGAGGATGTTCCTTACGAACATTATTAACGCATCCTTTAGGGAAGGTCATGTTCCATCTTGCTTAAAGGAAGCGGTGGTCAGACTGCTTCTGAAAAAATCTCCCCTGAACCCCCTGGATATGAATAGCTATAGGCCAGTCTCCTTGTTACCTTTTGTGAGCAAAGTGATCGAGAGGGCAGTTGCTCTTCAACTCCAAGCTGTCTTGGAGGACACTGATTATCTAGATCCATTTCAAACTGGCTTTAGGACAGGATATGGGGTTGAGACTGCCATGGTCACCTTAGCTGATGACCTTTGTCTGGACATCGACAGTGGTAGTGTGACCCTGCTGATGCTACTGGACTTCTTAGCAGCTTTTGATATGATAAGACCATATCATTCTCCTGGATCGCCTGAAAAGGTTAGGAATTAGAGGCACAGCTTTGCAGTTCCTTCTTCCTGGGCAGATTCCAGAGGGCGATGCTCGGGGGCAGTTGCTTGGCAAAGGAGCTTAAGTGAGGCATCCCTCAAGACGCCATTCTGTCCCCAATACTATTTAATAGCTCTATGAAGCTGCTGAGAGAGATCATTTGGAGACATAAGGCGAGGTGTTATCAGTATGCTGATGACACCCAGATATATTTCTCCATGTCTCAGCCCTCGGCTTTGACTTCAGATGGCGTCTCTCCTCTCAATGACTGTCTTAAGGCAATAATGAACTGGATGAGGAAAAACAGATTGAGACTGAATCCAGACAAAATGGAGGTACTCACAGTAGCGGCCTCAAAACCAGGTATTGGGATACAATCTCCAGTCCTGGATGGGGTCACACTCTTCTCTAAGGACTGTGTTCGCAGTTTGGGGGCACTTCTGGATCCGTCGCTTCGGATGATAAGCCAGGTAAACGCAACGGTCAGGAGCGCCTGTTATCAGCTTTGGCTGATACACCAACTGCGCACTTTCCTGGAAGTTAGGGACCTAGAAACTGTGGTGCATGCTCTGGTAACCTCGTCTCGGTTTCTGTAATGAGCTCTACATGGGGCTACCCTCATGCTTGGTCCGGAAACTCCAATTAGTACAGAACATAGCAGCCAAGCTGGTCTCGGGAACATCGAAAAGAGACCACATAATGCCAGTTTTAAAATCTCTTCATTGGCTGCCCATTAGTTTCTGGGCACAGTACAAGGTGTTGGTTATCACCTTTAAAGCCCTAAATGGCTTGGGTCCAACCTATCTTCATGACCGCCTCCTTCCATACAATCCATCCCATGCACTCAGGTCCTCTGGGAGGAATTTGTTACAGCCGATAAAAACTAGGTTGTCTGC
Organism: Phrynosoma platyrhinos; assembly: GCA_020142125.1. NCBI lineage: Eukaryota > Metazoa > Chordata > Lepidosauria > Squamata > Phrynosomatidae > Phrynosoma > Phrynosoma platyrhinos. The sequence continues at coordinate 178,487,976 of CM034706.1, read as the reverse complement.
AACCGCCCAGAGGACCTTCTCTGCAACCACTCCCAGATTATGGAATGGCCTGCCAGATGAAATCCGTCATATCACCAATTCAACCAGCTTTAAAAAAGCTGTTAAGACGGATCTGTTCTGGCAGGCCTTTCCTGAATAATTATCCCGGCCTCAAGAATCAGTCTATCTCTCTCCTGCTAGCGTTATTATTATTGCTGCTGTGACTGCTGTTATTGTTTCTTTTTTGTTTTGTTTTACTATGATGTATTTTAAGTATATTTTGATAGCTTGATTGTTTAATATTATTTTAAGGGGTGGGTGGGTTTATGGGTTTTATATTGTATGTATATTGCATTTTTTAAATTGTTGTAAGCCGCCCTGGTTGCATTTGCACAGGGCCAGGATAGAAATAAATGTATTATTATTATTATTATTATTATTATTATTATTATTATTATTATTATTTTCTCAACCAAAGTAACACAAGGTATCTTATTTTCTATAGCCTCCATTAATGAACATTCTCAACTGCAGAAATACCAGAATATTCTGTTTCAAAGATTTAGGATCACTGAGTTGCAACCCATATTGTACTGGTGGTCACAACAGAACTTTTATCTGCACCTGTCTGTGCTGCCTGAAAACCGCCCCCAGAGTGTTTCAGCCCTGCAGAGTTGGGTTTGGATTCACAGGTGTGGTGGTGTAGTGAAAAGAATTGTCCTTTCCCATTACTACTCAAATGATTCCTACCTGCCGATTAGTTGCTTCTAAGCACTGATGGTTCCACAAGGTAGGGTGAAAACAATGGCTTTCTATAAGGTCAAATACTGCTGGGTGCCACAAGAAAGTCTTATTCTGGTCTCCATGTAAAACGGTGACACTAATTACACCACCCCTAGACCCTGTATTTCATGCTAATAGATGTTGAGTGCAAATAAAAGACCATGGGATGTAGGTTTCCCAACTAAACATATGCATTCATAATAAAATGCCATCTCATCATCCCTGGTCAACTGACTAAAAATGGTGCATATAATATAAAGCTTATGAATAGTAATCAATGCTTTTCCTATTCTTTTCTTTTCAAACTGTGAAAAGTGTTCTTTTACAAGCAAAATCATAAAACATTCCATTTTAAATCACCTGCAAAGTAAGACGTACCCATTTTTTTATAGTATTCTTCCCATGCCTTGGTGTAATCTACCTGCCCTGCTGGTGCTGGATTTGGCTGATCGCCTAATTGAATAGAAAGTTAAAAAAAAAATGATTTTAAATGTACACACACACACACACACCCCAATTCAGTTCTGCATTTGGATTTTATACACATTCCATGCAACAGCTGGAAGGAAGTTTAGAATTTTAGACAGTGAACTACAAAATATTTCATAGAAGACACAAAAGATTAAAATAGAAAAAGTAACTGAAATTATTTAACCAATAATTAAATAATTAAAATTATTTCAGGGAGTTTATTTCACTGAGATGTTAAAATGCAACTGCATCATCAAGCTAAGGCCATAATCAGAGCACTCATTTCCCCCTAGTTTCAACCTAGGATTCTGAAAAACTTGCACACAGATTTAAGTTTATTTGCAAACAGTGTCTGGCACAGTACATGCATGACAATTGTAAGACTGCCCCACATTCCTTAATGCTCACTTCCCCAACAAGACAACATAAAAATGCTAAGTTTGTAAGGAAGAGCCTGCAAGTGCCAGGAACTGTTTCTTATCATACTCTTGCCATGGTACTAGGAATTAAGTAAGCTACCCTTCTTGTAAAGTAGGAGTGGGCAACTGTGAACCCACTTCTCATTTTTACAGGTTGAGTCTCCCTTATCCGAAATGCTCTAAAAATATGAAACTTCTGAAGCTACAACACAAGTATTTAGTATATACATTTGCAAAGCTGGAGAGGGATGTGAGGCTGGAGACAGATGTGAATGAATGACCAGGAGTGCCACCACTTTGAAGGCAGAGAGGGTGGCTGGAGATCGCCTGTACATTGAACAGGACCCTCATATAAAAAACCAGGTCCCTTGTATTTTTAAAAAAATGGTGCATTGTTTGCAAGCTGCAGAGATACGAGATTTCAAAAACCTGCTTTTAAAAAATACATGAAAACTAGAGTGAACCTTTAAAAAATAGAGTAAATAGAGTACAGGAGATCTCAGAGCCCTCCAGCCACCTGCTTCTGCCTTCATGGTGGCAGTGGTGCTCCTGGCTGTTTGTTTGCAAGGCAGCAGCAGTTATTCCAAAACCAGCTCCTTTATATAAAATAAAATGATGCAATATCTGCAGGCTTTCAAGAGATGTCGTTGGAGAGCAACTTGGACTTCTGGCTGCTCATCAGTGAATAGGCTGCCAAGGCTGCTTTTACTGGGTCCTTTCACTTGCCAGCCCAGTAATCAGGAAGTGCACTCTATTTTTCATGCATTTTTAAAAAAGCAGGTATTAAAAAATCTCTTCTTTCTCCAGATGTGTCTGCAGCTACATCTTGTGTCTCTCAATCTGCAAACACTACACTGTTTTAATTTATACGAGGGACCTAGTTACTGTACAGGAAATGTCTGAGAACCCTCCAGCCATCTACTGCCTTTGAGAAGGCGGCAGCACTCTTGGTCATTCATTCACAAGGCAGAAGCAGGCAACTGGCAAAAATATCCAAAATAAAAATATCCAAAATCTGAAACATTTCAGATCCCAAGCATTTCTGATAAGGGAGATTCAGCCTGTAGGACTTTTTGCAACTTGTTGAAAAATTCAATGGCAATTGGAAGAGGCACAAAGATGGTCTTGTGGGGCTGCATGTGGCCCTGGGGTCTACTGGATCAACATACCATGTCTAGTTGTCTATCTAACCATCAAAACTTTTCATTTGTTCTTGCACAAAATCCCTTTAGTACATAGCCATCAAAGCAGTGCTTGTTACAATTTTAGTCTGAATTTATAGGGCACAGGGCAAGCCCATGCATTTTGGCAAGATAATGGCTTGTATATTAAAGAACTTAACAGAAGGTGTATTTACTAACTGCATAGCCCCCGCAGCCCCTTGTACTTCCCCGCCCAAATATTTTCTGATTGGCCGGTGGTGTCCTCCCTAATAATCCAGGATGAAGCATGGGCTGTTGGGAGGGAAATGCAGAAAATCTGGTAAATTTCTGCCCAGTTTGGGGGACTTACATTAGGAGCCAATATATATGAAATTTTATGTTTGGAGACAAACTTCTGTGAATCTGATTTTATAAGGTAAATATTTTAGTGAAATCTGTTTTCTTATGAATTGTAGATGTCAGCAAAGAAAATATCACAGAAAAATCAATTACAACTCTTTACTACCTTGTCCATTGGTCTGAGTGGCTGGTGGAGCACTAGGTGGAGCTGCAGGTGGCGGCTGTGCTTGCTGCTGATAGTAGTGAGCATAATAGGCTGCCCATGCTGCCGAATTAGGATCTGTTGGCTTACCTAGGAAATAAAGTTATTTTTAGTTCAACGTATATTTGATCAATGTCACTAACTGTCCCCCTTTTTAATATGGCTTCACTCCTCTTATCATTTTAATCCTACTATGGTTTCTTCATCAGTTTTCTACACAGTTAGTGATTAAACAAAGAAGAGCCATCCCAGATAAAAGTATATTGCCCACACATGACAATGACACCAACTTATTTGGCAAATACGCACTTTGTTGTGGCACTAATAGACAACCTGATGCCTTCCAGATGTTTTGAACCATACTCCCATGTGACCCTTGATCATGTCTAGAACAAATGCGAATTGTGGTTCAAAACATCTGGGAGGAATCAGGCTTCCGACCACTAAAGCCATCAGTTTGAAAATCAGTTGGGCCAAATGCAGTAACAAAAAAACCCACTGTTGTTTTCTGACACAGAAATTAACTCCACCATTATACATGTACAGTATAGTCTCCAAGAGAGAGAGAGATTATTTTGTCAAGTGCAGTCCTACGAACACAGTATCGACAAAGGTCAATGAAGAAACTGGGTGCATCCATTAGCAGGCTTCAATAAGACTACATGAACAGAGAAACTTATGTTCATTTGGAACAAAGGTGCGTATATGTTTCAGCTGCTTAGGGAATGACAACAGAGTACTCAAGCATGCTTTTCTGCAAACACAAATACATGAACAGGCTGTTTCTTCTTACCAGGGTCTGGAGGATTTGGTGGCTGCCAGTGTGGGTAAGCATTACCCCATCCTTGTGGTGCATATGGTGCTGGAGGCCCACTAAAACAGAGGTATGACACACAATTAGATCAGTACTAAACTGAAGTGGAAATTATGTTCTCTATACATGAAATGCACTGAAACTGGCAACTAGAAATGATTCCAGCAGAAGCTGGAGAGCAATCTATGATAGGTCTGACATTCTGTACAGCAGTGGATTAATAGCCTACAACAAAATTTGAGTAGTACAGTCTCCATTAAATAAAACTCGTTAAAAATGATCCAGATCTGCTCCATGTAATGCTTCTCTTACAATTTAGAGCATCAACTCAGTAGAATTAATGCAATGGACATGCAAATAAAGAAAACATTAATGCACATCTAAGTGTGGTCTTTGCTAGGAGGCATTATCTACCTTTTCTAAAAAGCTATCATAAAGAACTCTTCACAACTTCAGTTTCTACAACAAATGTATTTTTAAAAATTGCCTGAAAACTGCTTTTGTATGGACTAACCCAGTGGGTTATGCAAGGCTACGGATTGTTATTGCTTGGTGAATGAATAAAATAAAATAAAAATAAAATCAGAAAGCACCCATTACTTTCCACATTCCTAGACTTAAGTTCTGGCAATTAAAACTAATTCTAGCTTAAGTTCTAGCTGCCCCAGTGTGATAGTACAGAAAGGAAGGAATTCGCTGATGAACAGTTAAGGCCCAAGGCCTTTAAAAATTATTACTGTAATCCCAGAAGCCTAAATTGTGTAATTAGTTTTTTAAATTTTGGGCCAGAGAATTTCCCTTCCATAGAATTGATTTTCAATTTCATGTATATATGACCCCTCTGAAGAAACTTGCTAAGAAAACCCCATGATAGGTTCACTTTAGAATCGCTGTAAGTCGGAAACAACTTGAAGGCACACAACAATAACAAACAAATGAAGCAAACAACTTCATTTGCAAGTAACTTCTGCAAAAGTATTTTCAATAGTGAGTTACTTACTGAGGTGCAGGGCCAGGTGGGCCAGGTGTATACGGAGCAGGATTGTAAGGCCCCATTGGAGCTCCAGGAGGTGGCCCAGGAGGCCCATGTGGCCCAGGAACAACACCATGAGGTCCATGCGGCACAGGTGGACCCAAAGGATTCACTGGACCCTGTCAGAAAAAGCAAAAAGGTAAAATTGAAGTTACCTCCTGTAGTCCCCTTGGCTTCTTCCTATCAACTGGAAGAAGTAGTTTGTTCAGATATTCATCTACATTATATTCTTCAAATGTTTCCCTTCAGGGAAGTAACTCCAGTTTGCTATCACAATGATTACTGCTGGAAGAATCAATTCACTTTTCCATCTACAACACTCTTCATACCCCTCCAAATCTGCTCTGGAGGGCTGGGGTTTCCTATGAAGCAAATATGGGGAAAATTCCATGCCATCAGGTGAGATCTGTTCATACAAAATTGGGTGTTGTTGTTTCGACATTAAAAAAAATTCTGCAATTGACTTTTCCATAATGCCCACCACTAGGTTGTCTGTAGAGTCTTTCTGCCATCTAAGCAATGAAAGGCCTCTAACTGTATTAATATACCGAATAGACAGAGTTCACAGACTACCCCTTGCACTTGCAGTTCCCAGGACAAGCAGCAAATGATCAGGACAAATGATGCCATAACTGCTATTCAAAGTGCCCTATGACAAAGAAGGGCAAGCCTGCCCATAGCAAACATATTACTTTACCCAAATGCAAAGCAATAATGACTGTCAGTAAGACAATAAAACACTACAGTTTAATCTTCCTCATCTACCCTGCACAACTATCAAAGCTCCCAACCTATCAAGCATAATATAGCTGATTTCCAGAATACTCACTCCAATCTTTTCTTCTATGAGCTGACGAGCATAATCAATCTGTTGAGGTGTCCCCCGGATAGTAAACAGTTTCATGTTAGGGTCAGCATTTGGTGGAGGATTTCTCTGAAGTTCTATTCTAGCACCAGATTGTTGGCTAATGCTCTTGATAGTTTCACCACCTGAAATAATAAAATAATCACACACCAAGTTCTACCTAACAACTTAAACAAATATGGTCCCTTGAAAATTTTTGTCATAGCTCAGAACAACTGGGACCTCTGTTCCTGTTTTACATTAACTTTTAACACAAACCTTCATCGAATACAGCAAACTGTACTGCATTTATCAAGTTTAATTGGTTCTGAGAAGAAGAGGCCACAAATCCTCTTGTTCTCATAGAAATTAATATCTGATAGACCACCATCAGATATGCCACATATTACTCAACACTGCTGACATCTTTCATTTTTATGACAATGAGGAATAGGAGGGAATATTAGTATTAAAAGCTCCATTGATTAGAATACCAAGAATGGGCTGTTAGGAAATGAAGAATCATGCAATTTATTAGAATACTAATGACTATATAAATTTTAATAAAATTCAGACAGAAATGTGTGAGAAGTGACACACATACATGCTTGAAAATAGCCAACAAGTTTATAGCAGAGGTTTCCAACATTTGGTCCTCCAGATATTTTCGACTTCAGCTTCCAGAAGTCCCAGCCACCATGGCCAGTGATCAGGAATTCTAGGAGCTGATTTTTTTTTTTTAAAAAAATCTGGATAAGCAAAGGTTGAGAACTACTGGTTTATAGGAAGTGGTGTTAAGAGTTTTCCATTTGCTGATGAACCTTCACATTGAGTATCAATCTTCTGCCTTCCTTTTGGAACAGTGAGGCATCCAGCAGTAGGGTGTACTACTGCTGAATATTCACTGACAGGTAAGGTGACTGCAACAAGAGGGGGATGGAGATGTGCTGAAGCATCCTTTTTATAGTAGATAAAGAGAGATAAGAGAATTAATTTAATGTTTCCTGAAGATCATTTGGCCACTCAACAAATTTGACTAAAATATATACTTGTATAAAGTGTGGCCGATCTAGCAGATTCCCCTTAAAGAATCTTTTGAGGTGCAAGTGGAAATCAAGTGACATGGGGCCTGTTTTGGATAGAAATGGAGAGCCGATTATTAGTAACTACACTTTTAAGTTAAGAACCATAGCCTCTTGTAAAAGACCTGGACCAAATTCCTCTATCAACCTTGGAGGTTAAACTATCTATTCACAGAGGGACATGTCCTTGTTTGAGAAAGGCTTGATGAGCTAGTGTGACAGTGTGAAGCCAGTTAATAATGGGGGTGGGTTATCTGGCCATGACACCTTCCAACCATGGAGGTCAGGCTTATTTGTTAATAGAAAATGCCAACTAAGAAAACAAATATTTATGATAAGGACAAGTAATAGGCTAGGAGAATGTAGGGATAGAGATATAAGGGGTTGGGGCTATGAAGAGACAAACATCAGCTCCTATTCTGTGTGAAGTTAGTTCTTCTAACTACTTTCTTTAAGCATGCATATCTACCAAAAGTCTTTTCCCCCCCTTTCCTCCTGTTGTCGAAAATGGCCTTGTTTTTTACAACTCTGGCTATGAAACAGAACTGAAGTGGAGCTGGTAGAGGAATAGGGAAGGACAGGCATCTAGATGTGGTTGAGCTGCAATTCTAAGTAATCATCACTATTCACTAGGCTGGCTAGAACTAAGTGAACAGCAGTTCAACAACACATTCTCCACAGCTGAGATAGAAGACAGGGGGTTTTTTTTTGCATTCATGTTTTAATAACATTTGAATCCTGCTTATTGTTATTAATACTATGAAACATTATTTATCAGAAAGCTTGATCAACCATGTTTTAATGCTTTCTAATATGAACAATCCAAACTTATTAGCCTTTAATATGATTTATATTAGTGGTTTCCAACTTTTTCTATGTCCCAGACCCCAAGGAAACTTTTGGTTGTTTACATCGCCTACAAAACTGGTATTACATTTGAAGATGAAGAGGTCTAATTTCTAATTTTTAAACTGCAAATTGAGCCACATACAATACTTAGGGTGAACAAACTGAACTTAAAAGAAGAGCTTTTAAAGGCCTAAGCAGACTGCCAGAAATAGTGCACATTAAATTGAGGCACTGCCCTGGCTCAGTGCTAGGGAGTCATGGGAATTGTATTATTTTCTGGAACATTGAGCCTTCTCTGTCAGAGAGCTCTGGTGCCACAATAAATTACAGTTCCCATGATTCTCTAGCACTGAGCCAGGGCAGTGCCTCAATTTAATGTGCACTATTTTTGGCAGTCTGCTTAGGCCCTAACTTAGTGCATAAAATGCCAATCTAAACCGAACAGTCAGGTTCTAATTTATTAAGAAAAAATTTAAACTGTAAAATTCTCTCCCATCAATTACTGTTTAAAAAAAAAAAAAAAAAAAGACTACTATTTATCCAACACATCCACCTACTATCACCTCTTAATGAACACTGGGAACTGGCTAAGAGATGACTTGTGACTCAAGGACACAAACCACTTTTGTTGCACCCCCTGAAATTCCATCTTGCTCTCCCTAGGGTACGGGAACCCTGCTTGGGAAACTTACATTTACATATTTCAATAAAACACAATTTTTTTTTACTGCTTATTATTCCTATTAAATTTTAATATATGTAGACTATACATAAAAATAACCATAAATTACTCTCAAGAGTTGTTTTGGCTGGAATTGAGTTACTTGAAGTATTTGTATCAGAATGGCATCTTGCATTATAAAATAAAGTAATAGCAAAACTTTTAAAAAAGAATTATTATTTTTTTTTTTAAAAAAGGGAGTGCTTTTTGTTTTTAAAAAGAGTTACTGGGTTTAAACCAGCCAACCTTGGTCACCTCATTAAAAAATGTTTAAGTGTCTTACCTTTCCCTATAATTAATCCAGTCTTTCCTGTGGGCACAATGAAATTGAATTCTTGAAGTCCACCAGGCGGTCCCATATTCCAATTGCCCTGACCTCTACCTCTTCCACGGCCTCCAGGCCCTGGACCACCAGGATTGCCAGCCTGGATTAATATGGAAAAGTAACAATTAGCAATACGAATATTTGTGAAAAGGTCAATTAATCTGGTCCATGACAATACCTCAAAAACTGACTTAGGGCCAAAACAGACCCCAGAGCGCCAGGTTGGGGCCACAGCAACCATATGCCACACCCCTAACCCAGCTGTTTGCTGACTTAAAAAAGAATCACGCCACTCCTGTGGTGTCTAAACGCTGTGCTGCTGGAGTGCCGCAATGCTGTCCGCCACCTGACTGGGTAGGTGTGACACCTTCTTGGGGGCATGCGCCATCTGATTGCCACCCCCCACATCGGCGTATTGTACTGATACCTAGAAACTGTGGTACATGTGCTGGTAACCTCACAACTCGACTTCTGCAATGCACTCTACATGGGGCTACCCTTATACCTAGTCTGGAAACTACAATTAGTACAAAACATGGCAGCCAGATTGATCACTGGGAAATCTAAGAGTGATCATATTACACTGTTCTGAAATCTCTCCTCTGGCTGCCTACTGATTTCTGAGCACAGTATAAGGTGTTGGTGATGACCTTTAAAGCCCTACATGGCTTGGGTCCAACCTATCTAAGGGATTGCCTTCTTCCATATAATCCGCCCTGCACCCTCAAGTCCTTTGGGAGGAATTTACTGCAACCGATAAAAACTAGATTAGCAGTAACCTCCCAGAGCACGTTTTCTGCCGCCGCTCTCAGACTGTGGAACGCCTTGCCGAAAGAGATCCATCAAATAACAAACTTGGATAGCTTTAAAAAGGCTATCAAGAAGGATCTCTTCTGGTAGGCCTTCCCGGAATAGACTACTCCACGTGAACTGTGCTTCTCCCCGATATACATCTCTGTAATACACTCTATGGGGTCCTAGAACGTATGTTGTTTTAATCTTTATGCTTTTATTATTGTATTTAGTTTTAAGGAGGTATTGTATTACGGTTTTATGGCACGTATGTTTTTTATCTGTATGTGTACTTGTAAGCCGACAAGATGACATGGAGTAGCAGTCTGTCTTAAGCTTTTCTGTAAAGCTTTTCAGCATGGTTTTATTTCTGGACCACACTTCCAGAATATTTGAAAATGCCATCAATATGTTTTCATAACTATGAAATGTCATTGTGTTCACGAGGGGAATTTATAGATTACAAATTCTGCAATCTTAAGTGTAGAGCAAGAATCCCAATCACACAGTACTTAATTATGGGCGTTTTCTTCTAGGCCAAAAGTCATATTCATAAGTTGTGAGCAGCTGGGCTGGTAAATTTTTTGGTTACACAGCTAACATTCTTAAAACAGAATTTCCACAGACCTATTTAAATAATGTTCACAATTATCAGCACATTTCTGCTATTTGTCCACTGTTTTCAAAGATATCTTCTTAACACTACTATTAGAACTGGCAAAAAATATGTTGGTTTTAACATTAAATTATATCTGCAAATTTTTTTGGGAAAAAAAGATTTTACAGAAAATCAAACCTGGTATTTTACAGAATCAACCAAAAGTGTTCCTAGAAACAATTAACCAACCTGAACACTTCGAAGAAGATCTGTAATAATTTCTGCTGCATGCTGGCATCTGTCTGGAGGACCTGTGATTTGTGCTATTCTATCAGGAGTTGTCCCATCGTCTGAAAAATGAATGGAGCATTTTAATAAGCTTTTCTTAAATATTAGAGAGAGAAATAAAAATGCAGTTTTTAGTCTTGCACTCAAGGCAGTTCACCTGGTTTAAACTGGATCCTCACACCAGCATCATTCTGTATTTTCTTTATCATTTCCCCATTTCTTCCAATTACAATCCCAACAGCAAATCGTGGTATTGGAACCTTAAGAAACAACACATATTTAAAGAAATGTTTCAGAATGTATGTAAAACCAAATCCTAATTGTTTTAATGTGTAACTTTACATAGCTTAGACCAGGGGTAGGCAACCTTTTTGAGCTGGGGGCCGGGTTGCT
>CM034706.1:178409061-178451197 GCA_020142125.1 Phrynosoma platyrhinos | reverse complement strand
TCTAACACATGTGTGCATGGTGAAGTAATGGTGGTGACAAGCTTGCTTGGAGATGACTTTTAATAGCTTCAGAGTGTTTCTGGGTCTAGTCATAATGGAGCATGCATGCAGTGCTCTTCTTGATCTTATTTGCAGGGCAGACATTTCCTTGAAACAGGTAGGGATAAAGCCATATTCGAACATATCAGAAACATATTTTGACCATTTATAAGATACAGGGAGAACAACTATGGTTTGAGTGTTGGGCTACGACTCCGAGAAACTAGGGTTCAAATCCCTACAGCCATGTAAACCTGGGCAAATCACAACCTCTCAGCCTCTGAGGAAGGCAATGGCAAACCTCCTTTGAACAAATCTTGCCAAGCAAACCCCTTAGGGCAGTGCTTCTCCATTATTTTCTGTCACGCCCCCCCCCCAGGAAAGAAGAAAACATTTTGCGCCCCCCCGCGTGACTGTAAATAGTCACATGGGCGGGTTTGACCAATCAGGATAGAGCACGTTGGGCTGCTACTGGGTCTGCGCTGGGACAATCTCCCTCTCTCCAGCCATAACGGGCCCCCTTTTACGGAGCCTTGCGCCCCCCCTGGGGGGCACGCCCCACTATTTGAGAACTGCTGCCTTAGGGTCACCATAAGTCACAAATGACTTAAAGGCACACAACAGCATAAAATACAAAACATATTACTAAATATACTATTTTCCCGTTCGTTTGAAATACTTCACTATATCATTGTATAGCTTACATAAAATAATGGACGTGGTAAGCTTCTTCATACAAGAGCGCTGGGACTGAAGAATGATTTTGTATTCTTGTACTTCTGCTTCTGGAATTTGCATGAACAACCCTCTGAATATTGTAGGCAATAATCTGACCTAGATTGACTTTAAGATAGAATCAGCAGAGGGTCTTAGGTTTCTGAAGAGAACTTTCTTTGAAACCCTGTTGAAAGGCTAGTTGTGGAAGAGGGGATGCTATTTTTCTGTGCCATCCCTAATATGTGGGTTCATTGGAGGATAGATTCCAAAATTGCTCATTGTCTTTTTTTGTCAGTTCTAACATGGCACAGGCCTGTCAGTTCATTAACTTTAAACAGTTGTTGGGTCCAGCCACTTCGTAACAGAACTTTTCAGTTCAGTAGAGTCAGACTTCAGCAAACTTAGCACTGTGAGTCATTCTCCTATGTGTGAGTGGAGAAAAGCCCTTGAAAGTATCTGGCATGGATACTTGGAAACATAGTCCACTCCCAGGAATACTTCACATGTCCACAGATGAAATGTGTGCTGTTCCTTTTTTGGTAAAGTATTGATAGTATTAATTTTTTAAAAATCTGCTTGGAATAAAATAGTGGGATAGGCATAAAATGTCCCTTTTCCAGTGTAATCCTCTTCATGTCTGGCTGACCATACAAAGACATAAGCCCCACTAAATTCAGTAGGATTAAATCTCAAGTATATATAGGGTTGCCATCTGAAAGTTGTTTGAAATATTCCAGAGATTAAGTTACAGTGACAACTGCATGTGATAGAGTAGACTTAGGCCCGGAACAGATGGGCCAAATGAAGCAGCTTCCAGCCGCTTTGAAGGCATGGCGTTCAAATGATACACGCCTCCAAAGTATTTTGGACTTGAGCAAAAGGAGCCGGGATAATCCAGCTCCTGGCAGCATGGGTTCAGCCCTGCATCCATTGGCCTGCTTTGGGAGTGGACTGTGTGGTCAGCAGAGTCTTGACCTGCTTGCGACTGGAGCGGACTTGGACCATTCTTTCATGCCCCTCCTCTTCTTCCAGTAAAACTGCAGTGGGAGCAGGAATATCCACTTCTGTTTCAGATCAGCCATTTTTTAGCCTATCACTGGAACTGTAATTGGTGGCTAATCTTAATGGATTAGTTGAAACAAGCCATCTTCGTAAACCCATGATATGAGGTTGACTTGTTTTGTTGAACTTAATTGAGGTTAACCTCCATTTGTATAGGTTCAGATGACATACAGAGTTGTATACACAGAAGCAGAGGCTTCTGAATTTCTCTGCACAATCACGGTTGAGGAAGAAAAAGGAGAAGGCACACCGAAGTCTGTTTAGTTCCTGGAACTCTAGTTATTTTCACAATGAGGTAGGAGGATGTGTCCTTTCCCTCAGATAATTGTTCTTTTTAAATAAGTTTTGATACATTTGGTGGTTTATATTAAAATTATCTGACATGCATTTGTTCAGGAAGACATTTGATAAATTTTTGTGATGTGGCAAGCATGAGGACAACAATAAAACAAGGGGAAATTCTTTGTTTTCAGGACACAACCCTTTGAATGCTTATCATAGAGTGCTTGCAGTTGTTGTGTCATGTTACTTTTAAACTGCTCAGTATCCAGTATCCTTTGTATGACATTGAACTGAATGCCTGAGTAAAAATGTTCTGCTTGTATACTGTATATAAATTTCACAAACAATAACAAGGAATCCTCTGGTTCTTTGATTTCATTAGCCAACATATTCACCAAATGACAGTTTCATTTTGCTCTTGCACTCAGATTTTAGGATAATAACCAAATCCTACTTGCAAATGGAGTTCTTATAGGATATTATTAAAAATACTGTCATTATATCTCTGCAATAGTAAGGATACATCTATAATCTTCAATGTACTTATATTATACATCTTTATTGAGTCAATTATGTATGTTGCCCTGCCACAAAGAATCCTTACACCACCTGACTTGAGCTTTTATTTGACAACTAAAAGTCAAAGCAAGGATGTTTTCATAAAATTGATTCCCACTCCATTTCAGAACATGATATACTGTCATTTTTTCACATTTGAAACAAATCATACTTGGAAATTACTTCGTCATTCTTTCAGAGTTTTTCAGAAAAAAGTGAAAAAAGACCCTGAATGTGATGTTTCTTGACTAAATTCTTATGTAGCATTCACCTGAAATTGGTAGGTTGAATGAAAGATGCAAACATCAATTCCCACTTTTCCCAGTAGATAAGGATGCAACATCCTGACAAATGGGTTGTTCTTTTCTGATCGCTCCCGGTAGGCCGGTAGGTAGGACAAACTAGAAGAAAGGAACGTCCCCCTGGTCACGTGAGGGACCCCCCCTTTTGTCTTCAGTCTTTTCTTGCCTACCACTCCCAAAGGACAAGACCTTTGCAACTTTCATACCTTTTTGCTTTTAATAACTTTTAAAAAACCCTCTTTCTCCTCCTGATTTTTCCTCCTCTCAAACCAGCCTCAAACTATCCACCCAGCCAACAACAACAGCAGATGCCTGACGTTCCCAGCTCCAGGCATTATGCCGAGGAGGGAGCAGGAAGCCACAACGGCGGACGTCCCCTCCCCACTTCTGACCTTGACCCCCCCTTCACAGCATGGGTGAGACAGGGAGCCACAGAAGACAGCAATGGCAGTGGCATGTCAGAAGGGGACAACAGGCCTCTGCCGGGTGAGTGCCGGAGCACTGGCGCAGTGCCACTGCCTGGCCCTTGCGGTACTTGGAGGTGTTGACGCAAGCCAGGAGGACGGATATGGCGGCTCCCCATGAATACAGAGGGGAACCTGGGGGGAGAGGCACAAGCTCTTCACCTGGGAGCTCCCCACCTGGGTCAGAGAGCTGGTGATCAGGGAAGCAGCGGTGACAGGGCAAGAGGGGCGAATGGTGGTTGGGGCACTGAGGGAGGCAGGGCAAGAGGGGCGAATGCACTTCCCTCTCTCCCTCACCTGTAGTGCACAGGAGGCTTGCTAGGAGGGCACCCGGAGCCACCCACAACCAGCACAGGGTGGACGGAGGAGCCCAGTCAGCCCCCTGTGAGAGCAGTCATGCAGTTGCTACATGGGAAGAGGTGGGGATTGCCTCCTCCGGCACCAGCGGACATCATCTTGGGGAAGAGGAAGAGGACCTGGGGGGACTCATCTGACTCTGACACAGATTCACTCCGGTGGTTGGCAGTGGGGAAGCTGACCAGGCTGTCTGTTGGCCTCTGCCTGGCGTGAAAGTGACATGGGGGGAGATCCACTGACAGAGGAAACGATGGCGAGACCACAAAGACTCCCCGAGACCAGACGGAGGAGGGAGAGATCTCCCCGGAAGAGAGTGGGGAGGATGAAGAGCCAACCACTGGTTCAACATGCCTCTTCCATTTAGGGGACCTGTCCTTCCTGAGGAAGATGGCGAAGATGCTGGGATTGAAAATGCCAACAGCCCACCTCCCCCCACAGGATCCAGATCTGCCCAGGGTTGAGGAAGACCTATTTCTGATGGTGGTCACCACACCACACCTCCAATTTCATGCAGATGATTAGGGAGGAATGGCAAAATCCGGCATCCAAGAGACCAGGGCCAGGACCTATAAGTAAGCTCTATAGCCTCCCACAGGCGGTTAAGGACCAGTTGTAGGTACCCCTGGTGGACGCACCGGTATCTGTGCTGGTGTCCTCTGCAATCTTCTGTAAGGATGAGGACGCACTGTAGGTCCCAGAGGACTGGAGGATAGAAACAGCCTTAAAGAGGATTCACAAGGCATTGTCCTGGGCCATCAGAGCCACCACCAATGGTCTCGAGGACCTTCATCTATTGGTCTAAGGAACTTCTGCAGCTACTTCCATTAAATGAGACCAGGGTTAGGAGAATCCTGGGCAAGATTATAAAAGCCTCTGGCTATGCAGCAGATGGCTCCCTTGACGTGATGCAGCTCTGCGCTACGGGCCATGTGGTGGCGATACCTGTCAGGCGGCAGCTGTGGCTCAAGAATTAGAATGCAGATGCAAAGTCCAAGCAGAACCTCACATTTATGCTGTTTCTCATAACCAAATTGTTCAGCAAGTCCCCGGAGCCAGTACTGGTGGAAGATAAAGACAAAAAGAGGACACTAGCCTCCAGCAAGGAGGAGGAAGATATGAAACAATTCAGAGCCTCTCACTCTTTTTGAACATCGTGATCAGGATATTACAGTGGCTCAAGTTCTTCCTTCCAGTCCAAGGACTTCAGATTGAACAAGACACAGTGGGGAAGCCAAAAGTACTCAGGAAGGAGCAACTCTTCCAGTTCCAGAGGGAGGAACTATCAGGGTAACAACAGAGGCCAGCGAAAGAACACACAAGTATGACACGACACCACCAGTGGGGGGCAGACTGCAGGAGTTTGCAAGGCACTGGGAATCATCCACCACGAACTGCTGAGTCCTGAACACGATAAAACAGGGTTCCAAGATAGAGTTTGAATGCAGACCCAGAGGTTCTTCATTCCATACCCCAGATCTAAATACCCCACCAAATATTAGCTCCCTGCTGGACGTACTCGAGTCCTTGCTTTGACAAAAAGCGATAGAAGAGGTACCAACCTCACAGAAGGGGAAGGGATGCTATTCCACCCTCTTCTTGGTCCCCAAGAAAAATGGATGGTGAGCAGTATTGAGAGGATTAAATCACTTAGTGAGAAAGAGGTTTCAAATGGAAACTGTAAAACATGTCCTGGAATCCCTACAGCCCAGAGACTTCTTGTTGTTCTTGGACCTCTAGGATGCTTACCTTCACATCCCAATCCATCCAACAGACCGACAATTCCTCCTTCTTGCCTATGATAGTCAACATTTTCAATACAGAGCCCTGCCCTTCGGGCTCTCTTTGGCCCCCAGAGTATTCATCAGGGTCATGGTGACACTGGTTGCACCTGGAGAAGCACGGGGCTACACGTCTATCCATATTTGGACAATCTGCTGATTAGGTCAAGATCCAAGCAGAAGGGATGACAGGATATGGAGTGGATCCCCCACTTTCTATGATGCCACGGCTTCCTGGTGAACCGGGAGAAGAGTTCAATGACTCCAGCCAGGAAGATTCAACAGCTGGGGACAATCATAAACACACAGACAGGAACAGTTTCTCTGCCACCAGAAAGGATACAGGCCATAGCCACTGCCATAAACACCATCTGACAAAGAAATACGGTCAGTCTTTCACTACTAGTGCACCTTCAGTGCCTAATGATCTTGACCACAGTATGCCTCACCTGGGCCCGATTCCACAGCAGAATGCTCTAGTGGCTCCTGCTCCCATATTAGGAGACCACATCAGACAAAAAAACATGCCTGTCGCAGTCCCACGAGAGGTCCAGAGGTCACTGGACTGCTGAAAGTCCCCAACAATGAACAATGGACACCCCTTCTGGAAGCCCGAAATCTGAGGGGATGGGAAGTTCATTGCAGCCAACAACTAGCACAGGGAAGTGGAGCCAGGACGACCAACTCCACATCATCAACTGGCTGGAGTTCAGAGCGATCAGACTGGCCTTACTGGCATTCTCCCACTTAGTGCAGGGGAAAGCAGTGCTAATCAGAACAGACAACACTACGGCAAAGGCCGAAATAAACAGACAGGGAGGATTACGCTTGCAGTCCTAATGGAGGAGACTCAAACACTGATGATCTGGGTGGAGGAGAGCCTCCTATCACTGGAAGCGGAACACCTGAAGGGAGAACTGAAGTCAACGGTGGATTTGTTAAGCAGATCCAACATTGACCTGGGAGAATGGAGCCTCAGCATTGAAGTCTTCAACATGATCTGCAAATGCATGGGCCACCCGGAGGTGGATCTATTTGTCTCACCAATAAACGCCAAACTGAACAGGTTCATATCAAGATATCAGACAGAGGGGGCAGAGACAATAGATGCACTCACACTACATTGGCCAGCGGCGCTCCTATATGCATTCCCGTTCATCCCCCTGACCTCAAAGGTCCTAACAAAGGTGAAGTGCAAAAGAGCCACTGTCATTCTGATAATGCTGGCATGGCCAAGAAGACTGGTTCTCAGAGATACTCAGCCTAAGCACAGATCACCTCAGGCTACCAACCCACCCAGACCTCTTGTGCCAGGGTTGGGTCCAACATCCGGAGGTGGATTGGCTTCAACTACACGCCTGGAAATTCAACACAGCATACTAAAGAGCAAGGGATATTCAGATAAGGTCACCAATACAATAATGGCGGCTAAGAGACCTTCCACCATCAAGATATACGACTACATGTTTTGGGTGTTCCACCACTGGTGCAAACAAAAACAGGTGGACTATCAGAGACCCTCTTTCACTTCCTTACTGGAATTCCTCCAGGATGAGATTGACCAAGGCCTTAGACCAAATGCAATCAGATGACAGGGGGCAGCCATTGCATCCTTCCTACTGGAAGATCGGGCCTCATGAGTGATGTCACACTCAGGCATCTGAGTGTTTATCAAGGGCACCTCCAACCTGTCTCCACCAACAGTACACCACTTCCTGTCCTGGGATCTACATATTGTTCTGAAGAGCTCATGGCGCCTCCCTTTGAACCTCTGGGAGGGACATCCCTAAAGCATCTCTCTTGGAAAGTGCTCTTCTTAATGGTAATTACTTCGGCACACAGGGTTTCAGAACTGAGAGCCCTGTCAGTTAGAAAGGACTTGTGCTCAATAAGACCCGACTCAGTGGTCCTCTGACTATACACTGTTTATTCCTAAAATCAATTCAGTTTTCCACAGATCACAAGAGGTGATTTTATTCTTATTCTGTCCTAACCCAGTAAAGTAACTTGAAAAGATCTGGCACACCCTGGACTTCTGGTGAGCAATCAAGATCTAACTGAAGAGAAATAAGGGCTTCAGGACATCAGAGGTGCTATTTGTGTCAATACAACCTTGGTCGTTAGGAAAGAAGGTCTCCAAGTCCAAACTGAGCAGGTGTGGAAACTGGCAGGGATCGTAGCCCATTCCACAGCGGCTTGGATGATGAGTGGTCCACAGAATGAGTTTGCAGGGCAGCGACATGGAAGTTGGCCTCCACATTTATTAAACATTACAAATTGGATGTGTTTGAATTGGCAGAGGCTGCTTTCGGACGAAGAGGACTACAGCAAGTTTTCCAAGCATAAAGGGCTACTTGGCAGCGTACCCACCCACAAGAATTTGGCTCTGGCAAGTCCCATTTGTCAGGATGTTGCATCCTTATCTACTGGGAAAAGGAATGTTAGATCTTATCTGTGAAACATTCGTTTCCAGTAGATATGGATGCAACATCCTACCTGCCCGAGAGATGCTGCTGAAGACAGAAAGAAAGAAAGAGGAAACAAAGGAAACAAAAAGGAAAAGGAAAAAAGGAAAAACTCGAAACCTAGGGAGCACACCCTGCCGGTGAAGGGCCTCTGGCTATCTGGGTTGTGGCCTATCCTCCTTTTGTATATTTCAGTGATTCTGTAGTTATAAGGGACCTTAGCTTTGGATTCCCTTATGCCCCCTTCCCCCCCCCCCATTTTCTACCTATCGTCTTTGTTTTTCTTGTCTATCAGTTACTTCAGTTTTCTATAAGATTGTAAGGCTTGTTAAGCGACTGAAGACAAAGGGGAGTCGTCCCGCGTGTGACCAGGTAGACATCCCTTTCTTCTAGTTTGTCCTGCCTACTGGGAGTGATTGGAGAGGAACAACCCATTTGTCAGGATGTTGGATCTTTATCTACTGGAAATGAATATTTCATAGGTAAGATCTGGTGTTCCTTTTGTTGTCTTCCTTTTAGGAGTTCAGAAAGGTGGTTAGGAAGAAGGATGTATCAGGATGTGATGGAAAGTCATGGAAGATGGGACAAAAGGGCCACCCATTAACTTTGTTTTTAAAGTCAAGGCAAGAATAGAAGTAAGAAAATAGGTTGTGTGTGGTTATTTTCTATGTTAGTAAAGCTGTTCCTGTTAATTCTTTCACAAGCTTCTACTTCTCATTGAATACATACAGTTTGGTACCTGTATAGATGATCACAGAAAGGGAAACACTCATCTTTTTTCCACATCTCTTTTGACGTTAGATACACTTTAGATATGAATGATGCATACAATTGAGTTACATTATTTCCCTCCATCATGCTGATTTGAGGTGAAAAGCTTATGCTAGAAATAACTTTTTCTCAGTCTCAAAGGTACCACAAGATTCCCTTATATTTTTTGTGGTGAAAGAGACTGACACAGCTGTGTCTTTCAATACTTTGTGGAATGTGTTTCTGAGAACATGAGAATGCCTGTTGAATAGTTTCTATGATGTAATCATAAAAACTGTTATTTCCTAGTCCTGTGTTGGTGAATATCTCTTATTTACTTTATTTCAGTTTGGCATCAAGATTCACAGCTGCATAACTACAGTTCCCATCATGAAATATTTTTTTATAAAGAGTAGTCTATATATAAAGTCTATTTCCTCCATTATTTTAATGCAGGCCAGGAAATGCATGATCCTCTAGAGTTTGTTGGACTTCCAGCTTGAATCATCCTTGGCTGTTGGGTAGTGGAAGTCCCAGAATATCTGAAGGGTAATACAACCTTCATCCCTTTAAAAAAATATAATCTTTATATATCTATGGCTGCTATTTACTTATCAACTGAGCTACTACATAATCTTTCAGTCACTTTCTTAGAAGCTGTGATGGAGTGAGAAGTATTTCAGGTTTTGCTGATTCATGTCTTACTGATGTATTAGTATAGGTTTCTTGTCATCATATGGATTAGTAGTCTGGAAATGAATAAAAATTGATCTGGTAGATTTTCAGGGTGGAAGGGGGACTGAAATTTAAAATTAATAGGGGAAAGCATCTCAAATTGTTTTTACTTCAAAACTGTCTAAATCTCCTTGGGTTGTAATGCCTTCTGACTTAAGGCAACCTTATCATGAGGTTTTCTTGACAAGATTTGTTCATAGGAGGTTTGCCATTGCCTTCCCCTGGGTCTGACCTGGGAGTAAATCTCAGTGATCTTTCTTAAGCCTGTTTCCCTGGAAACATTGAAAACTTCAGGGGCAGAAACAGTAATATACTCCCATATCATTCTACAGCCCACCAGCATGCCCTTCCTCTATGTCTCAACTATTACTATGTATACACACAACTCTCCTCTTTTCATCTCAAGATACACAGAGCCTTCCCCTGTTCAGCCACATACATCCCCAGATACTCAGTAACAGTGACAAAGAGACATATGTGATAGCATCTCTCCACCACTGCACTACTCCCCAGGCCACCCAGCCTCTGTCTATACCTCCAAAGCATCTTTATGGCAGGGGTTAGAAAAACATGTGCCCCATGGTTGGTTTTGAGGACTTGCTAGTATCTTCAAAAACTTGGCAATAAAATATATAATAAACATTTATTTATTGAAATAACAATTGACTTCCAGTTTGCTTCCTACTTTGGGGGGGGGGGCTTTCCTGGACATAAAAAAATTATGGAAGCAGAAAAGCTTGCCTCAATACCCTTAGGGTATATAGGAGGTTGTTTAATATGTTCTAATAAACCTTTAAAATTGAGGTGGACTATGAGAGGACATATGCCCACCCCGGTTCTTGGCATTTGCCCACTGTTGCTTTATATCTGTACTGTTCTCCTGCCCGCAGTCTTTGGAGATTAACACATTCAGTTTAAAGAGACTTATCCCCAATGTGATAAAGTAGTGTTCAATTTTAAAAGTGGGTGTTGTTGCACTCAGCTGTACCCCGGCGAGTGCAACACGTATGCAGCCCGGACCCAGCTGTGCTTATCCAGTGGCTTTTCAAAAATGGGAGCTCATGTGGTTAAGGCGCTGATTCAGTTGATTGCAAGATCAGCAGATTGGTAGTTCAAGGCCCAAGTGCCACATGATGGGGAGAGCTCCCATCACTAGTCCCAGCTTCTGCCAACCTAGCAGTTCGAAAGCATGCAAATACAAGTAGATAAATAGGCACCACTTCGGTGGGAAGGTAACAGCGTTCCATGCAGTCATGCTGGCCACATGACCACCGGAGTTGTCTTTCGACAACGTTGGCTCTTTGGCTTAATAATGGAGATGAGCACCACCCCTTACAGTCAGACATGACCTTACAACCTTGTAAAAGGGAAATACATTTACCTTTTCTAAATCTTTAGTAATAAATGTTGTATTGATGTTGTGAAGGGAAAAATGTGTTCACTTATATGGAAATGTTTTTCCAAATGCTGCAGAACATAGAATTTGCCCTCCTTGCAATAATGGGGGGAATAGTAGAAGTTGCAGAATGTACTTTGAAAACTTAAAGAGGGCTGAACTTTCCTTCAGTAATTAGGAAGAGGAGGAGTGGGAGTTTTCAAGTAGTACTTAAATATAATCTAGGCTGGCTCCAGTTGTTGAAGACTAGATGCATAAGATTGTGGTAAACTGCCCTAGAGACATGCCTTAATGTATTTTTTTTGCTTGGTTCCTATCATTTAATTTTATTGTACAAGTGTTCATGATTTAGGGTATTCAGGGTTGTGTATATACCTTTCCTCTATATTATATTAAATTAAATATTTCTCCATATTTGTGCTTATCTGGCAATAGTACTTGTTAGAATTTCTAGATGTTTATCTGATCTAGGGACATGCTTTCTTTGCTGTGGCACTTCTCTCCAGCCGTATATTTATAGATGTGATCCTTTTGGAATTTGGCTTGTCATTTGCTCATCATTTTGCTGCCTTTACACACTTGGATTTGTCCTAAATAAATTTGTGATCGAACAATGCAAAAAAAAGAGAGGAGGATGTCATATGTAACTACAAATTTACAAATTTTACTGATCTATACTGGGAAATCTAGCTGCTTTTAAGCTTTTATTTGTATATATTTGTGTACAGTTCCACTTGGACACATTGTAGGATGGTGTCCTTAATAACTTCTGACCATAGAATCATAGAGTCAGAAGAGACCTCGAGGGCCATCAGGTTCTAAACCCCTGCCATGCAAGAATACACAATCAAAGCACTCCTGACAAATGGCCATCCAGACTCTGTTTAAAAACCTCCAAAGAAGGAGACTTCACCACTCTCTGAGGGAGGGAGTTCCATTGTTGAACAGTTCTTACTATCAGGAAGTTCTTACTAATGTTTAGGTGGGATCTCTTTTCCTGTAGTTTGTATCCATTGTTCTCTGTCCTAGTCTCTGGAGCAGAGAAAAGAAGCACACACTATCCTCAATATGACATCTTTTCAAATGTTTAAACAGAGCTATCATATCAGCTCTCAACCTTCTCTTCTCCAATTTAAACATACCCAACTCTGTACTTCACGTATAGGGCATGGTTTTCAGACCCTTCACCATTTTTGTCACCATCCTCTGGACACATTCCAGGTTGTCAACATCCTTTTTGACTTGTGGTGCCCAGAACTGGACACAGTATTCCAGGTGAGGCCTGACCAAAGCAGAATAGAGTGGTGCTATTACTTCCCTTACTTCTAGATACTATACTTCTGTTGATGCAGCCTAGAATCCCATTGGGACTGCTGCATTACACTTTGACTCATGTTCAATTTGTGGTCTTCTAGGACTCCTATATCTCTTTCACATGTACTGTTTTTCAAGCCAGGTGTCCTCCATCCTATATTTCATTATTTCTGCCTAAATGTAGTACCTTACATTTCTCCCTGTTGAAATTCATTTTGTTAATTTTGGCCCAGATTTCTAATCTATTGAGATCACTTTGTATTTTGATTCTGTTCTCTAGGGTATTAACAACTCCTCCTAATTTGGTCTCATTTGCAAATTTCATAAGTATGTCCTCTGTTCCTTAATTCCAAGTCATTGATAAATATGTTGAATAGCACTGGGCCTGGGATGACCCTGTGGCAGCGAACTAGTCACTTCTTTCCAAGATGAAGAGGAGTCATTGTTGAACCTCCTTTGGGTTCTGTCGGTTAACCAATTACAAATCCACCTAACAGTCACATCATCTAGCCCACTTTTTACCAGATTGTTTGTCAGAATATCATGAGGGACCATGTAGAAGGCTTTATTGAAATCAAGATATGCTATATCCACAGCATTCCCTTCATCTACCAAGCTAATAATTTTATCAAAAAGATCAGATTTGTCTGGCATGACTTGTTTTTGAGAAACCCATGTTGACTTTTTGTGATTATGGGATTCCTTTTTAAATGCTTACTGTCTCTCTGTTTAATAAATTTTTCCTGGTATTGATGTCAGACTATTGCAGGCGATAATTGCTGGGTCCTCTTTTTTTTTTTTAAATGGGGGCAACATTTGCCCCCCTCCAGTCTGCTGAGATGTCTTTTGTTCCCCAGGAGTTCTCAAAGATTATTGCCAATGGCTCTGAGATTACTTTTGCAAGTTCTTTTAATACCCTTGGAAAAGATAAGCCATTTTCTTTATGAAGAATACCGCAAGTACCATGAATAAGCAGCTAAACCACTGAAATGATTCCGTGTCTTTAACATGAAATGATTGTTCAAATAAGAATGTCCTAGCATAAACTCTAAAAGATTATCTGTTCTACAGCTAGAGAAAGTGACCATTCAGACATCTTTGGCCTTTCCTTTTGTATCTGACATACACAGAATGTAGCTATGTTGTTAATTGATGTGCCTGGTTTGTTTAAAGGTTTTCTTGGCCACTGTGCTGCTGAATTTTCCAACTATCTCATGAAAAATAGCATTACTTTAGTAGGATTCTTGAAAGATCAAGTAGTTCAGGAGTTCACAGATAAGAAGCAGCTTGTTGAACACTAAAAATGCTGATGCTGAAGCACTGGCTTGATTTTGCACACTGCACTCTATTTTAAATTGTATTATTTATATCCTGCTTCCCAGTATGGAACCCAAGACAGCTCACAATAAAGTTAGAACAAAATAGAATTCAAACAGTGAATAATATAATTAAAACAAAATACAGTGTTTGTGTGTGTGGGGAGGATTTCACAATCTGGAAGCAGCCACTCAGAAGACTCTTTCCTATCTCCTCATCAGACTTGACTACAATGGTGGTGGGACTGAGAGAAGGCCTGGCCCTTATGATCTCTCCCTGGGGATCATAAAATTCAGGCAGGGTCATTATAGGGAGATAGAGTCTTTCAGACAGTCTGGTCCTACCCCCTATAGGACTTCATAGGTCACAACCAGCACTTCAGATTATGCCTGAATTTTTCTGTCTCATTTTCCCCTGCCCCGCTATCCTTATCTGGGGAACTACACAATACTGACCTTGTATAAATTCATCAATTGCATTTTAATTTAAAAAAAAAAACAACTTAAAAAAACTGCTTTGGTGAAATAATTTTTTTCATAACCTGATTCTATTACAATCTACAAGTTACATTTCACTGGAAGAAGACAGGTTAGGGACTTTCAATTGTTAAGCAATTGAGTGCACAGACAATTTTTTTCGGAAGCTTTCTTCACTTCGCAGAGAAAAACACCCAGCGACCTTGGAGTTGTCTGGCTGTTCAGGAATGCATCCTCCCTGCTTCTGATGAAACAGACTGAAGCCAAGTTTAACTCCAAAGAGGCACTTTTATTCTTTAGTTGCAGTATGTACAGAAAACTATATACACTCACCACCGACCAGCGACAATCCACGACAACCCACATGCTGTGGTCTCGTTTTTTTATGTAGACACTTGCCATGCAGCCTCTAAGTCCAGCCTCTTCCTGTGACTTCTTCCTGTGTCACTTGAACTTTGTCCCCCAAACATGATGACACAGTATGTTTACACTTGGTTTACATGCTCTCTGGCACATCCTGACCTTGGACACTGCTCAGATGTTTTGAGTCCTAGGTGCAAACAATTTTCCCAGCTAGCAAGCTGTAAAGTGACCTGTAGTACTCTTTGTCACTTTCCCACATCTGGACATTTAAACTCAGGTTACAAATCCCAACAAAGCAGATATCAACCTGTGTTGGTTTTCTTGTTGTGTGCCTTTAAGTTGTTTCCAAATTATGGCAACTCTAAGGCAAACCTATCATGGGGCTTTCTAGGCAGAACTTGTTCAGAGAGTGTTGCCTATTATGCCTTCCTCTGGGGCTGGCAGAATATGACTTTCCCAAGCTCATCCAGTGGATTTCCATGCTCAAGCAGGGATTCAAACCTTGGTCTCTCCAGCCCAAAACACAGGCCAAAAAGAGAGGATTCCAGCTGCTTCTGGGGCTTGGCATGCAGACGATGTACACCCCCGGATAGGCCGGAAACTGCTCTGGGGCCATCTAAGGTGGCCTCGGGCTGCCAGAAAAAGGAGTTTGAAAAAAAAAGGAGTTCCTTGCCAGTGGCTAGTTTGAGACAGCAGCAGAAGCCTGCTTTTAAAATGGGCTGTCTGGTCACCGCACTCCCATGCTGATTGGAGGCTGACCCCCTCAGTGTTTTAGCCCAACACTCAAACCAGTACACCACACTGGCTCATATAAAGAGTTATAAAGCATGTAGATTCAATTCTTTGCCCTTCCAGAAATGAGCAGCAGGATTTCCGAAGGTCTTTCTTTAATGTGGATAGGCTTTTGGTCTGATTTTAGAATAAAGAAGTTGCTTCTGTTTCCGTCAAAGCTCTTGTCTATTTTTGGTGATTTAGAAATACTCTCAGCAAGTTGGAGTCAATTTAAGTTATCAGCTTGCAGTTATAAAGTATTTAGGAGCATATGAATCATCATTCCTTTGCTTTTTGATTTTCAGACTCACCTGCTATAGTTTATGTAGCCAAAACTGCATACCAATTTACAAGAGGGAGATTAGCAGGTTCACAGAAACTCTAGGTTTTTTAGAAGAAAGGAAGAAGAAGAAGAAAAGAAAGAAAATCTTTAGAAAACATACTAAGGGAATCTGTTTTTGTCCTCCCCATATGAGAACTGAACATGTTTAGTGGACATGGAAAGTTGATAAACTGTTGTGGAGTAGAAAGAAAAGGTGGAAGAGGGGGCATAACAAAGTGTCCTTAACTGGAGGACTCAAAACTGCCCTCTTATTGCAACCTCTATTTATGTTTCTTTTGAAAATTAAAAAAAAAAACATGCAAAGGTCTATATATAATGGGAGGGATGGAAAAGGGAGGAAAGTTTTTCAAGGATTTTTCAGGACTGGCTGAGCAAGCTAACTCTTTTGGCATTGAACAACTGTTGAGCATGGGTTCTTAGAGGACAGCTTTAGAAATTTCTTACAGTAGTAGAAAGAAATTCCAGTCTTAATATCTATTAAGTGATTCCTAATGGCAAAAAGAAAATGTCCTGCAGAAGAAAAAAATTGCCTTCATGGATGTTCTATGACCACGTCTCCTCCCGAGATTTAGAAAATGATTGATTGCATTGTACTGTATAATATATCTCATTTAATATGTACACTTTGAGAATATGGAGCCCTAGTGGCGCAGTGGTTAAATGCCTGTACTGCAGCCACTCACTCACAGCCACAAGGTTGTGAGTTCGATTTCAGCCAGAGGCTCCAGTGTTGACTCAACCTAGTATCCTTTCAAAGTCACTAAAATGAGTACCCAGCTTGTTGGGGGCAATTAGCTTACACATTGCAAACTGCTTAGGGAGTGCTTATGTGCACTGATAAGTGGTATAGAAATGTACTTGCCATTGCTAATGCAAAACAGTTCTAGAGGTATCAGAAAACAGCATGAATGGGTCCATTGTTCATTAAAACAAGTGAAGAAACAATAGAAATGTTTGAAAATTTCCCCAGTGTATTAAAAGAACAAGCAAATGTTTGAAGGAAATGGAGGTCATATTTTCTAAAGAATTTGCTGACCTGTTTGGATATATTCATTCCTGAGGTCCCCTTGAATGGTCCATGTGCTAACTTTGGTTCAGGGAAAACAGAATCCAGATTAACAAAGAAAGTTAGAGATGGAATTAATTACAGGGCTGTTTTCTTAACAGCCATGTAGATGGTTATTTTGGAGAGGACTGTAGTGTGAGTTTAATCATCATAATCATTGGCTTTCTTTACTTTAAATTTTAGGAAGAGTGGGGAACTGTGGCCCTCCAAATATTGGTGGATTTCAGCCCCCATGAACTCTAGCCACCATAACCAAGGTTAAGAGCCACTGACAGTTGTAGTCTAAAACATTTAAGTCAACATATAGTTTACAAGAAGTATGAGCTATTGAGAGACCTAGTATCAGCCACCCTATATTTTTATTTTGTTCCTAAATATCTGAAAGTGGGTCATGTGAATGTCAGGTCTCACAATTACCTTTACTTTTCTTTAGTACTTTTCTTTAGCATGTCCTCTTCTAGGGGTTTATCCAACATGCAGAAATGAGAGAATGTGGGAAGTGGTAAAATTTGGCTCGGCTTGACTATTCAAATGCCAATCTGTTCTGGACCATTGGGGCAGGTGGCTCTACATGTCTAAAATTGTTCACAAACATTTACACGTGTCATAAACATGTTTCTTCCTTTTTTTCCTCTGTCTTGCAAACTGATTCTCATTATTGACAGAATTTTTCATTAAGAATTAAATTGTTATTCATAGAACAACAACCTTTCTTCACAGTGATTAGCTGTTAATCATATTGTCTAAAATCTGACCATTCTCTGTAATCTACAGGCTTACGCAGAAGAAGAAATGGATGCAGAATCTTATTAAAAGCAATTTCATTCATCTGCAAAGAGGAGTGGACATTGAACAGTTAATTGTACAGCTAGAAAACGCTGCAGAGTTTTGGCTGTAGTTAGTTTGGGAAGTGACGTCTTAGAGCATTTGCTGTTCTAGAAAAAGCAGAGACACGTAGTGTAAAGGGCTCTGGCTAGCAGTGTCTCTTCCACCGTGTATATTTATCTGTATAAAGTGACAGGGGAGGGGGAGAAAGAGAAAATGATGAGCAGTCTGCCTGCTGTCTTAATATAGTTCTTGTGACTTGTCTTAAAACAGTTTTCCAGCAACATTGCATAGTTGAAATACAGGACTCTTTTATATCAAAGTAAATAAACTTTGGAACATTCAATATGGGGAAGGATTATTATTCCGTTCTTGGAATTGAAAAGGGGGCATCTGATGAAGATATCAAGAAAGCCTACAGAAAACAAGCCCTTAAATGGCATCCAGATAAGAACAAATCTCCTCATGCAGAAGAGAAATTCAAAGAAATTGCAGAAGCCTATGAGGTGCTGAGTGATCCCAAAAAAAGAGAAATTTATGACCAATTTGGAGAAGAAGGTAAGGGTTTTTCATACCTTTTATGGTAGTTTAGAATAGAAACTTACATGTCAGTTGTGTAAAACAGTTCAAGAAGCAGGTTTGAATAGTTTAGAATAGAAACTTACATGTCAGTTGTATCAAACAGTTCAAGAAACAGGTTTGAACTAATAGTCTGAGTAACATAATTTGAAGATCTGTGTTTCTATCATCTGTGATATGCCCTAATTTAACTTATATATTCTGTTTGTGAAACTTCTGTTTTATTCACCTTTTAAAAAGTTATGATTGGCTCCTAATGGGTTTCATTTGGCTGTACCTTAGTTGTTAAATGTATGTATTTTTCCTAATCTTTCTGAGACACAAAATATATTGTACTATATATACATTAAAATAAAACTTTCATTGGAAGATAGTTGTTACTGGCCAGAGTCCAGGTGTCCAGACTTCAGCTAATATTGGCATCTTGCCTCGAAAGGAAAGAATTTGCCTGATGTCATGAAATACCAGGAAAATTTTCAGCTTAATTGTAAACAATGTTAATGTGCCAAGGGAATGAGGCACAGAGAAACTCTGTGTTTTGTTTAAAGCAGTTACTTTTAAATGAGTTACTTTTGGTTTATATTTCTTCTTAGAATTCTTAGAACAGAACCTTTAGGGTTGAACATTCTGCTGAAAAAGTTGGATTTTGTATCACTGGATACTTGTGTTTTAGTAGGACATTTTACTGCATTGTGACAGGACTTTTAATTTTAACAAGATAAGCTTGCGTTACAAAGGATAGTTTAGTAGTCAAATCCTAGTATACTCATGCTTACTAATGCTCTAATAAACAATAGAAAAGCTAGTAATGGTTGTGCATTTCCAGATTTGGTAGTTCTCTTATACTTTTGGGAAGTATGCAGTAACATAACAACAGATTTGTTTGTCATTTGTTGTTTATACTTTTTAATTTTTTAGTCTCCCCTTCATTGCTGCTTTTTTCTAAGATATTTTTTCTGCTTCCTCTCTGTGTTCTTGCTCCTATAACTTTCATTCCATTGAATGTTAGAACTGATTGTATTCTTAAAACAAGAAATTAACATGAATGGAAAAATTGTGACAACTCTAAAGGCCATACATCTGTGTAAAATATGAGTGACAGCATCTTAAATAAATTGATGCAGCTGTGAATCTTGGTAACTGATAGAAGTTTGCCAGTACCCAGAGCATAGTCACATAGTAGGTCTAGAGCTCTTTTTTTAATATAGTGGTGAGACCTGATGTCCTTTAAGCAAAATCTGTCCATTATCTATTCTAGGATGTGTCATTCAAGCAAGCATATGGTGTAATTTGTCAGCAGACTTGCCATTACCTGTTAGTTAGTACTACACTTGTATATTTAGATGTAAATGCAGTCATCCCTCCATATCCACTGATTCTGCATCCACGGATTCAACCATCCATTAATTCAAATATTAAAAAAAAAATTTTTAAAAAAAATCCAGAAAGTAAACCTTGATTTTGCCGTTTTATATAAGAGACACTATTTTACTATGCCAGTGTATCTGATGGGACTTGAGCATCCACGGATTTTGGTATCCGTGGGATCTGTGTGTGTGTGTGTGTCCTGGAGCCAAACCCCAGCAGATACCAAAGGCCCACTGTAGTATCCTAAAACTTCACTACAGATTTGTACTCTTATTGCATCCCAGTATATATTTGGTGAAAACCATTTACATTGTGAGTTTATCCAAGGTAAGGTACTATGTTGCCATTTTGTTGGAATTCTGAAATCTTGTAAATTCATGTTAGTGGTTTAGTAATCATATACTCACACAATAGTTAATCCTAATATTACATGATTGTTGCTTGTTTCTGAAAATAAGATATGAAAGTACATGTTTTATAGCTCTTTCAATGATTATATATTCTATCAAGTTCCATAAAGGAGAAAGTGTTAATTTAAATCTAGTAATTAGATAAGTTTTTGATTAAGGTTAGTTAAAAGAGATTGTTTTAGAACTTCTATTAAATATTTTTGAAGGTGGATTCAAACTTATACATAACAGTAGACTTATATTGAAATCAAGTTTAAGTTACTTGACTTAATTCTGTATAATTTTGATGTGTCTTGTTTTAAAAATGTCTAGTACACTGGGCCTGCCTTATTGGCAGGCAAGCTTTCTGCAGATTGGAGCATCTGCAGCTTTCCATGCCTATATGTTATTCAATGGCCGTGCATATGTCACCACCCATTGAATAATATGGGGCTTGAGTGTCCACATTTTTTCCCATCCACAGGAGGCCCCAGAACTGAACTCAGATGGGAAGGGTATACTGTATGTCTGGATCCAGCCCAGTGGATACGTAGAATCCAATTTAATTCATTCTGCTGGTGGAACACTTTCCATCAGGGGGATGTAGAGGATGGGTTCTGTAGTCTTTGCTATCTCCACACCTTGAAAATCTACTATGAAGTGTTGTGGGGCTGTATGAAGCAGTTTTTGGGAGGATGCAGAGAGTAGGAGGAGAATAAAAAAAATTCTTGTTCTAGAAGACTGCTGATAGGACCTTGACTTCCATCTTTAGGTGTGCTTGTGGTTATGCAGTGTTACTTTGAATTTGCACAATTTCATTATAGCGGACAAGTCACACTAGATTTTGTGGTAGTGCATATGATTATTCAAATGGTGTATGTCACTATCTTTATATTGTAAAGATAGTAACTTTGTTATAATGCATGGTTTAGGATACCAGATATTCCTTAATTATATAACAAGTTAACTGGTTTGCTAGGGTTTCAGAAAATAAACACCTTTTTTCCTGGAGGTGTAGGTGTGTGTGTGTAGTGTGTAAGAAAATAACTGCACTTCCAAGCATTCTTGTGGAACCTAAAGTATGTCCATGCCATGAACTTATATTTTCTACCAGTTTAACTATCATGGTTTCTTCTAAAAATTCCTTAGAATTATACATCTTACTCATTGCTACTGATTTCAGATATTTGACTTCAGTAATACTCAAGTCTCCAAAACAATATTAAAATAAAAGAAGTCAGAGGTCCTTAGCTTCATTTGCAAATTGCATTGGCAAAATTTCCACCAGTTTGTTATGTAGATATACACATATACTTCACTGTAATGCATAATGTTAAACTTTGTAGATATACCCTTGGAATGTGAAAATATTTGGAATTCAGGAAGTAAACTATTAAGTAAAAAAAAAATCAAAATGGAGGATCAGTACCAGTGGCTTAAAGCCATTCCGATTTATTGATTTATCTACTACCTGAATCTTTTCATCCATGTGACGACTAAGTTGTTAAGGATCATTGTTGCTAAGAAGCAAGTGGATATTTAATAATAAAGAGTTAAGATGCCATTGGGTCTTAAGCATACTCTTCTTATTGTTTTGTAGAAAGTAGAAAGCTGCAAAAACTTTAAATTTAGGAAGTAAGCGTAGGTGAAATTTAATCACAGCAAGTAGGCGGGTGTCATGATGTAGGAAGAAATGGCAAGCTTGAAATAGTCTACGTAACTGTCAGCATAAGTGTGATAGCATAACTTTTGCAAAATCTCTTTAAATCTTGCATGTATGGTTTGTAGTACTTCAGTGCTGTGCAGATATGAAGTTAATTCCTTTTTTGACCATTTTTCTTAATTTAATTGATGTGTGGCCTGGTCTTGTGCTTACTTTGAAGTAGGGCTACAGTAGAGCTTTTTAAATCAGAACTTAGAAGAGTTACTGGTGTTTCCAGGCTGGCCAGAGAGCTGGAGAATTGTCTCCATTACTTGTGATTGATTATCCCTACCAGATTATTCACAGAGCATCGAAACCTAGACTCCTGTCATCCACCTTGCCTCTTTATCATGAACCACAGATTAGAGTTACTACTTATGGCCCTAAAGTGGCTGCCATTTTGGATTAGCATGTCTATTCTTTGTGGTTTTGGGTTTAAGTGTATATTATCAATATCCTCATAGTCTACAGAAGGAAATACACTTAGGTGTATAAAGGGCTATTTGAAAGCATCAACATGAATGCTAGCTCACAATTGCTTTCAAAGCCACAATTTTTATCTTCTCTAACTCTTCCTGAATTCTTACTGCAGACATTCCACTGCCATCTTTCTCCCCAACCTCTCACTCAAAACAAAACAGACCACAGACTGCCAAACCTCTCCTCTTCTTTCCCCCCTCTTGGAGGTCTGTGATTGGTTGGCCCACTGTACCCCTACTGTACAGGCCCTGCTTACCTGTAACAGTCAGGTGAGTTGTTTAAACAAAATCTGGCCTGCTTATTAAAATGTTTTATGTTTGTAGCTAAAATTGCTGCTTGTACCAATGAACAGGTGTCAGTATTTAAGCTGGAATTTGTAGCTAAAATTGCTGCTTATATCAATGAGCAGGTGTCAGTATTGAAGCTGGAATTGTTCAAACTTGTTTATACTCTTTTGTAGGTCTGAAAGGAGGAGCTGGAGGACCAGATGGGCAAGGTGGTACCTTCCGGTACTCTTTTCATGGAGACCCACATGCCACATTTGCAGCATTTTTTGGTGGTGCAAATCCTTTTGAAATCTTCTTTGGTAGAAGGATGCCTGGTGGCAGGGACACAGAAGAGATGGAAGTTGATGGAGATCCATTTGGTTCCTTTACTACGTTTAGTATGAATGGATTCCCAAGGGAAAGAAACACTGTTGGTAGCCAGCTGCGTCGTAAACAAGACCCCCCTGTTATTCATGAACTCAAGGTATCATTAGAAGAGATTTACCATGGTTGCACCAAAAGAATGAGAATTTCCCGAAAAAGGCTCAACCCAGATGGTAGAAGTGTCCGAAACGAGGATAAAATCCTTACTATTGATATCAAGAGAGGATGGAAAGAGGGTACCAAAATTACATTCCCTAAAGAGGGTGATGAAACACCTAACACCATCCCAGCTGATATTGTATTTGTTATTAAAGATAAAATACATTCTCACTTCAAGAGGGATGGTTCAAATATTGTCTATCCTGTGAAGATTAGTTTACGGGAGGTAAGTTCTCTCTTAAGCCCTGTGGGTTTTTTTTTTCTGCTAAGACTTGATAATACATGTGTGGACTTTCACCATTGCAGTTGTCCTGACATTCTGCTTGTTAACAAAAGAATATAACTCAAGGAAACTTGCTTTCACTAATTTGGGAAGTTTTCTTGGGTTGTTCATTGCATTACTGTGGAAACTTACAGTATGATCCTGTTCACTACAGCATGGTACAAATGTGCTACCACAAATGAAAAAAACAAACATCTCCACAAGAAAAGAGACTGTGAGAGAATAGAGTCCCGTTAGGGGAAACAAATGCAACAATAAAGCAATTCTGACAGCAAATTTGGGATCATGAAATTTTACTTTCTTTCTGCTTTGCTAACAGTTCAGCAGTTGGTTACAAAAGTAGTGGTGTTCCATGTTGGACTCCAGTAAGATTATGGCAAAGTGATAGTGGATTAATGTGATAAATGCATGTTTTTCTGTTGGTGGATATCATGGGTAGGCAACTTCAAGGGGGGCAGAGGCCAATTTCCCTACAGACCCCTCCTCCACAAATATACCTCCCCAAATACTTCATTTTCCTCTGCAGTCTCTTTCAGAAAAGCAGTAGGAAATGTCGCCATGTCAATTTCTGTTGCCATTTTGAGACGGGACTGCAGAGAGGAGGTATTTAGGGGTAGTAGGGATTATGGGGTACTTGAAGGGGTTGTGTGCTTTCACTTGTGGGGAGGGGGGCTTTCTGCCTGGCTTTTTGGCTAAAATTGCCTGAAAATTGTGGCATTTGTTGTAGAGATTTGGGGCAGGTTGGGAGCTTTGTGAGACTTGAAGGGGGTTACAGGGGCCACAGAAGTATGGTACAATGGCATCTGGAACCAAATGGGCAAAATATGGCCATGAGTAAACATGTCCCTCTCCTAAAGCTGTTTTGGTGGCCCCAGCTGCCTTCCCAACTGTAATTAACATCAGATAAAACTGTTTTTCCATACCAGTGCACTTCCAGACACTTCCAGTTTTGGCCTACGGTTCCTTTTGGAATTGCAAGACATACTTCAAGACATACTTGTGCGATCCCCTGAGGCTTCCAGGGCAGATAATTTACCCCCAGACCGGACGAAATCGTCCATCCTAATAATAGAATAAAACAAAATAGAATCATTTCAAGGTTTCTCAATTTGTATGAGGGAAAACATATTTCAAATTTAGATGTAAGTAACTTACGATATGTCCTATGTGACAGCAAGTACAAATCTCTAAAAATATTTTCTTCATATTAATTTAAAACAAACTAATATGTCATATGTGCTTTTCAAATCTCTAAAGCAAATAAAATATTTTCTTCATATTAATTTTAGTACAAATTAGTATGTCATGTGCTCTTTTTAAAAGTGGCAATCAATTTGACAATTTGAAGGTACTCCAAAAGGGTGATCTAAACCTTTACAAGATAGTTTATATAGTTTGGGGTGGGAATCGTACAATCCTCTGGATGTTGTCAGACTGCAATTCCCAGCATTCCTCACCATAGGGTAAGCTGGCTATAGCTTCTAGGAGTATCAATGTAACAACTTTGAAAAGTCTACATGATTCCTATCCCAGTATGGACCCTTAATTCCACACATTCAAGAACTGCTTCATTCTGTTCTGTCAGTTAAAAAATGGGTATTTGTGAAATTGCAAGCTTTATGCATGTATCTCAAGAAGAAAATCAGTTTCATTGGTCTGCAGAAGAAATCCTTGTCAGTGACCTTCTGGAACTGCTAATCTATGGCAGCTGCTGTTAAATTTAAGTGCTCTTTTCAGAATAATGAGTAATGTGCTTTGGTTACTTTCTTATTGCAGTTTGGCATTTTAACCATTGAAATTTTCTTTGTGTATTTGCCAGTTTAAGGTGTCCAGCTTAGGTGGTCAGCAAAGACCCTCCAAATTATGTTGGACTCATGTTCTTATAAGACCTAGGCAAGATAGGAAATTGTGAATGACCAAGGGAGTTGCAGTCAAACTCCGGTCAAATCTAGAGATCCACATCTGCCCACCTCTATTCTAACTGAGCCTATATTTAGGAAAGTAGGGTTACAGTAATTGAAAACAGTGGAACTTCCTTTTAAGCAAACAAGCTGAATCATGTCCAGTGCCCTGTAGGTTGCATTTTTACCATTTCTCATTATATTTCATATACTTTATTCACTTTATGTGGTTTGGATATAATTAATGCTTCTGCTCCTGACTTTTTAATATTACATATTTTCCAGGCTTTATGTGGCACCTCAATTAATGTACCAACAATAGAAGGTCGAACCATACCAATGACAATAAATGAAGTTGTAAAGCCTGGAATGAGAAGAAGAATTATAGGATATGGTTTACCATTTCCAAAAAATCCTGACCAGCGAGGTGACTTGATTATAGAATTTGAAGTAATCTTCCCAGACAGTATAGCTCCAGCCTCAAAAGAAGTACTCAGAAGAAATCTTCCTGTTTCATAAGAAACTCGGTGAATTAACTGTTCCATGAGTACACTTTGGACTGAAGACTTTCAGGTTTATGCTGTAAACGTGCAATCTATAACTGTGGAAATTTATTTTGTGTTTTGGGTGGGAAATTATGCCATGCTGCATGAAAATAGGAGGGACAGTATAGAAGACTTTGTAATCAAGTATAAAGCTAAAACCACTTGCTGTGTACTGGGTCTTCCATTTCAGAACATTTTATTGAATATTTTGCTTACATGTAAAAATGTAATTTTGAGATGAGAGAACGCCTCTGTGCATATATCATGAAGTGCTTAACTTTCAAAAGCCTTTTATTTCAGATATTTCTTGATCTTTTTGTGAGGTATTGTATTACAGTATCAGACATCACAATTCATGATAGGAATCTATGTAAGGTTTGCAATATTTATGTGTGTATACCCACAGGCTTTGTTTACATTGCACATAGTAGAAGGCAGAAAATTTGGAATTTTTCATGAACCCAAAGGAACCCTGAAGTTGTTTCTTCAGTGTTGTATAAGTTCACATATTTCTTTTCTTGGTATTTTTCACTGGTGGCTGGATGGAAAATAGATAAGATACCCTGTTCTAAGGTGTGCCCTTTTGGGCCTAGCCAATTTCAGGATGGAAGCAACTGAGAAGCAGTTGTTTTAATGTCATTAGAATATATGGGCAAAATGTACACCGCATATTTAGAGGAAAAGCCCTCTGAGCAATTGTTAAGACAGCTGGACTACGTCAGTAATGACTTGCTTTTTACAGTTCTATGAGCAGTAAGCTTATATAGCAATTTTTAAAGAAGGATTTTAAGCCCATCTTGAATTATCTGAGAGAAGAAAGAGCAATGGGGGAAAATCCCCAAATGTTCTAGTCTCTTTTCTTTTTCTTTTTTTTTTGGGGGGGGGAAGCATTTATAGGGCTGGTACCCTTAGGTGGCAAAATAAGACTACTAAACATGCTTTCAACATTAGTCTTCAACTATGCTGCAGTATGTTAACATTTAAAATATATTTTGTTAAGAATTTTTAAATTCATTGACATATTAATCTGGTAGGGAACTACATTGTTAAAACAGCTAGAGTGGACAAAATGTGGGCTTCCAGATGACATTGAACTGTATTTCTCATTAGGCCTATCCAGCATAGCCAGTGATGAATACTTTTTGGGAGGTGTTCACTCCAGGTAAATCTGGAAGGCTGCACTTCATCCATCCTTAACCAACAGGGTTGTTAGCAACTGTGTATGTTTCCATGTAGAAAAATCATAAGCGCTAACACAACTAAAAACCAAAACAGTTACAAAAATCCTGTGGAAAAAATGTTTTTGATGTTAGACATGATGAAATGAATTGGCAACTTTTTATAGGTTTCACTACAAGAAGTGCATATGTACAGCAATTGAAAATAGAAGGGATCCAGAATGTTGGTTTTTACAACACTAGAAATGGAGAATAGAACATAACTGCTTGTTCTTTATGCATATTGTTAATGCATTTAAATATCATATACGGTCTGTATTGCATTTCATATGTTTTTTAATTAAAATATTGTTTCTATTTGTCTTTGTTTCTCTCTGTAATATAAATTGAGGGAGTGAATTGAAATAAGATTAAAATTGTATTTAACTGTTAATGCTAAATAACTAATTCAGTTTTATTGCTTTGCTACAAAGCCATACTAAACAATATATTGTGCAGTAAAACATGATTAAAATGCCAATATAAGGCAAGTCACATATCTACATGCAATATATTGAAAAGTATATTTTAACATAAATTGTTTTGTGAAAAAACAATAGTGCCAAAATAAAAGCTTGGGTACAATATTGATGATTTGATATCTAGTAAAAGAAACCCCAAAGTGAAGTTTCTACTCTGTCAATTCTGTTTGTCACAGGCATTTTAGGTTTTAGTATTAACTTAGACTTCATAACCACAGTGACAAACTTTGCCATTTGTAATGTAACAAATGCTCAACGTACATGGTATCGGATGGACTGGAGGGAGGGCTCTCTTTCTTAGTCTAGGGCAGGCCCAGTGGAGCTGGATCTGACTCTGTCCCTCTGAGGGCAGATGGCATCAGCTGTACTTGGAGGTGGGGCTCACTTTAGTCTAGGCCAGGTCTGATGGAGCTGGTCCTGTCTCTCTCCCTCTGAGGCTGTATGGAGCTGATCCTGTCTCCTGAGGCTGCATGGTATCAGATAGACTGGAGGGAGGGCTCTTCTTCTTAGACTAAGCCAGGGCTAATGGAACTGGTCCTGACTCTCTCCCTCTGAGGCCAGATAGTATCTTGAAGATAAAGATATTCTCACTGACAAGACAAAAAGGAGGACATGCATTCTGTACAAAAGGATGCAAAGAGGCAAAGTCAACAACCTTCTCTGTCCTTTTGCCCTTTAGTTCCTTTTAATGACCTAAGGATTTCAGACCCTTTAAACCCTCCTAAACAAGTTATCAGTTCCCTTTTCCTCCCCTCCACCCACCCTGGAAGGTCCTACTGATACCCCCATGGGAAATTAACACTCCAGAAACCCTTTTGACTATACCCAACATTGGATAAGAGGAAGACTGTCATAATTCTTTCATAACCAGGAAGCTTCCACATCAAATCAAGGAGTGTTGCAAACAATAAATGAAGGATACACCATAGAATGTCATCAAACAAAAAGGCATAGTTTCTTGCAGTCTGCAACATCAAAGTATCATACAAAAGATCTAGCAATTCCATGGGCCGTATCCCATCTGTTAGAACTGGGAACCATAGAACCCCTCCCACCCAACATATTTCCCTAGGATTTATTCCATTCTTTATATCATGTCCAAAAATAGGGGGTGGATTCCATCCATTTCTGAACCTTCTGTTAAACAAATGTGTAAAGTACAAAATGGTAGAAAGCCTTCAAACCATCCAGGACCAGCTCTTAAATGGAGACTTCCTTCTTTTTATCGATCTCATGGAAAGTTTTCTGCCAACAGTGAAGGGAGGAACACACTTGTGTGAGTTAGGGCCTTTGCAGACTGCTAGAAATAGTACAAATTGAGGCCACTTTAACTGCCCTGGCTCAGTGCTAGGGAATCATGGGAATTGCGTGTTTTTTTTTTTTCTGAGACATTGAGCCTTCTCTGTTAAGAGAGCTCTGGTGCCACAATAAACTACGGTTCCCATGATTCCTTAGCACTGAGTGGACTCAATCTGCACTATTTCTGACAGTCTGCAAAGGCCCTTACTCTTCCTGTTCTGTCCAAGAGGCAAACTAGCTCAGACCTATTTGAGAGTGGCCACTAGGGGGAGCAACCCTCAATAAGGCCAGTCTTGTTCCTGCCTGCTGGATAACTCTCTGCTTCTTTTCTCCTTTCCTTCTCATGTTGACCTCTGCTGCCTTACCCTTCTCAAAATAAATAAATTAAACCTCTATCCTCACTGCCTCTCTCTTTGTCCACCTCACATCTCACTTTTATTCATTTTTCCCTATCTCCCCTAGACAGGGCGGGGAAACCGTTTTGTTGGTAAAACATGCATAAACTCACCCAAGACAAGGAGGTACGTCCTAGCCAAATCTAGGGACTCTTCAGCTTCTCCAAACACTCTGTTCCAGCTTGCTAGAGCAGGAAAATCAGGTGGAGGCTGGTCCAAGGAAAGATACAGGAATCGGTGGGCGAGGGAAAAATGCAAGGCCAACACCATCGGCCAGGAGTGGAGGCAGATGAGATGTCCCAGGAGACTTGGGGTAAAGGGGCCCCTCAACTTGCTCTGGACATTGAAGGGAGGTATGTACTCCTTACTTTGTGGCTTGGCTTAGGAATCTTGCATCCCAAGAAGCCCCGGCTCTTGCCTCTGCTGCTGTGCCTTATGTGGTCCAGACCGTCACCACCAGCGTGGCTCCCACCCACATTGCCTACAACAGTAGCCAACATTGCCATGGAGGGCACAGTGTAGGGCAGATGGTCTTTCGGCTTTCCCTGTGCTTTACCATTGCCCCCACCATGCAAGATTACAAGAGGGAACTCTACCAGAACCAGCAAATGACATGCATCTGCCATCTCGACCATGCTAGAAATTTCTTGCCAAAACTCATGGTAGTCATGATGGAGGACACAGAGGCCTCCACAACCACCTCAGAGTGCCAACCAAGTTCAGCAGTGAGAGGCAGGATTGGGCACCCTCTAGGTGAAAGGGGCATATTAGAGGCCTTGGCCTCAGAATCCAAAGACCAAGGTGGCCTAGTAAACAGGATCCCACAGTAAAGAGAAGAGTTTATCTCGTGGGGGACAATTGTAATCCCGCAATTGCACTAACGGTTTTTATACAATGTCATATTCAAAGTGAATAACCCATTATTACGCACAATTGTGCAAATGGTTTTCACACGATGTTGAGGAGAAACATGATTAAAACGCCATTAAAGTACCAAATGGACATCAATTAATGAAACTTTCTTGAGAAATGATGAGACAGGTAAAAATAAGTGGCTGACATATAAAGATTTAATACAGGGAAATGGGTCAAATATGCTATTAAGTCCCATGAGTTATTAGCACAGGAAGGATATATATGCAACTGGTTTGCCAACCAACAATTAAAGGAAAGATTCATAATGGATAAGAGGACAAAGGGTATTGGAATAATGAATAAGAAATTTGAAGAGATATTAACCTCAGAAGATAATTACAAAATATCAAAATTTTATAGTATGTTATTGGAATTAGAAATGGAAAAAAGTGGTTAAAGCTCATATGATTAAGTGGGCTCAGGATATTGGACAATCTATCGAGTTTAAACAATGGGAAAAATGTTGGATGAAGAGGTTAAAATATATGTTGAATTACGATATAAAAGAAAATTATAAAATGCAATTTCATTGGTATTTAACCCCTTACAAATTAGCAAAAATGAAGAAGAACCAGGAGAATTTATGTTGGAAATGTGAAAAAGAGGTCGGCACTTTTTATCATCTATGGTGGAGATGCAAAGAAGCTAAGAAGTATTGGGACAACATTCACAGTGAAATAACAAAAATACTACACATCAAAGTTCAAGTGAATCCAAAGATGTATTTACTGGGGATAATAACAGACGAAAATTAGAGAAAGAACATGGGAAATTGATTTTTTATTTGATAACGGTGGCTGGAATAAACTATGCATCAAAGTGGAAAGCTAGAGAAATCCCCACAATCAAAGACTGGTGTATGAAAATATTCAACTTATAGATTAACATGTTTGATAAAGGAAAAAGGATTAGACTCCTTTAAAAAAGACTTGAAATTAATGATCAACTATTGGCGACAAGAAAAGAGTTCAAATTTTGTTTTAGGACTAGATTGGTTTAGAGAACTCCTAAATAAAATATAAGAAAGTGGAGTAAATGATAAAGAGAAGGATATTATAGCTATAATTGTTAGGATGTGATATAAGTTTGATGACATGATTAAGCAATGTACATATGAATTCTAATTAATTTGGGCAGATTAGCAGAACTTGGATGACGAGGAAGTCTGTTTTGTTTTTTGATTTAGCTTGTGGTTTTGTTGGATGTTTATGCATTTGATGTTCTTGTTTTTAATCAATATTTTTTTTAAAGTGCCATTAACCCATGAATAGCCAGGCAAGAAATAGCAGCAAATCATTCACGGGATTTTCCTGTGAATGACTTTTTGCTGGTTGTTTCCTGGTTATTCACAAGATAATGGCTCTTGTGTTAATCTCGTTTTAATTGCGTTTTAATGTCAATTGTGTGGTTTTCTTGGGATAAACACGGCTTAAAGTCCCAATTTACCCCTTGTGTGATAAACTCCATAGAAAGGGCCATCCAGTTCTCATCCACCAGGGAATTCATGACATAACACACTTCCAAAAAGAAGTATGAGGTGGGGAGGCTTTCACCCCCTGCTTATTCTGATACTGAGAGGAAGGGGAGCTCTTCTGCAATGATGAGGATGACTTAGCAGTGTTCCTCAGCAGGTTTTTTTTTTAATCAGAGGACTTTAATGTCCTACTAAAAACAGGCAGTCAAGACCTTGGGCTTCAACCAGCCTGCTGTGTTCCCCCAGGGCAGTGGGGAGTGTGATCAAGTTAGGTGTAAGAAGGTATCTGTCTGTATTTGTCTTTGTAGCAGATGCTAGTCTGGATACAATTCAGTTCAGCCTAGGGAGTAATTGTGGTGAGAAGACAGATAATATTTTAAGAACTGGGATGTAGACTGTAGATCAAAACATAACAATTTCATATCCTTCCTAGGTGGTATGCTCTTTTGGGAAGTCCCTTCCTTATAGAAACAAAAGGCAAGAAAAAGGCCCTGGTCCTATAGAGGAAGGGAAGAGGGCAGGAGGTTCAGCAAACATGAATAGCCCTCTTTCACACATACATATGCACACACACACACCTGAACCAAATATTTTCTTCTTCCTTTAGCCCCAAGGACTACTGGGGCTTTGAACTCCGATGGGGTGAACACAGGTTCCAGTGCAAGTAATAGCCTTCCCACAGCTCAGGCAGAGTAGTCCACTTCCACTAACAAGAGTAAAAAAAAAACAAAAAACCAGCAAGCCTAATGCCTATCTGTTTTCCTTGATGCAGGAACATAATTTTAACATAGTTCATAAACATTTTTACATTGAATAAAATTTATATATATAT
Organism: Phrynosoma platyrhinos; assembly: GCA_020142125.1. Classification (NCBI taxonomy): domain Eukaryota; kingdom Metazoa; phylum Chordata; class Lepidosauria; order Squamata; family Phrynosomatidae; genus Phrynosoma; species Phrynosoma platyrhinos. The sequence continues at coordinate 178,419,147 of CM034706.1, read as the reverse complement.
ATAGCGCTGTAAGTTTTACATGGCACTTTACATAACCATCAAAAACAAGATAATACCTGTGTATGGCTTACAATCTAAAATCACAAAGCATAACGTTTCAAAATAAACAATTTATCCATTAAAATAGCTCTAAAACTCCAAACTCTGGGAAGTAATACACCTATAATCTGAACTGTCCAAAAAATTAGGTTATGATCTGAAATACTTCCATAAACAAGATCATCTTTAATTCAGACTTAAAGTTAACCAAGGAAGTAATAGTCTGCAAATATTTGGGAAGGAGATTCCAGAAGTGAGGAGCGGCAAGGGAGAAAGGGTGAATCCGAGCCAGTGAAGAAGAAACCTTTGGCTGGGTCAGGAGCCCTCTGGAACGTAGAGCATGGACAAGATGGTAGGAGGAAATAAAAGGGCTTTAAAGGTTAAAAGAAAAAGCTTATAACAAATCCTGAAAGGAATGGGAGTCACTGAAGAGATGTCAACAGAGGGGTGATGAGGTCATAACAGCAAGCCGAAAAGATGATCCTGGCAGTAGAATGTTGAACAGAGACCAAAGGACCAGTCAACAGAAGTTTGCAATAGTTGAGGCAAGAAATAACCAGGGCATGAACCAAGGTCTTAGCAGTAGATAATGAAAGAAAAGATCTAATTTTAGCTAGATTGTAAAGAAAAAATAAAGGATGAGACATCTCAAGACCCTCTATCCTCTACCTCCCTGCTCAAGTCCTGTAGGCTTAGGCCTATGGTCTCCTTGATTAAGTTTATCTGTCTTACATTTTTCTTCCTCTCTTCTGCCTTCCACTTTTCCTAGCATTATTGCCTTTTCTTTCTTCCCATCGTATGTCCAAAGTACAACAACCTCAATTTAGTCATCTTGGTTTCTAGGGAAAGGTCAGGCTTTATCTGTTCAAGGACCCATTTTGTTTGTCTTTTTGGCTGTCTGTGGTATCCTCAGTACTTTTCTCTAGCAACACACCTCAAATGAATTAATTTTCTTTCTGTCTGTTTTCTTTATTGTCCAGCTCTCACATCCATACATGGTGATGGGGAATAAAATGGCTTGGATGATCCTAACTTTAGTATTCAGTGTTCTATCTTTGCATTTCATAGCTGCCTTTCCCAGTCCTAGTCTTCTGATTTCTCTACTCTGACCAATGTTTGGTCCCAAGTATGGGAATTCTTTGACTATTTATATTTTATTGTTCTCTAGGATTAATTCATTTAGTTTTTACATAGTCACAATTTTGTTTTCTTAATATTCAGCATTAAGTTTACCTTAGCAATTTCTTCTTTGACTTTCTTTAGTAATTGTTCCTGGTCTTTGTTGTTTTCTGCTAGTAGTAGATCACCATCACAAGCATGATTGGTGGGGATGTGAGAGAGGGCTTTCTCGGTGGCTGCCCCTAGACTCTGGAACTCCATTCCCAGGGAGAACAGAATGGTTCCCTCTTTGTTGACTTTCTGTCGGCAGGCTAAGACCTACTTGTTCAGACGGGCTTTTAAAACGAAATGTTTGTAAGGACCGGCTAGGGATGTTGTTTCATTTTAAAGTGTTTTGTACAGTTTTATCTTTTAAAAATGTATTTTATTCTTTTAATAGCTATATATTTTAACAATGTAATAATTTAAACCCTTTTTAATGCACCTCTTTTCTATGTTTTTAATTGTATTTTTTTAAATGTTGTGAAACTGCTCTGAGTCCCAGTTTTGGGAAAAGAGCTGGATAATAATAATGATAATGATAATAATAATAATAATAATAATAATAATAATAATAATAATAATAATAATAATTAATAATAATAATAATGTTCATCTGCATATCTTAAGTTGTTACTTTTTCTTTCTCGGGTCTTCACTCCTCTTGCCTCTCAATCTAAGCCTGCTCTGCGTATTATATTTTCTGCATGCTTGTTGAATAAATAGGGTGCTAGAATGTATCTGTGCCATACTCCTTTGCCTATTGGGAACCATTCTGTTTCTCTGTATTCTGTTCTTACAACAGCCTCTTGTTCTGAGTAGAGGTTATGCATCAAAACAGTCAGGTGCAGTGGCACATCCATTTCTCTGAGAGCAAGCCATATTTTTTCATGACTTATGCAGTTGAATGCTTTGCTGTAGTCATAAAAGCACATGCTGCTTTTCTTCTGGAATTCCCCTGTGCACTCCATTATCCATTGTATGTTTGCAGTGCGATTCCTAGTGCCTCTTCCTTTCCTGTAACCTACTTGCATCTCTGGAAACTCTCTGTTTATGGTAGGAGTCTATACTGCAGAATTTTGAGCAGTATTTTGATTGAGTAAGACATTAGTGCAATGGTCCTGTAATTACTGCACTCTTTTGTGTCTCTTTTTTGTGGATAGGAATGTATATTGATTGCTTCCAGTCTGTGGGCCATTGTTTTGTTTTCCATATTTGTTGGCGTATTTTAGTTAGAATTAAGCTTGATTCTGTTGCTGTGGATTGTAGCAATTCTATTAGGATGTTATCTGTTCCATGGTGATTTATTCTTCCCAATTGTTTACACAAATCCTGCATGAAAAATTGCTTACATTAATTAAATGAAACTATGTAAATGTAAATACATTTAGGCTATGTGCAAGGTATTGTTTATTTTAAGGTATAATTTTTAATTTTGCTAGTTGTTTATGTCACTACTATTGCCATTACATTCATGATATACAGGAATTACAATTTATGAGTAACAATACAAAAACATTACCAAGGATTTAGTATGGTCTTGTAAAGGAGGAGATCCATGGGTGGGTGTGTGACACCATGAATTACTGCACCACAAACTTTGCATCATTAGGACAGATCTGTTCTGCTGCGCCTAGATCCCGCCTCCATTCCCACAGTGAACTCTGTCTTCCATAGGGAGGAGGAGCTGATTGTCCTGCCCTACTGCTTCAAATTTGACAAACCTCTAGAAAAGATCTGGCACACGCTGGATGTACGCAGAGTCATCAATGTGTATCTCAAAAAGAACAAGCAGCATCTGTCTATCAGACTTCCTCTTTATCTTTTAACTCATTTTCTATGGAAAAATATCCACCTTGAGTAGGTAGATTAAGGAGTGCACTGTTGCTACCTGATCTGAGTTTCTGGGAATCCCTCTACTTAGCCCTCTACTTGCTCACTCCACTAGGAGCACAGCTATCTTGGCAATATTGGCCACCAATGCTTTACTGTCAGAAATTTGTAGAGTTGCCACATGGAAGTCACCTTCTACTTCTGTTAGACACTACTGGCTGTATACCTTTGCCTCAGCCAAGGATTCATTTGGCCAAAGAGTACTCCAGCAGATCATAAAGCCATAATCAGCCATGAATGCCAGCTCTGCCCACCCCACTGAGAAAAGCTATCATATCTCCCACACTAAGATATTCTTCCTTTCAATGCTGGGAAAAGAAAATGTTTGTCTTACCGGTGATATGTTCATTTCCAGCAGTAAAGAGAAGGACATCAAATCCACCCTGGTACACAGGAAGCTGGCATGTATAACCTCATAGTAGCCAGGAGAGAGAAAGCAATGCTCAGGGTGGCATCCCTTCCTTGGCTCTTTTGTTAAACCTTTGTTTTCCACTATTCTATCCTTACTTCCCTATATCTAACACCAAAAAAAGGGTGGGTGAAGAAAAGAAAAAAGAACTTAATATTCTATGTAAAGTAACTGCCTCGGCAGACAGCTTAAAAAGCCGTCCTTGGGTCAAGGAAGAGGAGGGGCAGCCGCACGCTCGGCACCCCTTCCTCCTCCCAAGGTTGCCTTCGGAGCCGCTGGCCCTCCGCACGGCCGGCGCTCCGAGGGCAACCTCCTGCCGCAGCGTCTGGACACGCTGCGGTGGAAAAGTCAGCGAAAGTACGCCGCAAGCTTTTGTGGCGCACTTTTGCTGACTTGTGAAAGGAGCGCTATTTTAGCGCTCCTTTCAGGTGCGGTGAAGGTGCGCCGCAGGATCGAGACATGGGGATGTCTCGGTCCCGCGGTGCACCTTCCCAGGGTGGCCCTGTGCTGCCAGTCTGCTTAGGCCAGCGGTAGGCAACCTTTCCTCTTTAAGGACTGAGGGACTTCAGCTCCCAGAAGCCTCAGCCATGTTGGCCAATAGTCCCATGTTGGCCAATAGCTCCTGGGATTTTGGGAGCTGAAGTCCCTTGGCCCTTAAAGGGGAAAGGTTGCCTACCCCTGGCTTAGGCCCTAAGTCTCTCCTAGGAGCATCAGAAGCAGTAACATCAACTGACCTTACTGTAGGTTGCTCTCCCTAGTGGGCATCTCAGAAAGGTCGAGCTATTTCTACTATTGGAGTGAGTGGGAAGGGCAACCCACACAAGGATATTCATCCTTCACTACTGGAAATGAATGAATCACAGGTAAGACTACTTTTGTGTGTGCCTATCCAAATTTCTCACCTTCATCTTTGTTACTGGAACACTCACTATCAGTTCAGAGTACTTCCCTTCAGTCTAGCATCAGCTTCCAGAGTATTTACCAAAGTAATGATAGCCTTGCTAAGATTCCAGAGAATACTCTATTTTCTTGTAGCTTGATGATCTCATTGTGAAATTGTTCCACTATGAAGCAAGCACTGCCCCTCATGTTGTATACTCTAAAACAGTGGTCCCTAAACTTTTTTTGGTTACCATCCCTTTCCTCTTGGCCAACAACCATTGTTGTTGTTGTTGTTGTTGTTGTTGTTGTTGTTATTCTGCTTTCCCCCAATAATTAGGATACAAAGTGGCTTACAAATTCAAAGAACAGTACGATTAAAAACATACAAAAGTAAACATTAAAATAGAATTAAACTGGTACAATATTAAAACATCAGTCATTAAAAGAATAAAATGCAATCAAAAAGATAAATGTGCTTCAAAACAGTACATATTAAAATCGTTAAAATACTAAAATGCATTAAAACAATAACAACAAAACTATACACTACCATCAACACTTAAAAAACAGCACCACATAACCTCAACCATTTGTGAAGGCCTGGCAACACAAAAAATGTTTTAGCTTGCCACCGGAAGGACAGGAAAGTCAGGGCCATCCTGACGTCTCTGGGAAGGGACTTCCAAATTCTGGGAGCAGCCATCAAGAAGGTCCTCTCCCTTGTTTCCATCAAACAAGCCTAGGAAGGTGATAGGACAGAGAGGAGGGCCTCTCCAAATGATCTTAAAACCCTAATGGGTTCATACAGGAAGATACTGTCCTTCAAATAACCTGGACCCAAGCTGTATATGTCAAAACATCCTGGAAATGTACCAGCAGCCACTGCAGATGTTGTAAAAGGAGAGTTTTTGCCAGCCCCAGTTAACAACCTGGTGAGCACTTTTCAAAGGCAGCATTACAGTAATCCAAAAGGAAATGTAACCAAGGCATGTACTGCTGTGGCCAGATCTGACCCAAAATAAACATAATTTTTCATAACTCACACCTCCCCTCATTTTCCCCTCATCTTACACATCTTCTAGAAACACAGTGGCATAAACTGAACATAGGAATAGCTCTGAAACTTTACATCAGATTGTCAATACATTCAGGAAATTTAGAAGGCTTCTTTATTTCCTTTCTTCCCACATCCTTGGGGCAAAGGTCACCCTTTCCACTAAAGCATGCATCTTCTTAGCCTATGAAACACTTAAGCCACCTAAATCTCAAATGTAATACCCCACTCTAATATGTTAGCAGCCTTGACTTCTGCTCTCTCTACCAATTCACCATTGGGGAAATCTGCTGAGTGTTCCACATTCACAAAACATTACAAGCTAAGACAAGCTTGCATCTGCCAGGGCTTCCTTTGGTAAGAGGGTCCTACAAGTTCTACTGCATTAAAACTTCCTTGCCACCTTCACACCTAAGTACAGATATCTACTTGGGTAGCTGGGTGGCTTGGATGGCTCCTTCACCATCACCTGTGAATGGCAGATTGGACAACTTACAGTAACATGAAGGTCCATTCTTGGAATGGAGAAGAAGCCAGCCAGACCTACCCTTGGTACCAAGACCCTTCTTACCTTCTCTTTGCATGGGGAGTCTTTTTCTCTTTCCTGTTTTCTCAGCTTGTGAAAAAACTGAAGTACAGTGGGCTCTTGGTATCCTGTGGGATTTGGTTCCAGGACCCCACATGGATACCAAAATCTGTGGATGCTGAAGTCCCATTAAATACAATGACACAGTAAAATGGTTTCCCTTATGTAAAATGAAAAAAATCAAAGGTTTGCTTTTTGGAATTTATATATATTTTTGGAATATTTTAAATCTGACGATGGTTGAATCCTTAGATAAAAAATCCATGGATATGGTGGGCTGACCATAGTAGGAGATGGAGGGCCAATAGAAAGTGTCTGTTTAAAATCATGTGATGCTTTGGCTAGCCTGGGTGGCAACGTGACTTAACACATACATAAATGGTTCCTTCTCATTGGCAACAATAGACCTTCATTATTGTGCCATTCTACAACAACCTCATTTCTTCCAAAGGTTTGTATCACAATTGTCAAATTAAGACAGTTGATTTATTGTGAGTGTATAGATCAAATTGTAAGTGACAAGACACAATATACCTGTCCACTCTGGCAACAGAAATCACAAGGGACACCCATTATAAGGCAACCAAAAGAAGATTTCAAGAAAGTATTTTGCCTTAAAGAATTTGCTTGACATTTCTGCAAGTCAGAGTACCTTTTGTTTGCCCTGAACATACTGCCAATAAATTTCCTTTGGTAACTTGGAGTTTTATAAGAGCAAAGAGAACATTCTTACCATAATGCAGAAATGATTTTATAAATATCAACTGACGTCTTGCTCGATATGATTTATATTGTATATCATATCATATTTAGAATGTTATAAACCAGACTTAAGATTTTGTAAATTTTGATATCATTTATGATCATGGCACCATTGCCACAATCTCAAATATCTCCTAAAGCACACTTTAACAGCCAGGAGGAAACACCCGCTGAAGTGTTATATGGTGCTGGCTTGCAGGGTGCTGAAGGATATGTCCAAACCCTTCCCTGGTGCCATGGTGCAACAAGCAGTTACAACAGGACACCACAGTGTTCCCTGCTGCTTCTTTACAAGCTGCAATTTTCTGGCAGGAGAGGACTGGATGTAGAATAATAAAATCATAGAATTGGAAGAGACCACAAGAGCCATCCAGTCCAGACGTCTGCATACAGCAATGTACAATCAAGAGCCTTCTCAGCTGCATCTCCCTACAGTGATCCTGCCTGAGTTTGAAGAACAGCAACAACAAACCAGTGTGGTGCAATGCTTTCAGCGTTGGACTCAGGGTGACCAGAGGTCCTCCTTTTCCCGGACATGCCCTACATCATTTCCACCTTCTGTCCAGGAAGAATTCCATTTTGAACACGACTAAGGGCCTTTGCAGACTGCCAGAATAGTGCAAATTGAGTCCACTTTATCTGCCCTGACTCAGTGCTAGGGAATCATGGGAACTGTAGTTTATTGTGGCACCAGAGCTCTGTGACAGAGAAGGCTCAATGTCTCAGAAAAAAAAACAGTTCCCATGATTCCCTAGCACTAACCCTAACCCTAAAAGTGGACTCAATTTGCACTATTTCTGGTAGTCTGCAACCCCCCCTAAGTATGCAATATAGGATCCTAGCCAATAGTGATTTTCTTAATGATGACCATACATAAAACATTTGGTGCATGATAACATAGTCACCATTGCATTTGTGGCTCAATTAACTCATTATTAAAAATGACAACTTTTGTCTATATTTCAGCCACAGGAGATAGAATTGAACCCACCTCCAACTGATAAAGTAACATAGCTGTGCCATTTTATTGTACCTCATTCATAACATCGATCCTGAAAAATACATCAATATTCAATTTTATTTACCCCCTCCCATCTTTCTATAAGCAATCCTGGGTTTTATACATGGTTTCCTATCTCATGTTTTATCTTCACAACAACCCCCGTTTAGTTTAAGTTGAGTAATGGTGACTATCCCAAGGAAATTTATTTAGTTTTGTGTCTGAGTGGGCATTTTGAAATTGATCCTACTGACACTTATTAGTAAGTTTACCTGTAACTAAACGAAGTACGAAGTAACTGAAGCAGCTACTTATTCTTTCCCTGCTTGCTTCTGCACTGTCCTCTTTTTGTTCTGCTATTTTCCTATGTCAGATAGCACTACTCTAAGCTTCTACTGGGCAGTTACTGTATCTATCTCTCATCTAGCTTCACCTTAATTACCACCAGACTGATTCTCTTGCGGAGTGTAACACCTTTTACAACTTGTTCAATTTTGGCCTGATAAACTGTTTGAAATAACTTGTTTGAAAACAAGTTATCATGCCAGGCCTAAACTTTGTATAAAGTTTGCACACAGTTGACATTTCATACAAAAAAGTTTATGAGATTTATAACAGTCCCTCTGACCTTTTGTCAAATTCATAGCAATGCTTTGAACAAGAAGTATAAATAATTTAAACAAATGAAGATTGGCAAGAATTCTTGTCTCCAGAATTTAATGTATTCATGCCATTTTCTATTGTGATGCCACTGATCAATATTTATTAGTCACTATTAGCTTTTTTAAAAGTTATGTTTGGTTTTATTGCTGCAAAATGAAATCCAAGAAAATAAACCACGAGGCTAACATACTATTTTCAAATATAGGTAGGTACTTTACGCAGCTGCCCATTTCTGAGATAGATGGCCAATTTTATTTCCTTCAAATTGTTTACCATTTTAATAGACCGCATTGTTAGTGAACATTGGCTGGAATCCTGTTGGGGACTTACTTCTTCGTAGGTGGATTTATGTCTGCAGGAATTAGAATCGGGCAGTTCTGTAATGTCTGTATCCAGTAGAGGGCTGCTGTTATGTGGCACTAGCAAAGTGACTGATGCACAATGGGTCTGATGCACATTGGTTCCATTGTGAGTCAGTCTCATTTTGTGTTGGTCCCACTGCACATCAGGACACTGTCTAGGAAGTGTTGATGCACATTGGTACAGCCCAATATACATCACGACACTCTTCCTGGTGCCCTGTTACACATCTTCATAATTCATAACAGGGTGTCTTAGTACCTCTGCTATATAGCTAGGTATACATAGTTATGTAATGCACAACATGATAGAAGACTCTGGCCATCGTATATAAAAATGCGCAAATAGTCAATGCCCTAATATATTTGCCTGTTTCTCTATGAAACATTGATGCAGATGCTGCAACATACATTTCACTATAATTTGTTTACTTCCCACTATTTCACCAAACCCCTTACCCCACAAATTTCCATTTGAGCATGCTTGAAGGATAATGGTTAAGATAGGCATTTGAAGAAAGATGGCTGGAAGGAAAGGAGAATTAATAAAAACTCAAATGAGGACTAATCCATTTTGTTGAGATGCCTGAACATGGTCTAAGAAATCTGCCCCAAAAAAGTTCAAAGGGAATACTAGAGTCAGTTTCTGAATGAAAGGGAAAACATAAGTCAACTTTTCTGTATAGTGGTTCTGTGCATGAAATTCAGTGATGAATCCAGCAATTCCAGTAACAACAAAAACCCACCAAACGGTGATAGCTTTATTGGGCCAATCACAATGTTCAATATACATGTTGCAAGCTTTCGAAGCTTCATTGGCTTCTTCATCAGGCAAGGTGTTACAAACCAAACAGAAGAAAAAAAATTGAAGAAGTTATTCATAGGCCTGCATTTTGATGTTTCTCTTTTTAGTTAAAATTGTATGGAGGGGCAAATCCCCTCCATACCTCCTTCTTCTGACCATGTGGTAACTGGGAGATTCTCAAAGTCCAGGAAATTTAACATCCATTTGCAACACAAAAACATACCTCCTTTGGAATCCAGCATGTTGCAAATATCCTATCTCTGCATTCCCATGGTGAAAAAAAAATCATATTGCCATTTCCATTTCACAGCTGCAACATTCTCAAGAACTTGCTCATAAAATGTGGCAATTTTAGATTATAAATTGTAACATGTTTGAGAAATAGATAAAACCAAGATAAGAAATTAAAAGAATCCTTGAATCAATAGCCATACATCATACTTAATCACATAGGTGAGATCTTTATACTATATTAA
>CM034706.1:178377241-178388475 GCA_020142125.1 Phrynosoma platyrhinos | reverse complement strand
GCTGAGTCTTTAAATGCTTGGTGGACAGGTAGACTCTGCTCCCAGGTCCCACTCTCTGACCCTCGTTCGATTTGCAAACTTCTTGTAGGTCTGTTTGGCCTCATCTAGAGCTGCCACAATGTGAGGCCATGCATCTTTGATTTTTGTAATCCCCTGGGAGAGTGGCACTGGATCCATAGGTTCCATGGTCAGCTGGCAAAGTTTTTGGTTCATAGTCATAAACGACCTCAAAGGGCGAATATCCAGTATTTTGGTGAATGGTACCATTGAAAGTAACTTCAGCATGAGGCAGTAAGTCAAACCAATCATCCTGCAAATAGTTGCCAAAGCATCACATATATTTTTCCAAAGAACAATTATTTTTCTCTGACTGCCCATCCTATTGGGGGTGATGTGATATACTCATGGCCCTTTCGACTCCTAATTTCTCCTGCAGAATTTTCCAGAATTTCGAAGTAAATTGTCCACCTCTATAACTCACAATCTTATCCAGAAGTCTGTGGTTTTTGTATATCCATTTAATGAATAAATCCATTAATTTGGCCACGGTGGGCAATCCTTTGCATCCCACAAAGTGTACCTGTTTTGAGAAGTGGTCTGTGACCACTCATATATGTTTCTTCCTTTACTGTCTGGTAAGTCCATAATAAAGTCCATAGCTATATGCCTCTAGGGGCTGCTTGGTGTGGGCAATGTTTGGAACAACCCCTGAGGCTGGCCTATCACTGGCTTGGAGTAGGCACACACAGGGCAGCCTTTCACATAAATTTCTACCTCACCCCGGATTCCCTCCTACCAGTATTGTTTTCTTACCTGGAGCCAGGTCTTCAGGGACCCCCAGTGTCCCATTGCCTTACAGTCATGGAACAACTGCAGAATTCTGGATCTCAGATCTTCTGGAACGTTGACCCAGTCTCTTTTGTGCCACAGCCCATCCTCTAGGGTGTCTGGATGGTCTGCCAGCCATTGATCCTTTGCCCCTGCCTCTCTGATGACTTGAAACAAAGGATCCAGCTGGGTGGCTTGGGCCAGGTCCACCTTCTCCCAGTGCGCTTGGTATCTTCACATCCAGGAAACATCCAGGGCAGCCATGTTGGCCATATAGCAAAGTACAATAACATTCAAAATCCACAAAACAGTGAATCTTTATACTGTGGACTCATGTTTAACCTGTGGTCTACTGCATGTACATGTTTTCACGTGTATGCTTTTCAAGTCAAGTGTTGCTTGTCTTGTATTTGAGCATTTCATTATTCCTGAATAATATTTACTCTTGTTAACCCAGCTCTCTAATCTATCAATGTCATTTTGAATCCTGATCCTGTCTTCTAGAGTATCGTCATCCAATTTACTGTCATTTTTAAAGATGTTGAATAACACTGGGCCCATGACAGAATCCTTTAGCACCACTTGCCACTTCTTTCATTGGTGATGACTCTTTGGGTTCAGTCTGTCAACTAGTTATCAACCCACCTAATAATAGCATTATCTAGCCCACAGTTTAGCAGATTTTCTGCAAGAATATCACATGGGACCTTCTCAAATATCTTACTGAAATTAAGATATACTACATCCATCTTACTCCTCTGAACTAATAAGCATGTAACTCTTTTTTTAAAAGGCAGAGATAAGATTAGTCCAGTGTGATATATTTTTGAGAAACCCATGTTAACTTTTAGTAATGAAAGCCTTTCTCTCCAAGTAGTCACAGTTTAATGATCTGTGCTAGAACATTTCCTGGTATTGGCATTAAGGTGACTGTTCAGTAGTTTCTTGGGTCTTCTTTCCCCATCATTCACCTTTGTCCATCTGCTGGAATCTTTCCGTTCTCCAAGAATTCTCAGGGAGAACTAGGCTCTGAGATTCCATTTGTATTTTCCTTTAATACCCTTGGATGCAGTTCATCCAGCTATAGAGAGTTCAGTTCATTGGTATTCCTGTACTACCTCTATTTATTCAGAACTGAAGAACCTGTACTTCATTATTTGTTCTATTTCTACCAGGCAGAGCACTGTTTTCCTTTTGGGAGGAAGCTAAGGCAAAGAAGGCGTGAAGCAGTTTGGCCTTCTGACTCTGCCCTGTTAGCATTTCACCATCTTCTCCATAGAGTGGCCCTATGATTCCTTGTTCTTCCTTGTGCTTCATACCTAACCAACTACCACCCCCTTTTAATTACAGTCAGCCCTTCATATCCGTGGATTCTGCATCTATTGATTCAACCATCCATGGCTTGAAAATGTTAAAAAAATCTCAAAAGCAAACCTTGATTTTGTGATTTTATATAATGCAATTTTACTATGCCATATTTTACTATACAATGGATTTTGGTAACCCTGGGGGTCCTGGAGCCAAACCACAGCAGAGACTAAGGGCCCACTGTATTTTTAGCCACTCTAGCAAGTCAGTGCTAATTACGAGCTTTTGCTTTTTTAAAACTTTCTCTCTTCAGTTACCCCCTCTCCCATGTAACTCTGTTTAAAGCCCTCTTGATCAAGTTTCTGAGACTCCTAGCAAGAAAATATGTTCTTACCAACTGCTGTGATGATAATGGGGTTTGAGTATGCATGGTTTTTCTCATCAGGAGGCAGGGGTGGAACCAACCCCCTATGGATGGGAAGGGCATGCTGTATAACTATATCAAACAAGTCATGAAAAACAACAGTTTGCATAAACCCTTAAATAGTAATAATTGTACAGTTGCCCCTCCATATTCACAGCTTTGGCATTCATGAATTTCATTATTTGTGAGTTTGTCTGGGAGGGAAGGTGGGCAGGGCCTTCAGTAATTCGCAATTTTTCCAAATTCGCGAGGGTCCTCCGCCCCAACCCTTGCAAATACAAAGGGACAACTGTATTGCAGATTTTATTCCATTTTTTCTTGTTGTTGCATTACCCTTCTCCAATATACCAATGTCTCATTGTTTTCTTTGCAGTCTTTGCAGGAAGTTCTAAAAACAGGCTTCCCACACTTTCCCACAAAGGTTGACATCCATTCAGAATTGTTAATGTTGACCCTGGAAAGTGGAAAGTGGAATGTGGAACTGAGAGATTACAAGTCACACCTACAGTTATTACTTTGTAAACAATGTAGTCCATAGGTATGAAACTTCATCCATTCACTACAAGCACTGAAAAAGCAGTTTCAGACTTGTTTCTTGCAAAACAATTGGACAAAAAAGGGGGGAAGCAGACGGCTTAAAGTTGTTTTGGGGGCAGGGAAGGGGAGGGGCAGCCGCATGGTGAGCGCCCCAACCCCTTCCCCAGGTTGTCCTCGGAGCAGCCGGCCCTCCACACGGCCGGTGCTCTGAGGAGGACCTCCCGCTGCAGCATCCATACACGCTGCAGCGGAAGAGTCGCCGAAGGTTTCCAGCTTTTGTGGTGCACCTTCGGCGACTTGTGAAAGGAGCGCCAATTTAGCGCTCCTTCCAGGGGTGGCGAAGCTGCGCCGTGGGGCGGAGGTGTGGGGATACCTCAGCCCTGCGGCGCAGCTTCCCGGGGCGCCCCATGGCTGCCCATCTCCTTCCCCCCTAAGTGACTAGAAATTTTGCACATAACTCAGCTACTAGAGAATCTAGGCACCTTCTATTATTATTATTATTATTATTATTATTATTATTATTGAAACTTAAAATCTAGGCAAACTGATGATCCAAACAGACTCCAGGTGGCATGTCTAGAATATGGATAAAAACTGGGCAATCTGGTAATATGTCATATCTTAAATATCACCCTCCCATTTGTGCTCCCCAGCAACTGATATACAGGGGTGCACTCTGATACCAGAGGGGGAAGACTGTGTATTCTCATATTATTAGAGAAGGAGAGAAGCTTCCACCTTTCCACTTTCTCAGCATACTGTATATTTTTATATATGTCTATAATTTTTCCTCTTACATTGCTCCTCCCCCCCATAAGCTTAAAGAGCCATGGACATTGTAATGTAATAATAATAATAATAATAATAATAATAATAATAATAATAATAAATTTTATTAATATCCCGCCTCTCTGCATAGCAATCGAGGCGGCGTACATCAATTAAAAAGAACAAGTTAAAATCTCAGCCCCAACCCCAACCCTCCCCCCCATAAAACAGAATTAAACTAAATTGGAATTAATTAAAATTAAACAGGCGGACACGTCATGGCGGTCAAAGGATAAAACCAAGGGTGAACCACATTGGGCCCCATATTGAAAGAAAAGCAGGGTATACATTAGAAATAATAAAGAAATTGTAAAATTTCATCATCGAGGACTTGCTCTCAACCCTGATTTTTTTTAATATTTTACAATTCATACTATTATAAATTCATTAGCCTTAAGAAGTCACAATACTCTTTATTTCTGCTGTAACAGGTTAACATGGCTACTTCTCTGGAAAAAAGTTTCAGTATCTCTTGATATATGAAGTTGCTACTTTCCTGATAGACCTAACCCAATTAATGTTCTGCAGTTGATTATAATCAGTTTTGATAAGCATACAAAGGGTAAAACATAGCTTGACTTAAGAAATGGGCAAAAGTGAAAGGTGTAGGTTGTTCTTCATTGTTTGTAAACAACAAACATTGCAATTAATCTCTTTGCTGAAATAATGCAGATCTTTGTCACAGCAGTGACAGTCAAACGTTATAGCAGGGGTAGGTAACCTTTCCCCTTTAAGGGCCGAGGGACTTCAGCTCCCAGAATCTCAGGAGCTATTGGCCAACATGGGAATATTGATCAACATGGCTGAAGCTTCTGGGAGCTGAAGTCCCTCGGCCCTTAAAGGGGAAAGGTTGCCTACCCCTGCGTTATAGCCATGTGTGGCATTGTACACTAGCACACAACCTACATGTAAGCAAGCTGCAGTAGGCTATAAAATGCACAATGCAGTGGTACATTGGCATGCACTTGATATGCTACTGCTCTTAATTTTTTGCCAATGTATGCACAGCTTTATTCTCATTTAAAGTACTTTAATATATAACTGATTTCTAATGGGCCCTTCTTTGTATTAGTGTAAGTGAAATCTAAAACCACACCAAAGTTTTATGATTCACTCCAGGAAGTACAAAGTTTATTACAGATGAAAGTCCTTGGTTGAAGGATTACTTTCAACAGCAATAAAGACTTGTTTTTAAATTTTAACAAGGTCAGGCAATGTAGCAGTACTTTTTAGTAGAGTCTGTAAAGTTACTTTTATGAAGAGCTGATACGATGTCATACTGAAGTCATCTGTAGTTGATCAGCGATAGGATAATGGTCTGGACCACATCAATCCTGCCACTGCTCAGATATAGGTGCCTTCATCAAATCATTGTATTTATTCTTCTTAAAAGTAATTTTACAAACTCTGCTTTCTAGTGACAAGTCTTTATTGCTATTGAAATTGGACTTGTTGTATATATACAGAAACTCATGCTACAACTCACTTATGTTTGTAGGATGCATAGAATACCCAAAGGTAAGTTTCCTAATTCTAAAGAGAATGGAGGTAATATTATTTGTATTTTTATATTGTGATTTTGGAGCCAATTAAAACTTGGGTTTGAGCACCACAGGAACAGTAGTGACAACCCAACCTAAATAATTTAAAGAAGAGTTATAAAAATGGATGGTCTGGGTATCTTATGGCTTTATTCTGTGGCTCACTGCATTTAGATACTAGCTTACAGGTATGGCGCTAGGTCTGAAAACAGCACATAGGCCATAGAGGCAGCTGTTGAAGTACTAGAGCCTGGAAGTAAGTCAAACAATGACGAACAGCAGTCTAACAAAGGGAAAGAAAAAGGAATTCTGTGTCACCTTTAAGACTAGCCAACTCATTGCAGCATAAGCTTTTGTTGAATGAAGACCAAGCATCTGAAGAAATGGGCTGTTGCCCATGAAAGCGTATGCTGAAATAAATTATTTAGTCCTTAAGGTGTCAGGGGGTTCCTTTGTCTCTTTTTAGACTGGAACAGATTAAGAGCCATGTCTTTGAAAAAATACATCATTCTTATTTTTTATAGTGACAAGTACATAATGATGTATTTTTTTCCTTGAACACCAGTTTATTTGAACATCAGTTCTCTTGATGCAAGAACATTCTCCATATTACTGGAGATTGCAGATTCCATTGAGGCAGATCAAGGCAGGTACCACCTTCTCCAGTCCCATGAGTTTTTTCTTCATAGAGCCTGAGAATTTTCCATGGGCTCCAAGGAAGGGTGAAAAAATCAACCAATGATGTTCATCCAAGTGGGACTGGAAAAGCCAAAAGCATAGGTTTCAGTCTGGTGTGCCTCTTGGCTTGATGTCAGGCTCTAGTGCTCCTCTCACTAGTCAGTTTGAGAGATTTGTCCCTATGCTGCCTTTCTTTGTTTTCCTTTTCAGAATTTGGTGTCTTCCTTTTGTGGCACATTTGAATTTTATTGAATCTTTAATTTTATCATATTTTTTGGGAGATTTTTAGCATGGGACCCTGATTTAGGGGCTATGCAGATGGGCAAAAAGGGGTGCTTTGAGGGTGACTTGTAGGTGTGGCCTTTAGATAATGCACTCCTAAAAGTCTCCAGGAAAACGCCCTCTCACCATCGTATGCTGAGAAAAGCCGCTCCAAAAAGGAGCCACTTTTTTCCGCTCCTTTGGTGAAGATGCACACCTTCGCATGTGTGCATGTATGCAGCAACACTGATACACCAGAAAATGGCTATATAAATGCACTGCTGCACGTGTGGTGGAAATTGACTTGGCGATCCAGAGCAATGCAAGCTTTAATTTAAAGTGCCCTATGCTTCCAGGTGCGGATGTACTGGCGCAGGTGCGCTTGAATATTAGAACCCTAACCCTAATTGTAACCCTACACATGCACTTAGCAACTGTCCTCTGTTATGATGATAAATGCATTCTGTTGGATGTATGCTTGCTGTCAGCATACACAGCATTTTGCATGAAAGAGGCTTTTGTGATCTCTTCTATGCAGGTGTTCAGGTGTGCATAAGACCTGCACACCACTTCCTGGCATGATTGAGGGGGGCTCCTGGAGTAATGTTTGTCCATGTGTCCTGTTGACCATGTCCCTTGCATGACCATCAGCTGCATGTATCAAGTCTGTCCACACAAACTTCCCTTGCATGTACGTCTCCCCTCCCCCCGATCTGTGTGGGACATGTTTTGTGGAGGATGATGGAGTGTCTTTTCAGTTGACAAACCTGTTCCTTTGCCCCAAGGGTGGCACAATCTGACAGTGGTACCTGTCTATGGCACCCACTCCTTGGGGGAAGTGGAGGTCAATGAATCCTTGCATGATATGTGGGTGTATGACAGATCCTGTGCAGGTGAAAAGCGATTAAAGTCCCATTATCCTGTGAATAACCAGGCAACAAACAGCAACAAATAATTCATGGGATTTTCCTGTGAATTATTTTTTGCTATTTATTGCCTGGTTATTCCCTGGTTATTCCCAGGGTAATGGTTCTTGTGTGTGAAAATGTTAATTGCGTTTTAATTGAGTTTTAATCTTGATTGCACGATTTTGATCGGTTAATCACTGTTTTAACTACCAGTTTTCTCCCATGTGATAAACTCCTTAGTAGAGAGCCTCAGTTGCTACCGATCCCACAATAAGCATGTTTACATTGGGGAAAAAACATACACGTTATTTTTTACGCTTACAGAGAGCTATTTGTGGGTTCATTTTTCTTTCTTTAAATGGCTTGGAAAATTATAAGCCTCTTTTAAAATGATGCATTAATACAGTATTACTAATGCATCGTCCAATAATGGTTGTAGTTGATGTAAAGTAATGACTGTAGTAACCCTTTAGCTATTTTAGCAACATTTCTGAGTTCTACCCAATACTTTGGGAAGGCATTGATTGATTGTGCTGACAATGGGGCAAACTGAAGTGGTGGTTTAGATTGAAATATTTTTTGAAAGAGTGTCTGTGTCAGTCACAGAGGAAGAGGGGAAAAAAAAAGAATATTAGTTGCATCTGGATGGATCCTGGGGCCACCATTTAGCTTGCAAAGCCATTTTCCCAGTCTTTGGTCCTTCCTGCTTCCCCAGATCATCCTTTCTCTACCTTTTACAAAAGAAGATGAAGTATGCCTCCTGGAAACCTCTGGGAGTAGCAACTCATCCTTTAAATAGGTTTCAAAGCCCCCAAGATACCATTAAACATCAAAAAACCAAGTGGACTTCTAGGCACTGCTGATTTTTTCTTTTTTCATTTTGGGAAACTTTTTTGCCAGTCTGTGCAGCCCCTGGAGAATCTCACAGTAGAAAATTTGCCCACGGATCTGCTGTATCTGCACATCAAACCCTATTCTCAGGGAGTACTTTCTATAATGAAAGTGGGAGCATCTCCCATTTATCTTATCCTATTTTTTAGGAAAAAGTTTTTGGCCATCTCCACCACTACCACCAAGTTTTTTCTATCCCCCTTCTCCTCAAGGGAAGCTCTGAACCCCACTTGCATAGCTCTCAATTTTGCCACTCCTTGCAGCTGAAGTCTATTTCCTCTATGTACAGAAACTAAGGGGAGATATTTAATTGAAGTTAAAAGTTTTTAGATATATGAAATAAAAGTGGATATACTGTGAACCAGCATGGTGTAGTGGTTTGAGCATTGGACCACAGCTCTGGAGTCCAGGGTTAGAATCTGGGCTTGACCATGTAAACCCACTAGGTGATCAAGGGCAAGGCACACTCTCTCAGCTTCAGAGGATGGCAGTGGCAAACTCTCTCTGAAGAAACTTGCCAAGAAAACCCCGTGATAGATTCGCCATAAGTCGGAAACAACTTGAAGGTGCGCATGTGCACATGCACGCACGCACACACAGACACACACAGACATACACAGACACACACAGACTGTATGATTAATGAAAAATAAATAAGGATAAAATAATGTAGGGAGGAATTTATATATTCCAAAAAGCAATTGATTTTGCCATTTTGCCATTTTATATAAGGGACACCATTTTTCTACACCATTATATTTCATGGGATTTGAGGATCCATGGATTATGGTATCCACAGGGAATTCTGGAACCAAACCCCAGCAGACACCAAGGGCTCACTGTACATTTTTCAGTGGTAGTTAGAGGAAAGAGGGAAATCTTGTTTTAATGAGTGGCAGGGGGAAAGGGGATGCATATGTTGTAAGGATTGATGTCCTTTTTTGTGGGTGTGAGTGAGTGCTTGTTTTTTTTGTTAAACAAAAGAATAAACAGTGATTACTTGTTTATCTTTATCTTATTGTCTATGTTTTTTTTTTTAAAAAATTGAAAACTACTATTAAACATTATTATTTTAAAATAGAAGTATAATTCCTCTATGCCTGTCTCAGCCCTTATTCCAGGGGTAGGCAACCTAAGCCCTGGGGGCTGGATGTGGCCCCCTGACACCTTTGGACCAGCCCCAGGCTGGTCTTGCTGCCGCTGCTGCTGCCACCCCCCGCTGCCCGCCATGATGATATTGATTATTGTTGTTCTTGGAGTTTTCTTGGCAAAATCTCCACAGGGGTTTTGCCATGGCTTTTCTGGGGCTGAGAGAGTGTGCATGCATATATTTTTTAATTTTTTAATGAAAAAAATTATTTATTTATTTATTCATTCATTTATTGTGCTTCGGCCCCCCAATTGTCTGAGGGACAGCAACTTAGCCCCCGGCTCAAAAAGGTTGCCTACCCCTCCCTTATTCTAATAGTTTGAATTTTAGAGCTCTCTTAGGGCCTTTGCAGACTGCCAGAAATAGTGCACATTAAATTGAGGCACTGCCCTGGCTCAGTGCTAGGGAATCATGGGAACTGTAATTTATTGTGGCACCAGAGCTCTCTGACAGAGAAGGCTCAATGTCTTAGAAAAAAATACAATTCCCATGACTCCCTAGCACTGAGCCAGGGCAGTGCCTCAATTTAATGTGCACTATTTCTGGCAGTCTGCAAAGGCTTTTAGACTTACAATTTTATGAAGTAACTATGTTTTAGTAGCTGCTTATTTGTGTTATCCACTAGTTCTTTGTGTTTGCCACTTATTTATGAAGTTGTTTCTCAATATGATCATTATATATGTTTTAATTTTGATGTGTTCCATAACATTTTGTTTACTATCTTTCTGTACATGACAGAAAATAATAAAGTCAAATATTTTTCTAGGTTTGCATTCTCAGTACATCTGTGAGGTCATATATGTATCCTAAATGAATAAAAAATAGTGAATATATATAGCCAAAAAATTAGTAATATAGTGATACACACACACACACACACACACACACACATCCTGAGAGTGTAGCTGGTAACCTTCTACCCCAAACAGTAACTGCATTTCAGGCAAAACTCCAGTTGGATCTTACAATTATAAGCTGTAAAATGGGAACTTTGCTCAGTCTTAAACCAGACAGTAGCCTATTTCCAGTACACTCAGTACAGTTTGATTGGAAGGGACATGGACAGGAATATCAAAACTGTACTGAATGTATCCAAAGCAGGACTTTGCTTGATTTAAGATTGTGCTAAGTTACCGTTTATACAGCTTACAGGGTCTGTTTTGCTCTAGGACACTGGTTCTGCTTTATTCCTACCTCACACCAGCAAAGTCACTACTGTTTAAAAGGTAAAATCTCAAATAGCAATCAACCTTGCTCAAAGGAATACTGAAATAAGGTAGGAAATCACAGGCTGTATCCGCACTGCAGAAGTACTTCACCTAGGCTGTATCCGCACTGCAGAAGTACTGCTCTGGCTCAATGGTATGTAATTCTGGGAACTGTAGTTTGATGTGGCCCCAGAGTAGAGCTCCGCTCCACTCTGGGACCACAATAAACTACAATTCTCAGAATTCCATACCATTGAGCCAGGGCAGTTAAAGCATCGTCAAATCAGATGATTTCTGCAGTGTGGATGCAGCCCTATACTCTCCATCACTATCAAATTTTGCCGTTACTGGTTCTTTTCCTGGTAGTTTTTAGGGATGGGCAACTTTTGGCAAACTAACTTATCTGTCTGTTGCCTGGATACCCCTATAGACTTTGTCAAGTATTGAGTCTCTTTCTGTAAGGATCTGTGGAGATTTGCATATACTGTAGCTCTTTTCTCTTGCCTGGAGCTGAGTCCACCAAAAACTAGAATATTTGTACCCTTGTCTCCCGTCTGGAGATGTCCCATGAAAACTGGAGACTTGGGGGCAGACCATGAAATCTGGTAGCCCTAGTCAGCATACACTCGAAGACAATTTCATTGTCCAAAAGGTGGAAGAGGCAACGAGGGA
>CM034706.1:178366542-178377141 GCA_020142125.1 Phrynosoma platyrhinos | reverse complement strand
AGATCATGAAATAGTCACGTAGTTTGAAGAGACACTGATGTTCTTTATGGAAAGGCTTTTGTGATGAGTCTTAATTTCAGTATAGGGTCTCAGATTTGACACCATGGAGATCCTGCATATCCTGCAGCATACTAGATGCTACAGCCTGAACCTGCTGCCTTGAGACCATCACATAGACCATCCTGTGATGTTAAGGGAGAATGTTTTCCATTGTGAATGGCTGTTTCTGAAAAAATGAATAACACACATTTCCCCTCTTGTCTTGTAGATAATGTTTTGCACTTTGAATACCCACAAAATTGATATGGATAAGCTCTTAGGAGTCCAGATTGGTCTCGAAGACTTTATATTTGCTCATATAAAAGGAATAAAAAAGGAAGTAGAAGTTTTCAAATCTGAGGATTCACTTGGACTTACCATTACTGACAATGGAAATGGATGTGCCTTCATAAAGGTAATGAAGATGGAATACATGAGTGTGTGAAATGTCTGGGCAGAAATGGAATAGCAAATTTTTTTCAGTGATTCTCTGTTACCAGGAATGGTGTAGAGTTGACACTATGGAAATCAGTCCAGAACCAAAAGGATATGGTGTAAATGTGAATGTGGAGTATTGATATCGTGACATAAATGGACTGAAATCCTGTTGTAAGTGCTTATTTTAGCTATGTGCTTTATTAGAATTGTTTGTATAATTGTTTAAAAACTTTTGTATTCGTAGTTTGTAAAGCTGTACTTTGCTTTAATTTGTTGTGAGCTACATGGGTCTTGTGCCAGGAAAAAAAGTGCGATATAATTTAAATAAGTAAACAAATAAACAAACTGCCTTACATATACTGTATATACTCATGTATAAGGAGACCTCATGTATAACTCAACAGCATGGTGGGGGACCAAAATTATGGATTTTGATATGAACCGTGGATAAGTCAAGGGCCATTCCGTGGAGAGGGGAAAGCACCAGTGCCCGCTCGGGACCAGCTGCCACTGCTGCCAACATTTCCCACCCAGGCATTTTAAAAAGCCTCTTGCTATTCTACTCAGAGAAGGAGATAGTTCCTTTTTCGATAAAAGTTAAGGTACAGTATTAACTCTTATCAAAAAAGAAACCATCCCCTTTTCTGAGTAGCGTGGTGAAAGGCAAGAGCTTAGTCCATCCTGAGAGAACCTAAAAGAAGCACCAATCTCCTTTACTCTCTCCATCATGGTGCCCCATCTGGCCTTTTTGAATGCCTGAGTGGGAAAATAGTGGTGGTAATGCCCTCTTCATCTATCCAGCCTTTAGAGTGAGTACAAACAATAAGGCCTGCTGGAATTTTGTAAATTCTTGTGGCATTGTTTTCCTTTGCTTGATCATTTACATCCTTTGTTATATACCACTAAGCATTACCCTCGACTTATCCACTGGTCATATAAAAAAGCCTGAACTACAATTTCATTATGATTGCATTGCTCATAGGAAACTCCTAATAGATATAGATGGATAAATGGCAACCAACCTGCAAATTCCCCAAATACTGTTTCAGTATTACACAAGAATTCTTAGGTTTTAACCCACCAGTCTTTCTGAAAAAAATCAGCACAAAATCTCACTCCCTATACAGTGCACCATGATATGGGAAGGAAATTCACAGGATGTTCACAGACCAGGGCATAATTCCTAAGTAGAGTTTTAGGGTTCAGAGGTTTAAGGCTGCCTGACTTGCATGTCATCTTTCTTGGAACAGCCTTTTCTTAATTTGCTGTTATAGGTCTATGGTTGTTTACTGGTGGCAGTGTGAGGGCCAGGAGCAGAAAGGCTGCCCTCCAAATGTTTAAAGCAGTTTAGAGCAGTGGATAAATACCAGGAGTCTAGGGGCCATTCCCCCCTGGGCTGCACCATCCTCTTCAAACAAAATTGGATGTGGCTGTTTAGCCTGCTTCTGATTTTGTTATACTGCCTGGGGAGAGACAAGGCATGTGTGTATGTGTACCTGTGTGTGGTGGTACTTTATTCTAAATAAATGTTCCAGTGGAATAGGAAGCAAGCAGTTGGGCAGCTGTGTGATCAATTGCATTTACAGTAAAGGGAGCATAGAACAACTTTGCATAACTTCATAGACACTGATTTATGGTATGCAACTTTGATGGAAGATCTTAGTCAGAATCTGCAAAGTAGAGACATTTAAAAGGAACTGTCCACATTTCTCAGTAACTAAAAGGGCACTTTGAGTAGCATAGTTGTTGTTCTTTTGGACTGATGGTATTGTTGCACATTTATTTTCATTTTGTTTCATATGCCATTTTCATTAACTTAGAATTATTTCACAGTTTTAAAAAAACGAACAATCAGCCTAATGTAAGTCTGTAAGTAGATTAGTCCACATTTTCAGCAGAAAGGTATTCCCTCAGAATGTGAATGGAGGAGATTGCACATTTTAATGTTTTCTTACATAGAAAACTAGTCATCATACTTTCCAGTGGGACACTCTAGTATAATACTGTTACTTCTGTTTGAATACAATCGTAGAAAGTACCTTCTATTGGAAGGAACCTTTTTAGGTCATCTAGTTCAGCCCTCTGCAACACAGCTGTTCTTAAATTGCTTTTGTGAAGCATAGCTTACCATTATCTGAGGCAGTCTCTTCCAGTCTCATGCAGGTCTTATCATGAGCCTAATGAAATCTGCTTTCTTATAATTCCAAATAATTAGATCTAGTCTTGCCCTCAGGAACAATACACAAAATCTGTTTCATGTCCCATGTGCTAGTCCTTCAGGTACTTGAAGATAGCTATCATGATTTCCTTTAATCTGTCATCTGTGCTAAACATGCCATTTTTTTTTTAGTTGCTGGTCATGGGACCTATTTTTCAGACACCTATCTGTATTTATTGTTGCCTTTTGGACATGGTCTATCACAGAGATATATCCTGTTCAATGGAGTTTAAAAGAAAAAACAACCAGTTGCTCCATGACGCATTTGGGTTAAATCTGGTTTAATTCCAAATAGATAATAACTATTGAGATAAAAGGGGATAAAGTGCGACTAACAAGTCCGATTCATTTCAGTGCATCTAATCTAGTTGGTATTATCATTGGATTTAGGCCTTTGTTGATATTCAGTAGCTTATTAAGAATCGACCAGAGAATATTAGTAAAGTTAGCAGAACTGTTGTTAGTTTTTTTGGGGTGTGTGTGCAAATTTAAGTTTAAATCCAGTTTTAGTCCCAACTAGAGTAGATCCATTGAATCAGTGGAACATCCCAAGTCTTAATTTGCTATTCAGAAATTGGTTTAATAGTCTAAATAACAGGGACTGTTGGATTTGAATTTACAGGTGGTCTCAGTTTACGTCAGGGTTGTGTTCCTATACTTGCACTGCATATTGAGACTGATGTAAGTGGGAGAGCCAGTTCCATGGGGAATCATTGGAGACTGGAGAATATGTTCTAACCCACTACCAATGTTAAAGAGATATAAAACATAAAACATTAGAGCTCACCTTTTACAGGCTAGAGAAATGTACAGATGCTTTCCAGAGGGACCAGAAGAGGCAGCAACTGCTGATCTCAAAGGTGCTTGGCTGGAGTGAGCTGGCTTGCTATTAGATGATATTAGAGGAACACACAGACAGCAATGGGTAAGAATTGTATTCTGCTCCTGTGCCTTGTCCAGCAGCCTTCCTAGGTAAAGAAAGCATATTAGGAGAGAGGCAGGAAGGACATCTCCCGGTGGGTCTTCTGCAGCAGGTGCAAGGGGAACAATAGGAGGAAGGTGGCACATTTCCAGTACAGTAACCAACTGCACTGAAAAGAAAAACAAAGCAAAATGAAAGACACAAAAGCCCCCCTCCAAAAAATAGCCCATGAACAAAATACCCACTGATTTCTTTCTTTCCACATCTTGATGATAAGCAGGGTTTAAGATGTCACAGGAATCTTTATAATTTTTACTGCAGCATGCTTAGCAATTGTCGTTTTTGGCTTTGTTAGTGTTATACACTGATTCTCTCCACATCACAGCTAAAGAGATAGAGGAAATCCTTTTCTCCAGCCACACCAAAACTCCAAGATTCTTCCAGTTTCTGCTTTCCCCTCACATAACCTTTCTAAGCTAGGAAAATAAACTCCTTCCTTTTGGCAAAACTGGGGATGCAGTTGCTTTATGTCCCTCCTCACTCTTCCAACCTAGGCAGGTAAAAGAAAAAGAGCCCTTTGAGCTTTTTTGATGCCTAAACTCCCAACTCATACCACTCTCCTCACTCTATTACCTCTTCCACCTTGCTCAAATGCAGAAGCAAGCTGGGAGAACTGGATTGTGGGCGAGACATGTATTTATTTATTTATGGAAAAACATACTTGTGATCTGCTGTAAATTGAGATAATGTGTATTGAGAGTTGCCTATAGGTGTTAATCTTGCAGTGAATCTAGTTGTATTTCTTACATAATAGCAGATTGCCAGCATAGTGTAATGGTTTAAGCGTTGGACTACAACTTTGGAGACCAGGGTTTGAATCCCTGTTTGGCCATAAAAATCTACTATTGGGCAAGTCACACACTCTTAGCCTTAGAGGAAGGCAAAGGCAAGCCCTCTCTGAACAAATCTTTCCAAGAAAACCTGTGATAGGTTTACTTTTGGGTTGCCATAAGTTGGAAATGACTTGAAAGCATCATCATCATCATCATCAAAACAACATCATCATCAACAACATAACATTGACACATTTATAAATACTATTCTGAAGACCACACATAATCAGGCCAAGAGCCACATGCAGCCCATATTAGATAGCTTTTGGGAATGGTGGAAATGAAGCAGCATGAAATATTTTGTGTCAATGTATGTTTAAATATTTGTGCTGGAGTAAAAATGTATCTGTTATAAATTAAGTGTGGTTTTGGGATATTTGCTATTGGATCATCAATTTTCCACTCAGATTCCTCTTCAAAAAAGCCACAGTAGTGAAGAAATGGGATTGGGCTGTGATACTGAGGATGGAAAATGAATCACCTCAACAGATTCATCTATTTGCTTGCGATGAATGCACTAAATTACTTTATCTCTTATTGAGACTAATACAATAACAGCAAAGATAATAATAATAATAGTAATAATATTTTTGTAGGGGATCTGTTCCGGACCGTCCCATAAAAATGGAAACTTGCATATATTCAAGCTCCGTTGGCTTGAATGGCTGTGTGTGCCATGGGGGCGCAAACCATTTAGCCAATGGGGCTCACCCCTCCATAAATAATCAAGGCTGTGGCCTTCAAGTCCGCAAAAACATAGGGGCAATTGTATATGGATACCTGTATTTGCCGATGGAGAAAATAGCAAAAGGATTCAAATCTGGGAAAATGGTACAGGGACAAGTTTAATCTCACCACCCAGTGCGGTCACCTTCCTCTGGTATAACCCTACCACCATTTTTACATTAATGATTTTACTTTTTTTGGGGGGGGGGTGAGACAGAAGATCAGGTCATGTAGTCTGGTTCTCTACAAATTGACTTTTAGAGACTGCTAAACACACTTCTGCTAACAAAAATTTAAAGGGTATCTCTAGCATATTTCCAAGAGACAGACAAAAGAGGAACAAAACACAGTTTTTCAGTCAAAGACCTTGGAAAGTACAACTGAATATGCAACTTTTCACCTACTTTTTGTAACAGTAGTTTGAAAAATACTGTATCATTTACTTTTTCTGAGTGTGGAGATTGTTTCAGAGTTTCAAATTGCATTGTATAGTTTAGCATGAAATATGCTTTGTTAACACATTATCAAAGATGTTTTGTCTGAAATGTGAATATCTAGCAATCTTTGTGCACACTGTTCCATACTTTAAATGTACTGGATCTATAAGCAAAAAGATTTTTTTTCACCTGAACTCATAGATTTAAAAATATGTGGATGAAAATCTAGTAAATTAGAATAGCTGAGCATTTTGTATCTTTTTTTTTTTTTTGGTCTATTCCATCTAGCTCAAAAGATGAGATTTGTTTGTTTCCATACTTCCCCCATCCTATAGTCCTGCAGAGTACACTTTTTGTTTGCTGAATTCATCACAACTAATATAATGCCTTTTCATCCCACAGAGAATTAAAGCAGGCAGTCTTATTGACCAAATAAAAACTATATGCGTTGGTGACCACATAGAATCTATCAGTGGAAAAAGCGTAGTAGGCTGTCGTCATTATGAAGTTGCTAAGATTTTAAAGGACTTGGAGAAGGGTCAGACATTTATGCTAAAATTAATAGAACCAATGAAATCGTTTGGTGAGTGACATGTATCCATGATAATTATACCTGTAGTTTCCTGTTGTATGTGTTTCCAGATAGAGTAAAACTTGTCCTGTCTGAACACACCAAAGAATCCATACAACTTGAAGTATAAGATTGAAAACAGGCCTTCCAAACATTTGAACTGTAGCCACAGTGTAGCCAGCTATGGTTTAGTAAACTTTTCCTCCCATTGCCGGCATATGACTTGTATAAAGCAAGGAAATTACAAAGATAGTTCCTAAATTACAAAGAGGACAGCTTTTCTTCTCAAATTCTTGTGGTTTTCATCTGTTATCTAGGTTTTATCTAATTCAAGGTAGGATATTCATAATCCCATAGAATATAGTCCATTTTGCTAAAATGCAGCTTCTTAACATTTGTTTAGTTTTCCCTATCTATTATGCCTACTTTAAAATGTATTGCTCCAAGCACTAAGCACCATAAAGGTAAGAACACATAACAATACAGTGAGCCTTTGACGTTCACAGCTTTGACACTCACTGTTTTGACATTTGCACTCCTCCTCCTCCTCCCTCCGGGGCTTTTCCCCTTGGAGGAAAAAGCCTAGGAGGGAGGAAGCAATTGGGAAGGGTGCATACACCAACCTGCCCTTTCCCCAGTGGGATAGCAGGCTTCCCACAGCTAGCTATCCCACTGGGTAAGGGAGAGGAAGAGTAATCACGCACCCCTGCGCCTTCCCCAGTGATAGCAGGCTGTGGGAAGATTTATTTGCATGTATAAAATGGAAATTTATTTGCTTTACTATAGGGCTCAAGGTTTGTTGAGCTGAAACTTTAATATTTCCCAATGACGGGGAAACATTGTTTTTTATTTTAATTTAATTTTTAATTTTAATCTTAATTTTAATTCCCCCCTCCCAAAAGAAGTTGACTAATATGATGCCTTTTGTGGCCAGGTTTCCACAAGTTGCTTACCATTCAACCACATGCCTCCCAGTTTACTGACACTTAAAATGTTCAGTATTGGCCATATGTTTTAGGATTTTACAAAACTAACAAAAATAATTCCTTATTACAGTCCATAGACCCAACAAGTTCAATTAACAACATGTAAGATAAATGATAAAGAGGGATAACATAAGAGAAAGATAAAAAGGGACGTGGTGGCTCAGCAGTTAAGACACTGCCTCTGAGGACTGCAAGGTTGGCAGATAGGCAGTTTGAGACTCAAGCGCCGCATGACGGAGTGAACTTCTGTTACTAGTCCCAGCTTCCGCCAACCTAGCAGTTTGAAAACATGTAAAGGGCAAGTAAAGAAATCTTCTTATAAGAATGTGACATAAAATTGGGTGATTGTTTTTGTACAGGAGCAGTGTTTAAATGCTGGTGATGCAGTGGTTAAATGCTGGCACTGCAACTGCTCACTCACAGCCACAAGATTGCGATTTCGATTCCAGCCAGGGGCTCCAGGATTGACTCAGCTTGGCATCCTTCCAATGTCACTAAAATGAGTCCTCAGCTTGTTGGGGCAATTAGCTTACATATTATAAACTGCTTAGGGACTGCCTAGTTCAGTATGAAGCGGTATAGAAATATAGCTGCTATTGCTATAGATTTGCCAATAATGGATTGCTCATATGTTGTTGTACAATCCACAAGACAAAAGAATGTGCTTCATGGATTATACTTCCTGATTATTGCAGGGACATAGTGTTGTACTGTAGGGGACATGAGCAAATTATCTCAGGATTTCAGAGGGAAAAACATTAAATATGGCCTTTGTGAAAAGATTGCGATAATTAATGACAGTTTAAATACTCTACTGTTAGTGTGAAAAGTCCAACATGTTCTATACTCAAGCTTTATGAGTAGGATAAGTATGAACAAGCACCAAAGTCACAGAAAACAGCATCCCACAGTCTTTGTTTTACAATTTGAGAGTAGTACCATAGCTGAGATGTAAAAGGAGGGATAACGACAGACCAACTGAAGTAGGTTTTGAGATGAGAAGCTTTGACCAATGGCTTATGTAACTGTCCTGATATAGATATACAAGTAAACATGTGTCTAATTTTAAATTAGTAAACTTAAAACAAAATTTTAAAGCTGCCAACCAAACTTTTGTCACTAGAGGGCATTCCTATGTTACTAGAATAGAATTGTTTTAAGAACACATCTGGGAATTTGAAGGAGAGCCCATAAAATTTAACTTGAAGAGTCTCTAATACTTTTGTTTCTCCCCCAATACAAATGAAATTTAGGATGTGCATAAGAGGTCTAAAATCGGTCAAGCAATCCCTGGACTAAATTCAGATTAGATAATCATTTTGATTGATCTACAACCAGAATATAGCACATGATCCCAAATTTTGTTTTCTTTGAAGAATACCTAAAACAATAACTATTTGGGATTAACATTCCAAACTACATAATTAATTTCTGTTGTAGAAATGATTGAGCCACGATCTAAGGCTGGAGGTTTTGTAGAGGGAAAAATCTCCAGAGGCAAAGAAACTCTTCGACTAAGATCAAAAGGACCTGCTACAGTGGAAGAAATGGTGAGTTTCTCTTTTATGATTTTGCCTTTTGGAGATATGGGACAGAACTCTTAAACTGGTGTTCTGGTTCAGCTATAATACCAAACTGTGGTTTAAGATAGCTGTGCTAAAGCCAAGCATACAAGAGAAAGATGGAAGCAAAAAATTCAGTGGACATGCCAGTCATGTCCAGACAATAGCTATGTATAATCTGAACTGACCCACTTCAGGTTCTTTTGTGGATGTTAAAAGTGTAAGGTGGAAAAATGGACTATAAAACTCACATAGGAACACTATTTTGCATTAGTATATTTCTTAAGGATTTAAGAGTTTTAAACTTTATTGATCAATAACAGAAAGAGAAGAGAAGAAATGAGATGGCATTTGGAACAAGAGAAGCTATATTTCAAATACAACTACAAACACAAAGCCAAAGGAGACCCTCACTGGAAACTACAAACTTAATTTTGGACATTTAAAAAAAAAAAGGAAATAAGAGCAGAGATAAGAGCAGAAATGAAAGACTTTACAGATGGGATCAAATCTACAGTGGGGCCTTCTCATCCATGGACTCGCCATCCATGGATTTCAGCATGCATGGATGGCAAGCCCCTGGTTGTCCCCAATGGTGGTGCAGGCACGTGGCTGTGCTGTCATTAGGAACAGCCCCAGTTGTCCCCAATGGCAGCGCATGCATATTGCTGTGCCGCTATTGGGGACAGCTGCTGTTGTCTCTAATGATGGCACTGCCACATGCACATGCCACCATTGGGGACAGCAGGACTTGAGGTCCTGTGGATTTTGGTATCCACAGGAAGGTCCAGAACAGATCCTCCGTGGGTACCAAGGTCCCACTGTAATTTTAAAAAAGAATTACATGACTTTGGAGAAAACTGCAGTCTGTAACAAAAGATGTAAAATTAATTAACACCAAAGTAGAAGAAATACAAGAAAAGACAGAGAGACTAGGGGGGAAAAAATCGGATACACATTCTAGATCCAAAGAAGAGGCAGAAAATAAATCAAAATTAGAGGACTGGAGGAACAACCAGATGAAGATTTATTTACATGACTAATACTATACCAAAGGACAGAGCAGAATTGTTTTTTAGTCTATTCACATTCCATATTGATTGTGATGTAGAATGCAGTGTCACAGATCTATGTGTCTTTTGAAAGAAAGGCCCAGAATATTGAACATGACTGAACTTTACAGAGGGTTATTTCCCCCCAAATTCAAATTCTATATCAAGGAAACTCTGAATTGTGTACTTGGAGTAAATAAATTAAAAATCCTTTCCTTTTTAAAAACAAACAGCTGAGATTCTTTAGGATGTAAGAAGTTGTTACTATGATGTGCAATGCACTTTGTACTCACGGGATTGCCAGTTATGGCTGGGCTTTGGGCTGGAATCCAGATGTTAGTTGCACTTTGGTCCCATTGAAACGAGTGTGAAAAGTTGGTATGATAGATGAAAGAGCATTTCTAGAGTCTGGCTGAGTGATGATGAATGTAAATCAGGGATGGAGAAATGTAGACCCTCCCCGATGCTGAGGAACTACTAATGCCACCATATGGTGGCTCCTGGCAAGGCTGGCTAGGGCTAATGGAAATTGGAAGACAACATCTGGAGGGTCACAGTTTCTCTAGTGCTGGCATAAGTGCTATGTTATTAATGGACAGAGAACCGCTGAGGCATGAGATCAGATGCCCTCTGGCATACCTGGAGAAAGTTTTTCAGGCATAATTTAATAGTGTCGAATGGCAGTTTTTCAGTGATGTGATCAGGTGCTCCAAATAGTTTACAAGCCAACCAAGAAAATCCAACAAATGCTGCGC
>CM034706.1:178322732-178340288 GCA_020142125.1 Phrynosoma platyrhinos | reverse complement strand
CTTTAAAATTGGGTGTGTCTTATATGCCGGAGCGTCTTATATGGCGAATGCACTTTGAACTATATGCACTTTGAACTCGGGGCCTCGGCAGACAGCTTAAAAAGCCATTCTTGGCACAGGGAAGGGGAGGGGCAGCCGCACGCTCGGCGCCCCCTCCCCCTCCCGAGGTCGTCCTCGGAGCCGCCGGACCTCCGCACGGCCGGTGCTCCGAGGAGGACATCCCACTGCAACATCCGGACACGCTGTGGTGGAAGGGTCGCCGAAAGTGCGCCTCAACGTTTTGGGGTGCACTTTTGGCGACATATGAAAGGAGCGCTATTTTAGAGCTCCTTTCCAGGGGTGCAGATGGTGTGCCGCTGGATCGAGGCATGGGATGCCTCGGTCCTGCGGCGCATCTTCCCAGGGCGGCCCACAGCCGCCTGTCTGCTTAGGCTCTCAGTTTGCAGCAACTGAAGGACAAAGGGGGAAAGTAGGAGGAGAATGAGGGAAATCAGAACATTTTTAAAGCAGTTGAAGAAGTGGGACAACAGAATTAATTGAAACTATCGCTGCCAATTTGGGACAGCTGAAGAGTATGTTTCCACAACCTGTCTTTTTATATTAATTTGTTTTGTTTCATGGAGTTATAAAAGCTACCAAATGAATTCTGATTGCCTAAAATAAGGCTGAAGAGACATCTTTGAGCTCCATCTATGTAGTTTAATTCTGCTTGGTTATATTACTCCAACTGTGTAAATATTGCTTTAGAAATTATTGGAATCTTTCCAACATAAAACATATGGCAAGTGGGTACTCTCTGACAATTTTGATAGTAAACCTTTTTTTTTTAAATCACTCATTATTCTAAACAGTATGGTGCTTTTAAGTTTCATGTGTTGTTCAAAAGCAAATGTTAAATTCATCACAATGCATCATTAAAATTCCTAGCACCTTTGTTTACATCTTTGCCCCAGGGCTCTTCTATTGACTTGACAAAATACCAGAACCCTTTGGAGTTAAATAATATTTCTAAAGCATCCAATCCTTTGATATTAGGAGCCTCAATGAGGTATTGAAATGAAACAATGATTGGGACAAACTGCAGGACCAATGTAGACATGGCAATGTAATCTCCACGGATGGCTTCCTCTTTCACTGTGGAAGTGTATTTGTGTTCAGCATACATCCTATGTTTTCAAATCCTAATATTTTTATTAGGTCAACAAAACGGCACTAAATAAATAGCTTTTGAAGTTCATTGGCTATTTCTATTTAGCAAAAATATTAAAAATTATACAGGAGAAGAAAAACAACAGTGTTGGGGTCACAGGCCTGCTTCTCGTTTGAGATATTTGCTTAAGATAGTAAAGCACCAGCATGGTGTAGTGGTTGAGCATTAGACTACAACCCTGGAGCTCAGGGTTCAATTCTCCATTTGAGCACAAAAACCCATTGGGTGACCTTAGGCAAGTCACACTCTCTCAGCACTCAGAGGATGGCAATGGCAAATTTCCTCTGAATAAATTTGTCAAGAAAACCCCATGATAGGGGTTTTCATTTCACCTTAGGGTCACCATAAGTAAAAAATGCCTTGGAGGCACACAACAACAACAATGTTAAAGATAGTTTGAGGGAGGGGGTGATGAAGGAGAGGCCCTACTCCTTCTTGGCAATTTGGAGACTACAAAGACAGTAAAAGCCAAGTAATAAAATTCCTGTTTTCTTTAGTAGAAGCAAAGTATTTCCCTTTGCTATCTAAGCCAACTCTGTCTTGTGTAAAACTGCACGCCCCTTCATAGGTAGAATTCAGTGAGTCTCTCAAGAAGCATTTGCAATACCACATCTGGACATAAGTTTAGGCGTTGTAACAGATAAAAGAGGAGTCATCATCAAATTTAGTTGTAATAGGGGAATACTAAACTAGAAGGAGCAAACAGACTGGGACTTAGGGCCGATGCAGACCAGCCTAAAGGGGTGGCACAGAGCCACCCATGGGAGCGGTGGATCAGGGCCGTGGCAACCCCCTGCCGCAGCCCTGATCCTCCTTTTTGCCACCCCCAAAAGAGCGGCAAAATGCCCTCCTTTTGGGAGTGATAAAAGGCTGCCATTTTTTAATAATAACAACAACAACATTTATTTATATCCTACCTCTCTGCGTAATGCAACCAGTGGGCAGGGCTTACAATATTAAAATATACATTCCATATCCTGAAATCCCACCCCCCTTAAAATACTATTAAACAATTGACAATTTAAAACACACTTAAAATAATAACACAAATAAACAATAACTGCAACAAAATCAGGGACAGCAGGTTGGGCTATCTTTTGGAGGCTGAGAGATCTATTCAGGAAAGGCCTGCTGGAAGAGATCCGTCTTAACAGCTTTTTTAAAGCTGTTTGATATGGTAATATGATGGATCATCTGGCAGGCCATTCCATAATCTGGGAGTTGTTGCTGAAAAGGTCCTCTGGGTGGTTGAAGACAGTCTAGTTGTCATTGGCTGCAGCAGATTCCTCCCAGAGGACCTGAGTGCACGGGGTGGGTTATATGGGAGGAGGCGGTCCCAAAGATAGGTTGGACCCAAGCCATTTAGAGTTTTAAAGGTGATAACCAACACCTTGTACTGGGCCCGGAAACTAATAGGCAGCCAGTGAAGTGATCTTAAGATCAGTGTTATGTGGTCTCTTCTCGTTGTTCCTGAGACAAACCTGGCTGCCATATTCTGTACTAGTTGAAGTTTCTGGACCAAGTACGAGGGTCGCCCCATGTAGAGAGCATTACCGAAATCGAGATGAGAGGTTACCAGCACATGCACCATGGTTTCAAGGTCCCCAACTTCCAGGAAAGGGTGCAGCTGCCATATCAGCCAAAGCTGATAACAGGCACTCCTGACCGTCGAATTTACCTGATTTATCATCTGGAGCAACAGATCCAGGAGCACCCCCAGGCTGCGAACATAGTTCTTTGAGGAGAGTGTGATCCAATCCAGGACTAGGAGTTGTATCCTTATACCTGGGTTCGGGGCCGCTACTATAAGTACCTCCGTTTTGTCTGGATTCAGTCTCAATCTGTTTTTCCTCATCCAGTTCATTACTGCTTTAAGTATTTGCGCCCTTTTGGCACAGCATGTGCACACGCTGCGCCAAAAGGGGGCCCTGATGCCGCGTGCCATGTGGACGGGTGCACGGCATCGGGGCAGAATCGGGGCAGAGTTGGGGTGGCCAGTGTGCAGTTGCCCCACCCCAACTCTACCCCCAGGCCACCCCAAAGGGGCCATCTGCATCGGCCCTTACTCTCTGAGGCATTTATCTCCAAATAAGGTAAAACAAAATGAATTTAGCTATTATTTGCAAATTTTACCTGTTGCAATACCTAAGCCTGTCTCAAGATGTGAAAGTGCGGTGAGAGACTCACAATACTTTGCCTATAAAAGGGCTTGCAGCCTCACACAGATCAGATGCTCTACTTTAAAGTTAAAGCTGTCAAAAGAGACAGAAATTTTACTACCTGGCTTTTGCTATCCATGTCCTCTATTCCCAAGTCAAGAAGGGGTATGTCTTCTACTTACACCAATCCCTTCTCAAGACCACCTTAAACATCATGTTAAGCAAACATCTCACACAAGATGCAGTCCTATTGCTTGAACCAAGGCCGCTGTTACACTGCAAAGTTAATGCAGTCTGACACATCTTTAATTGTCATGGCTCCATCCAATGGTATCCTGGACTTTGTAGTTTGTTTTGGCACCAGAGTTCTCTGTGAAAGAAGACTAACCAAACTAAAAATCCCAGAATTCCACAGCATTAAGCCATGGCAGTTTAAACGGTGTCACACTGCATTAATTCTGCAGTGTAGATGTGGACAGGTTCACTTTTCTCCTCCTGTGTAATTTTTAACATCTTTGTCTGATGAGAAAGCCAGTGAGGTTCAAAAGCTATTATGTATTTAGGATCTTTGGGCTGGCTGAAGAAAGGTATCGCTGCAAAGTATATTATGGATTTTCTTGTATTTTGGTGCATCGCCAACACAGCAAAATCTGGATATTTCTCTGATCCCATGCTTTTGACTCTAAGGCAGAGAGTCCTGTTGGGAATTACTGTGCCATGTATGTCCTTACTTTTTCAGCCCTGCAGTATTTCACATCCAAGCCTCAAGTTCAGATGGAAAAGTGAGCTGGATGACCTGGATGTTGAACAGCAGGGTCAGGTACAAGGTAGGGAAGCTGCTTTGACTGTTTGAGTTCATGGTCCTAATAATAATAATAATAATAATAATAATAATAATAATAATGAATAAATTATTTGTATCCCACTCTTTTCCAAGAACTGGGAAATATTAGAAAAACAATACAGTTAAAATATATAAAAGAGGTGCATTAAAAAGGAGTTAAATTATTAGAATATTAAACAGATAGCTATTAAAAATAAAATACATTTTATAAAGGTAAAACTGTATAAAACACTTTAAAATGAAACAACATCCCAAGTCAGGCCTTTACAAACATCCTGTTTTAAAAGCCTATCTAAATATGTAGGTCTTAGCCTGCCGGCGGAAGGCCAACAAGGAGGGAGCCATTCTGGTCTCCCTAGGAAGGGCGTTCCAGGAGCTTAGCGTGTTTTACCTCTTCAATCCTTGATTGGGATACAGCTGGATGTTATCAGACATAATTCACTGCCAATTCTGCTGTGATGCTGCCGGCCAAATGCAGCCCTGCTTGAAGCCATGCCCAGCCAGCACTTTTTTGGAAAAAGAAGTTTTCTGACTTTAGAAATTGGCCGGCTGAGCGGTCCTTGGACCCAGGCTGTATTCGGCCAGTGGCATCGTGGCAGAATCTGTGGAGAATTATGTCTGATAACATCCGGCTGTACCCCCGATCAAGGATGGAAGTCAGAAGAGGTAAAATGCTTCTGTAGGGTGTGCAATAAGCTCCCCAGAGTCTAGAGTAGGGGTAGGCAAGCTAAGGCCCAGGGGCCAGGTGCGGCCCCCTGAGGTCTTTGGACCGGCCCCAGGCTCCGCCGCCCCCCGCTGCCGCTGCCGCCCGCCATGATGATATTGATTATTGTTGTTATTACTTGTTCTTGGGGTTTTCTTGGCAAAATCTCCACAGGGGTTTTGCCATGGCTTTTCTGGGGCTGAGAGAGTGTGCATGCATATTTTTTTAATTTTTAATTTTTAAAAATGTATTTATTTATTTATTTGTGGTGCTTTGGCCCCCCAATTGTCTGAGGGACAGCAACCCGGCCCCCTGCTCAAAAAGGTTGCCTACCCTGGTCTAGAGGCAGCCACCGAGAAGGCCCTCTCTTGCGTCCCCACCAGCTGTGCTTGTGATAGTGGTGGGACAGAGAGAAGGGCCTCTCCAGAGGATCTCAGAACCTGTGGCAGTTCATACAGGGAGATATAGTCTGCCAAATAACGTGGACATAAGTCATACAGGGCTTTATAGGTCATAACCAGCACTTTGAATAGTGCCCGGAAACAAATGGCAACCAATGGAGTTGTTTCAACAGGGGCGTTGAGTGGTTTCTGTAACCTTCCCCAGTTAATAGCCTGGTTGCAGCTCTTTGGCCCAGCTGAAATTTCCAAAAACTCTTCAAAGGCAGCCCCATGTAGAGTCTGTTACAGTAGTTCAAATAGGATGTAACCAAGGCATGTACTATCAAGGCCACATCCGGCATCTCAAGGAATGGGCGCAACTGGCACACAAGCTTTAAATATGCAAAAGCACTTCTGGTTACTGCAGAGATCTGGGCCTCAAGGTCAAAGCTGGGTCCAAGAGTACTCACAAACTGCAAACCTGTGTCTTCAGGGGGAGTGTAACCCCATCTAACACAGGCTGGATCCCTATTCCCTGATCTGCCTTCTGACTGACCAGGATCACCTCTGTCTTGTCTGGATTAAGTTTCAACTTGTTTGCCCTCATCCAGTTCGTTACTAATGACAGACACTGTCATTTAGGAACAGGACAGTCTCTTTGAATTGAGGTGGAAAGGAGTAGTAGAACTGAGTGTCATCTGCATATTAATGACATCACACCCCCAAACTCTGGACAACCTCTCCCAGCAGTTTCATGTATATGTTAAATAGCATAGGGGACAACATCAAACCCTGAGGAACCCCACAGGCCAATGGCCAGGGGATCGAGCAGGAGTCCCCCAGCACCACTTTCTAGTTCACCCCTCCAAGAAGGAATGGAGCCACTGTAAATCAGCACCTGCAAGTCCCTTCCCAGAGAGGCAGCCCAGAAAGATACCATGGTTGATGGCATCAAAAGCCACTAAGAGGTCCAGTAGAACCAACAAGGACATACTCCCCCTGTCCAGTTCCCCGCGTAGGTCATCCACCAAGGCAATCAAGGCTGTCTCTGTTCCATAGCCAGGTCTGAAACCAGATTGAAATGGATCTAGATCAGGGGTAGGCAACCTTTCCCCTTTAAGGGCTGAGGGACTTCAGCTCCCAGAATCCCAGGAGCTATTGGCCAACATGGGACTATTGGCTAACATAGCTGAGGATTTTGGGAGCTGAAGTCCCTTGGCCCTTAAAGGGGAAAGGTTGCCTACCCCTGATCTAGATAATCCATTTCATCCAGAAACCCCTGGCATTGGGAAGCCACCACAAGTTCCAGTACCTTGTCCAAAAATGGTAGATTGGACACTGATCGATAATGACCCATTATAGTGGGATTCAGGGATGTTTTTTTTTAAACAAATGGGTATGATCATAGGACACTTTAATCTTCCATAAAGTTTTGTCTTTTAATGTAGAATGATGATATTTTCTCATGGCTTTTTTGTATTCAAGACCCCAGGGAGAGTATTATTCTTATTTCCATGTATGCAACAACATCCATTTGAGGCATTAGGCAATGTCTTTTCTCCTGCCTTGTATGACAGGGTTCTCAGAAAGCAACAATTACTAATTATTTTGAATGGTCTCTAATAATGAAGTCCCATGATTATTTGAAATTAGCAGCAAAAAATTCATGACTTGATTTCTTACCAAATAATGTGTTTGTACAACTGTAATGTTGGAATACAAATGCCTCATGCAGTGTATAAAATACAAATTAAACCATTGCTTGCTCACTTTTTCATCATTATGTTTTCAACTCTAGAGTAAATAGAAATGTGTTTGAAAATGAAGGATTCACAGATAGCATTATTTACAAGGGGGTATTGTAAAGTAATAATTATCACCCAGAAGTTATTATGGTTTATTGGTGAAGTTTTGTCAGTGTCATCATTGCTCCCTAAGTGCAAGAAGTTGAGAAAATCAGCTCATCATGTCCTTTATTTTTGTTACAGGTTGTGCCAGAAGTGACTAAAGTGTAAGATGGAGAAGTACAAGGGGGGGGGTATTGTAAAGTGATAATTATCACCTGGAAGTTATCGTGGTATTTTGATGAAATTTTGTCAGTTTCATCATCACCAAGTGACTTTTTATTTTCCCAAAAATGAAAAATCCTTTGTGGGGTCACTGAGACAACACAGATGACGTCATTCATGAAGTGGAAAAGTGGTTTAAGACGCAATCTGCAGACTTCTACAATAATGGTAGTCGGAGGTCATTAAACACTGGGAAAAATGTCTAAATTTGGATGGTAACTACATAGAGATAAGTTAACAACTACAAATCAAAACAAACTTTCTGTCAAATTGTTTTAAAGGTGATAATTAAAACTTTATGACACTCCCTTGTAAATGTGCTGTAGGAGACTTTTTTGCTGCATTTAAATGGAAAGAAACCCAGGATGAACCACTATTTTTACATTCTCAACAGAATGATCAGAACAAGGGAAATTATACTATGTTCTTTCCTCTCTATCACTTTTCCACTTGAAGATCTTCATATAAAAATTGCACAGCTTTTGTTCAGGATCTCAGTTCTTTCCCTCACAATGAAAGTAGTGCTATTGCAGGAAAAAAACATCTTTCTGAAATAATAATATTTTATTCAAGAAAAGTTTAATTCCTTTCTACAGTAGCGTATTGCTTAAAAGTGCTTTAAGGTATATTGTTTTGTCAGACTTGTAGATATCCTCAGGATAAAGCTTATGACATCTCTGACCACAAATGACAGCAGTTTTTCCATATACATAGTTTGATGTTTTATTAATATAATTATATTTTATCAATTCTTTATAGGCAAGAACAATCTTCTGCAGTTCTGTTCCAATATGAGAACATGTAACTACACTGAAAAAATGCAGTGTCAGATACTCTGCCTCCCACCACACCAATTCCTTTTCACTTTAGGAAGCTTTTGTTGTATCTCTTCAAAACAGCCTTATATGTGAGTGACCCACAATAGTGTAGCCAGATTTGCTGTGGACTGAGCCCACATTTCTTATCTACTGCAGTCTGCCAGAGATAATGCAGCTTGAGGCCACTTTAAGCCTGGCTCAGTGCTAGGGAATCATGGGAATTGCATTTTTTTCTGGGACATTGAGCCTTCTCTGTCAGAGAGCTCTGGTGCCACAATAAACTACAGTTCCCATGATTCCTTAGCACTGAGCCAGAACAGTTAAAGTGGGCTCAAGCTGCATTATTTCTGGCAGTCTGTAAAGGCCCTGCTGTCTGCTCCTTAACTCCAAGGTTACAGTAGACATCTCTATAATTAGATAAAGGAGCATTGGTCTAAATCCAGTTGTTGGTTCCAATAAGAGTAGACCCACACAATGGAAATTACTCCACTATTGACTTTCCAAATTTGCAATCTGTATTGTACATGGGACTAACAAATAGACTATAAGGTTGCTGTCATACTGCAGAAGCAAAGCAGTTTGACACCACTTTAACTGCCATGATTCAGTGCTATGGAACTCTGGAATTTGTAATTTTGTAAGATATTTAGCCTTTCCTGAGTCAGAGAGCTCTGGTGCCCCACCAAACTACAAATCCCAGAATTTAATAGCATTGAACTATGGAAATTAAAGTGATGTCAAACTGCTTTATTTCTAAAGTGTGGCATCAGACCAGGCTAGTAAACAAACACCAGCCATTTCTTGCAACAAGGCTTCTAGCTCTACATAGCTCTGATATGAAGCTGAGTTTTCAGAAATGAAGGCTAGTCGATATTTTTATGCAGTGGCAAGTGTAACCCAATATGTGAACAACTATCATTCATTCAGTCTGCAGTCTGCGTCTTGTAACCGGATTTAACTGCAGACACAACAATTGCCCAAATTTTTGCTCTCTTTTGTTTTCCCTCCAATCTGTTCCTTAAAAAACACAACAAGAAACAAACCATATAGCTCAATGAAGAGTTCTGGATTGGCTGGAAGATTACCTATTTTAGGTTAGTCCTAATGAAGATAGCCAGCATGGTGTAATGGTTTGAGTGTTGGACTATGACTTTGGAGATCAGGGTTCGATTCTTGACTCAGCCATGAGACCCTCTGGGTGATCTTGGACTAGTCACATGCTCTCAGCCTCAGGGGAAGGCAATGGCAAACCTCCTCTGAACGAACCTTGCCAAAAAACGACTTGACCACACACAACAAAAACAAAAAAGGTCTTAATTGTGCTTTTTGGTTTTACTCACAGATCACCAGAAATTCCTCTTTTATTTTGAATGACCTATTCGGGAGACAGAAGATGCTGCCTTCTTGTTCCCTGTTGACTTTTCTTGAACAAACTTCTCTGTGTCGGTCTTAAGGTACTATCTTGTAATGTCTGCTGACACATGATGCTGACACTGTCCTAAAAGAAACAGAATGTGGATGAGAGTGAACAGCTCTTATGTCAATGGAAAATAACTAAGAAGTGACAGTAACCATAATCTTGAACTCACAAACCTGATCTATCAAGATCATCTTGGACTCTCTGTACTGCTAAGCTACAAAAGAGCTTTTACCATTAAAATTTACTTTCTGGTTCTTCCTAGCACATGTGCGTTAGTCATTTGTGGTCCCTATTCGCAAGTCACAGTTAAATAAAGCCCTCTTTTTCCCCCTCGTACTTTTCATCCACTGATCTAAAAGCAGAGATTTTCCTACATAATTGTTAGAAGTAGCTGGAGCTGGATGTGGAAGTGATCAGAAATAGAAATCTAAAATCTACCCTAAAAATGGAACACACACACACACACACACACACACACACACACACACACATATATATATATATATATATTCTAGATCCATCACAGAATCAATTTAATTTGACAGAGAAATACTTGTTAAAATGCTTCCCTGTCTGATATCTCAAACCTGTCAATATTCTGACAATACAGATGAGAAAGAGAAATATGCTTGGGAGAAAAAAAATCAATTGTGCTATTTATATCCCTTCCCTGGCTTGTAAGGAGGAGGTGGAGGTTTTTATAATGTCTTTATAATGTCAGGAGAGTATAGTATTTCTACAATGATTCATCAAGTCATGATAAGTGCTCTCTGATGGCAGGCCACCTAAGCACTTAAGATAGAAGATTGGAGAGGTGTGAAAAAAGAGCATAACTAACTGTCTTTCCTTTGAAAAATTGTCAGCCTCCAAAGAAATTGGACCTTATTTGTTCAAGAAAATGTAGTTCAGCAGATTGTAATATATAGTGAAAAACAAAAACAAAAGATCTATAGGCTAAGAAAAGCTTTCACCGTCATGTTGACTTAAGAAAAATACTCTGTCTTACTTCAAATTAGCTAAAGTGGGTACATTGCTGTTTCACAAGCAGTAATTATGTTTATTCAGTACTTTGTAAGGCCTGTGGCCTAAGGGCCTTTAGAATTTGAGTCCTATTGCATGCATTTTAGGCCAACTGTGTTTGACCTTTACCATCACATATTTGTGGTGATGATGAGGAATATAAAGCATGTGTGATAAATACTCTTGAAATGCTCTGGGTTTTTTGCAAAGTCTTAAAAACATCTTAGAACAGACCTTTGGACTTTTCTGTGAAATTACAAACTTTTAATTTTTTTTTCAAAAAGAGAACTAATTTTTCCATGGAGCCAGTGTGATATAGTGGTTTGAGTGTTGGACAACGATTCTGGAGAACAGGGTCCAAATTGCGACATGGCTGTGGAAACCCACTGGGTGGCCTTGGGCAAGTCACATTCTCTCAGCTTCAGAGGAAGGCAAAGGTCTCTCCCCTCTCAAAAAATCTTGTAGCAAAACCCTGTGATAGGGTTGCATTATAGTTGGATGAATAATATCAAGATGTGGATAAATAACATCAAGATGTGGCCAGGCAAAAAGAGGTCAAATGGGGAAGAACACAGAAAACTATTATTTCTGTCAGAGAACCCTAAAAATTTATGTATTGACAAGTTCTGTATTGACGATTGGGTAGGACCATCTGTGAATGCTCCAATTCAGAGATGGC
Organism: Phrynosoma platyrhinos; assembly: GCA_020142125.1. Taxonomy (NCBI): domain Eukaryota; kingdom Metazoa; phylum Chordata; class Lepidosauria; order Squamata; family Phrynosomatidae; genus Phrynosoma; species Phrynosoma platyrhinos. Next base: position 178,328,986 of record CM034706.1, on the reverse strand, counting down.
TAGCCTGCTGATATGAAGGGCCTGCTGTACTGGATTCATATATATATATATATATATATATAGTGCCAAAACAGATCAACATGGCTATCTGTGGATAAATATTTATGTCTCAAAAACATATATACTGAACTGAAGGGGTCAAAATATTTTAAAATTGATCCTATTTGAATGAAATGGAGGGGAAATCTGAAAATGATTAATGGACAAGGAACTGTGTGCCTTTGAGAGATGATAGTCTGGTGTATGGTTCTGGTGGGACTGTAATTCAAGAAAATCCCTTCTTGCAACCACACAGGCTACTGAAGCAAACCTTCTCAATGTTAGCTACAAATCCTTTGCTGGGAAGGAAAGTCTATGCCTTCTCCTCTCTGGCAGTCAAATTTCTCCTACTGGGCTCACTGAAGCTTTGAATTTTGAGGCAGCAGCAGGAACATAGGGGGGTTGCAGACTGCCAGAAAAAGTGCAAATTCAGTCCACTTTTAGGGTTAGGGTTAGGGTTAGGGAATCATGGGAACTGTAGTTTATTGTGGCACTACAGCTCTCTGACAGAGAAGGCTCAATGTCTCAGAAAAAAAACAATTCCCATGATTCCCTAGCTCTAACCCTAACCCTAAAAGTGGACTGAATTTGCACTATTTCTTACAGTCTGCAACCCCCAATTCCAGCAAATATAAGAACAGTGGAAAGTGAAGTTCATAACATTTCAATATGGTTGTCTGAGGGAAAAGTTGCACTGACTCTAAATACAACTTTTTGTTAAAACAAAACACAAAAAGCAAAGGCAAAGAGGTGAGTGGGGCAAACAAAAGGGACAACAAAAGATAGTTGACAACGGCCAATCTTGGCAGGGTGGTATCCCTCACTAAAAATCTATCCATGTAAGGCCTTGACAGCTTTGCTACAAACACAGTCTCCTGGGGAAATATGCCTCCACATGTGTGCCATGATTCATGGTCATCTGGAATTTTTGCTGGAGCTTTCCTTGCAGCAGTGGAAAACAGGCTTATATTGCTGATTCTTATTCTGGCCAGTGGACCAGCTGTTACATGGAACCTGCAAAGCTGGCACTCGTCCCATTAGGCTCTCTGTCATGTGGAGCTAGGCCCAACTTGACTAGCCCATCATGCTCCACTTCACAGGATAATTTTGGAGCACCAGAAGCTGCCACTTGCTCCTAAGCACACTCACTCATATACAAAACTTGCACTAGCAGGATGTTGCACAGGTAAAACCTTGAAGGTGCTGCAGTCTATCAAGAATGGGGCCCGATGGTGTCTAATGGCTTCATGTTAGTGGAATGATCCATCTGTTCCAGGTTTTGATTCGCCTTGAAGGATACTCCAAGTGATGAATCTGTTTAGAAATAGGGTTGAGTATGTCGGGGAACTCTTTGAAAGACTAGTTTAAAATCTGGAATGGATCCACTGCCTCACTGGCAGGGACCCCCATCCCCCACTGATGGTGTCAGTATTTGCTAAATAATGCCATGATATAACAGTTCATGCTAAGCTTATCAAGCTGGAAACTCTTATCAAAGTGGCCAGTTCTCTTTCTAATAACTAGAATTGTTATGCTTGTAAGGTTTCACATTCATAGGGACATTAACATGTGAGTTATGTTCTTGCTGCAATCATGATAATCAATGAAAATTCAAACATACTAGTACATCTTTGCATTATTGCACATCTTCTGATTTCCAACTTCTCCTTAACCGACTTCTCCTTCCTGCCCTATGCCCTACCCAGCATACCTTTCATTTATTTTATTTTATTTTTACTTTTGAAAATGCAGTTCTCCATTCTGGTAATGCAATTTAAGGGTTTTTTTTTTTAATTAAAATAAAATAAAATAAATATGAAATAAAGCAAATAAGGCTGCTTGGGAATAATGTGGGGGAGAGGGGACGGGGGAGAGGAAGATACTATTAAACCATGTGACTGCCAATATAACAACTGCCTTGGCAGCAACATTTTGAAGAGAAGGAGTACAAGGACTGCTGCAAGAATGGGAGCTATTGACCATTTCCCCCGTCAATGAAAAAGAATGCCCTAACCACACAGCAGCTATGGGTCAGAAAACATCATGTGATACATATTATCAAAGGCACTATTTTAGGACTATAATAAATAAATAAATAATAAAATTTATTTGTATCCCATCTCTCTGTGTAACACAACCAGGGCGGCTTACATGTTAAAACATACATTCCTGTCTCCCAACAACCTCCCCCCGCAAATACAATTAAACAATCATAGTTTAAAATATACTTTAAAATAACAATACACAACAAGTAACAAATAAATTTGAAATAACCGTGAGAGAAGTCAGGATGTAACAGACACAGTTTTTTTTGGTGGCCGGTTGTCTACTCAGGAAAGGCCTGCTGGAAGAGATTCGTCTTAACAGCTTTTTAAAGCTGTTTAAGGAGGTAATGTGATAGATCTCATCTGGCAGGCTGTTCTATAATCTGGGAGTGGTAGCCAAGAAGGTCCTCTGGACAGTTGCAGCCAATCTAGTTTTTATAGGTTGCAACAAATTCCTCCCAGAGGACCTGAGCGTGCAGGGGTGGATTATACGGAAGGAGGTGGTCTCAAAGAGTATAATAATGGTTTAAAAGCTCTGTATAGTAAACTCCTTAGACAACTGCAAGATAAAGACTAATCTAAACTGATCGAATCAATGTGTAGCACAAACATGGTAGAAAACTTTTTTGCATGAAGGAGAGGCACTCTTCAAACAAGATCTCAATCAGTCAAGTCACATTATTTTCAAGGATGCAATGGTCTCCCTCACAAGTGATGTAGACATATCATTGACAATAACCACATTGATTTCCTACACTATTTTATCTATTCAATCAGTCTGCTTATTTTCTGAAGAATTAGCTAGAAATTCATTTTAGAACTGACATGAGTACCTTGATGGAAATTTAAAGACATAATGATTTGCTAGCAGATAATCTTTGAGGTCAAGGCTTGCCATGTTCAGCAAGTTAATACAAAGCCTTAAAGATCCGAAACAGAATTACTCACTTTACTCACTTTCAGTCACTTTTGGTTCAGCTTTATTGCTTCCCCTGATTAGGAATGGCTTTGCTTGGACAGCCAGTGTTGATTAAAAAGGCACAGTATAGATACCAGTGTGCATTGCTCACATAAAAGCTAGAAAATATAGGGTAATTAAGTGTTTCATTTGGGAAATTGAATTGCTGCTTTAAATTTGGGAAATGACTTGCTAATAAATTGATAGGTAGCTTTCCACGAGATGAAACAATCCATTTGTGAGGTAATATATTTTTTTATGAGTTGTTCTTAGGCCAGATCATTAAAATCTTGAAATTTTATATCTTATAATACTTCATGCTACAAAGACATAAAAATATGAAAAAATAATGTAAGCTTGACAGACAGAGAGCATTGTATATACTTTATTATACACAATGGATAGTCTGTTGTATATTAGAAATGTATTTAAAATAGGGATGGCCAAGTAGACATCAAAACCCATAAGTCCCAGTTGTGAGAAATAAGTTGCTATCTAACAACATCTGGAGGACTGCATGCTGAGGAAAGAAAAACAAAAGATGGAAAACATCTTTCAGACAATGAGGCTGTGGTCCATAGACATCCAAGGAAACTCACTTAATCAGAGTAATCTCTGTGGGGTAGCACCAATTTTATCTTGATTGTTAGGCTATGAATTACAGAGGTTCCTCATTAGGCAGGAAATGGCAAAGACATAGGATGCCCACTAAGATTTCTATTACTTCCTAGAGTATTATGAATAAAATTGCAACAGACATGAAAAGGTGTGAAGAAAAAAATGCCAGTTTTATTACAGTGCCAATGCTTTCTGCATCACATGCCTTGATTTGTGATGAGGTGAGAGCTATTATGATTCCTTTAGTGTAACTATAGTAGGGGGCAGTTTCTGGAAAATGACCTGAACAGTATTGTGGTGCCATCAGCCAAAATGTCCACTTGGATCACCTTGTAAAGGATGGGTCTTGGGGGCATAATTTGATGATGGGTCCTATTCATCCACACAGGATAATTTCAGATGTTGGAGAACTTCTACTTGATGTATTGGTCTTTGATCTATGGTGTCCTGCAAAATTCCACTTGTTCCTTAAGTTTTACTTAACATCTACAGGAAACAGATGAGAAAATTAAATAGGAATTTGGGTGCGTTGTCATCAGTAAGCAACAGTAGTAAATTTCACAGTAGAATCACTTTTCATGACAGTCCCCATTCACAACTGACAAGTAGACTAAAAGGGCAGTTATACTCATCCATATCTCTGTAGATGTGCATGCCCCATTGGATGAGTTTTAAATGATATTAGCCATCTTGATTGCTACTCCAGTGAATAGAAAGTTTTGATATAAATTATTTTAATAAATTTCTGATGTGGTATAATTAGGAATGTTTTCAAGATAGTGCTTGAAAAGCCAGATAAAGTTTTGGAATCACAGTGAAGCAAACTAGGAGTTTAACAGAACTCAATGGAATTAATCTGGAGTAGGAGTGTACAGAAATTGCGCTGTCAGCTACTTAATGCTTCTTCTGGGTGTGGAGACAACTTGGCAATATTTATATTTATTTATTAATTTTGTATGCTGCTTTTCTCCTGGAAAGGGACCCAAAGCGGCTCACAGATCTTAACTCATCCTTACTTTTAGCAATTGTGGCACACAAGTTTCAGTCCAGGTGTTAACTCTTGCTTTATACATTGTTCAGTAATACACTGATACCCTGGAAAATTAAAAATGTGACTTTGGTCTCATTTGGTTGTTGTTGTGGTTTGAGTATGCTTATTACAAAAGTTTTTGGACAGGAAAAAAAATCTCATCTTTGCTTCCATAATTAAAGATAATCCTGAAACAAAAGGCCCAGAGTCTTCTGTGGCACAAATCAGAATTGTACAGTTTGGTGTTGCTGTTGTTTTTAATAATATAGACCATTACTGGAAATGAATTCTTGGCTTCCTGTGCAATTGTTGGAAGATCATCCTTCATGGCTGCCAAATATATTCTGCTTCCCCAGTCTAATTGGTTTATAGTACATAGTTCCTGTTCTTAAATCAATTCAGTATCTGGGACTAACAGTAGCATTTAAAAATCATTTGCTTAGAAGGATGGTTTGTTGCAAAATCATATCACCAACTCTATCTGGCCATTCAGACAAGATGTATATTTTAGTAAAGGCAATGTGGAGGACGAACACATTGGAGCTATGCAAATATTATTTCCCTACAAAATTAACTTCAAAAATAATAAAAGGCTAATTCTATTTTAAAAAATTCAATGGAGTTACTGTTGTTGTAGCATTTCCATATTGTTTTTAAACATTCTGATGTCAAATAAATGAACAGAAAAGTATCTGTATTAACTTGACCTGCATTACCCTGAAGTGTATAATGCTTATTTCTGAATTGTGAGAAGACAATTACAATATGCAAGAAATTTCCATAAAACACACATTATTTAGAGAAAATGCTACTGAAATAAGCTTTTCAGGTATTTTTTTTAAATAGAAGTGCCAGATAGCATATGAGAAGCTCTGTAAATACGGTGCCCAGCTAGCAGGGTCCCTCATTATCAGCTCACAGGAATAATTTGCCATGGCAGTGCCAGTGCCAGGTGGCACAGTGAGCTGCCTCGAGGGTCCCAGGTAATGGAGGGATATTGGGGCAGGTCTGGCTTGCTCCTGGAGTATTCTGCCCCATGTGGACCTGGTAATATTTAATATTTCACTGGCAACAAGACTGAAGGAATCCTCATGGTAAACCTTTATTCATATTGTTTCAGTCTTGTAATGGATGTCATCAGTGTGAGATGCATGACCCCACAAAATGCTCTTTGAATTTGGAAAGGTCAGCCTGTTGGCAATGGGAGGCATTACTCTAATCTTCAGCTCTTGAATTTACATCATGCTTGATGTGACACTGAACTGGCTGCTTCCACAGGCTTGCAAATGAGTGTCTGATCAAACTGCTGAAGCAGTGAAAGATAGATGTGAAAAGCATTCCCCGGTTGACACAGGCAATAGAAATTGTATTCTGTAAAATATGTCCCATCAAATACTGATTTTCCATCAGTCATATCTGGTTAGATATAGCACTTCTTTTCAGAGAAGCATTGAACAGTGAATTGAGTGGAAGCAAAACTAAACAGAAAACTTTGTGTTAAGGATTAAGTTTTGTAAGTTTCCACAAAATGCTATTTTGGAGTGAAACAGATGGGCAGGAAAAA
>CM034706.1:178282695-178298813 GCA_020142125.1 Phrynosoma platyrhinos | reverse complement strand
AACTGGTATGCACCTGTTCCTTTTCTTTCCTCACCTTCCTGTCTTTCTGTGTGCCCTCAGAAATGACTTTATGTGCCAAAGAGGGCATGTGTGCCATAGGTTCACCACCATGGATGTAGGCCATTAATACAACATATGTTCCATAAGCAAAATGCAGGGCTGTTGGGTTCAACATGAACAATTATTTGTTGCTCTTCTAGAACATGGCCACACAGCCTGAAAAACCCACAAAAAATTATGGATGCTGGCCATGAAAGCCTTGTATTTCTTTAGCCCTCTTTTACCATCCACCCAATACTAATGCAAATATTTTGTAAAAATGAGTCAAAGGTTTTGTTAAGCGAGGCATGCCTCTTTAGGGGAGGGGTGGCCCTTCAAGTAACAATATCATTTAGGGTTTTGAATGTCACAACCAGCACCTTGAATTCAGATTAGAAGTATAAAGTGAAACTTCTTTAAGATTGGTGTTAGGCTATTTCTATGCAATGTTTTGGTTGATAATATAGCTACAGCATTTTGCACTAGCTGCAGTTTTAAAGTAGTCTTCATGGGCAGTCCAATGTCTAGCACATTGCAGTACTTTAATTAGGAAGTCATCAGTACATGGTTTTTCGTGGGTTTTTCAGGTTGTGTGGCCATGTTCTAGAAGAGTTTCTTTCTGATGTATCGCCAGCATCTGTGGCTGGCATCTTCAGAGAACATCAGTAGATGAACTATCATGGCTATGGTTATCTCTGCCCCCAAAGGTGTAGCCAGTGGATAAGCTGAAGCACTCCAAGCCACAGAGTCAACCTAGACATCCAGTGACAGAGACAGATCTAGAAATATTCTTAATCTATGGACCTACTCTTTCATGGGGAGTCAGTATGCAAAGGGACCTTGTAGCACCTTTGAGACTCACTGAAAGAAAGAAGTTGGTAGTATGAGCTTTTGCAGACTTAACCCTCCTTCCTCAGATGCATTTCGTCAGGAAGTAGGCTCAAATCTACAAAAGCTCATGCTACCAACTTCTTTCTTTCAGTTAGTCTCAAAGATGCTACAAGATCCCTGTACATGCTGATTTTACAGATTAACATGGCTATGTACAGTATTTGAATTATTTCAGGGGAGCACAATACTCATCCAGTGCAGGTAACTTATCTGCATCTCAAAACCACCAGTCTACAGTGCCTCCATCTTATTGAGATGCAGCTTCAGTTTATTTGTTCTCATCCAAATTTATTACAGTATCCATGGATCAGTCCAGAACCTACACTGCCCTGTCTGATTCTGATGACAGTTCAGTAACATGTTTACCAGACTTAACTCTAGTGCTCATGTGCAGCAGTCACACGGATTTAGACAGATGAAAAGATGCAGGAAAATATTGCTTTGGTTTGATGTGCAACTGGGATGTTCTACCATCGAGATTTTATTTTAGTTCTTGCCTTATCTCTTGAATGGGAAACTTCAGCAGGCATCTTTCCAAGCAAATCATTATGCAATCCTATTGTTTTGTAGCTTTTCTTCTGACCAATATGTTTATTTTCCTCAAAGGTCAACCAGTGAGTCAAATGAAATTCAGATCCATTTCCCATTCTTTCTTGACAAGGGAGTTTTACCAGACTCATTCACTGTGGTCTGCTAAAAGAAGGTAAATGTAAATCTCTTCACATTGCAATTTGAAGAAATCCACAGTTCAAAAATGTCATTTGTTAGCAGAATTATTTATATCTGATAATGTATGTGACTAAGCAGAGGAGCAATATTCCACTGCAAATGACGTAGCTCATACACAATAAATTGTTTTGAACTGATATCTGAAGGTACTTCAGTCCTTTCAAAGGCTGCAGAATGATAGTCTGGAAAATATTTGCCATGACTACTAATTGATAATGTTGGTATTGTTTTCACTGTGGATATTTGTATTCTAAACTAAGAACCAAACTAAGCATTAAGTAGATTCTGACATCTTTCTTAATGGACAATGGGTCCTAATGAACAATGGTCCTGAACCCTTGGGCTGGATGACTTAAGATGTTTGCTGCATTGTTTTAAAAACAAACAGTGTGTCAGTCCTGTACAGTGTATACATATATGTGTTAGGGTAGGTTTCAAATGCTCAAGATTTTGTTGAATTAACAGCAGATCTATGTTTGAAAAATAATGAAGATGGCTCTCTTCCCTATTGTATGTTTGGAATCTTCTTAGTATTGCAGCCTTCATTCATACTAAAAAACTTGCCAAACATAGCATTTGGTACTACTCACCAAGTACCACCTGTTTTCTAGTTTGGCACACACATACAGATTCCCCCCCCAATATAAATCAGAAGCAGTGATTGTTTCTAGTCCAAGAGGATATGTGGAATGCCAGTCTGGGCAGGGGTGGAGGAAGGGGAATGGACTGATAAGCAAATCCATTTAACCTTTATTTTGGTATTACCTATGTCCTTCACATATCTTTGGGTCAATGTGCCTTTCTCATGGGTAACTTTCTAGTGTTCCAAAGGTCATCATGGCCTTTTAAGAATGTGCCTGGTTGTAGATATGAATATATGAAGAGCCCATATACAATGCAAGGAGTGTTGGGTATGATAACACACTGTAATCATCCCATCTATCCCATCCCATAAATTCTCTTCCAACTATCAATTGACAAAATTCTGCCCTCCAAAACTGTTATTTCATTGTCCTGTCAACTCCAATCTCCTATTTCACTTAACTTTCCACTGTTCTCTCTTCTCACTTCCAAACCTCAAGCATGCTTCATCATATGTTTGAAATGGATCACATCTTATATTATTTAAATGCTGGATATTTTATAGTTTATAGGACAATTTCTTGGCCTTCTTCTCATCTCATTACTTGACCCTATACCACAAAGTAGCTCCTGCCAATCTTATTTTGATTTTCTTTGGCACTGTTTCATTTTGTATATGGAGGAAAAATGGAAAATGATAAGATAATAAGCACCCAATAAGTACCTATCATGATAGTCTGACAGACAAGCTGGAAATCCATTCCATGGGAGGCTAGGCTGGCTCCCTTCTTGTTTTTTTTTCCACAGCAGGCAAAAACATTCATATTTAAGCAGGCTTTTTAATGCTTAAGCAAGGAAGATTTTTAATGTAGATGCATGTTTTATCTGTTTTTTAACATTTGTATGTTTTTAAAATCTGTTTTATAGTGTTTTGATGTCGTGTTTTTTTAAAATTTGTCTTGAACTTTTTAAAATTTTTATTTGAAGATTTTTAGTACATCATTAAAAATAACAAAACATCTATCACAACTATCATAATACTGATATATTGTTCTATTTACAATTTTACATTACTTCCTTTAATTTGTTCACAGTGAGTACTCTTTATATACATAGCCGATTTTACCAATCTGTCTCAAAAAAAAAACATGTAAAACAATCGTACTGTTAAAATAAAGTATTTTCTTATTATCATTTGTCCCTTGGCTCATATATTCCACCTTTCTTTAATATATTCCTCTATTGGACCCCATTCCTCATTTACCATATCTAAATTCTTATAATTGAGAAATGTCGTTAGTTTGTCCATTTCTTTCATTTCTAATAATTTTAAAAGCCATTCATCTATCAATGGTATGTCTTGTTTCTCCCTTTTTTGTGCAATTAAGATTCTTGCAGCTGTCACCATATATAGAAGAATTCTCCAAAAAATTTTCTCTAATGTTGGATTCAATTTTTTTGTCATGTTTAGTAAATATATTTCTGGGGTTAATTCAAATTTTATCTTTAAAATGTTTTGTATGATAATATGTATTTTTCCCCAATACTTCTTTATTTCTTTGCATTTCCACCATATATGGTACCACGACCCCACATTATGTTTGCATTTCCTACTTTCTTTTGATTTTTTGTTATAAATTTTTGCTATCATTGCAGGGGTTAAGTACCACCTCTGTTCCATCTTCCAAAAATTTTCTTTCAAATCTTGTGATTTTGTGAATTTGTCTGTATTTTTCCTTGCGCTCTCCCAAATTTGTCTTGAACTTTTTGTAAATGTTTTTAATGGAAGCTGCCTTGAGTCCCAGTCTGGGAGAACAGTGGCATATAAATAAAATAAATAAAAATAAAATAAAATAAAATAAAATAAAATAAAATATGGCTAGACAATACTACTTTAGGTAGATTCATAACTGGTTTGCTCATGGGCTCTCTGATTGCTCTTCTTCTTCCCTCAACTCTGAAAAACCTAGGGCTAAATAAAAGTCCAATTGAAAAATGGGATTTACAGATGTATTGACTTACCAGGCTCTTATTTATTTATTGGGTTTTGGACTGAAACTAGATTTAGCACTAGTATGGTCATTTTGTTGACTTTTTTGAACTTGATTTTTCCAGTCAGTAAAATAGAATCATCTGGCATGTGGTCTTCCTCTCTTGCTACTTCCTTCAACATTTCCTAGCATCATTGTCTTTTCCAGTGATTCATGCCTTCTTATGATGTGGCCAAAATACAACAACCTCCAATTTAATCACCCTAGTTTCCAGAGAGAGTTCGGGCTTGATCTGTTGTTGAACCCTTTTGTTTGTTTCCTTGGCCATCCACGATATTCTCAGCACTCTTCTCTAACACCACATCTGAAATGAGTTTATTTTTTTTATTAGCTTTCTTTCCATTGGCTTTACACTGGAATGAGATACCACTTTTCTAATTCACAACACAATTTACTAATGAGCTCTATCATTATAAATCATCTGTATTTCTCTCTTTCTCTCCGTGTATATAAAGTCTATTTGTTTAAGGGCCAGTTGAAAACTTGTGGAGCTCATCAAAATTTGTTCTTTGATTACTAATCCATTAATTAAAAAATATTGGCCTGCCTGCTTGCTTATTTTATTTTATTATTTATAGCATTTATTCACTGCCATCTAGCTTAAAAGGTTCCCAGTAATTTGTTGTTGTTGTGTGCCTTCAAGTCATTTCTGACTCATGGCAACCCTAAGGAGAATTTATCAATGGGTTTTCTGGGGCAGCAAGTGTGTGATTTGACCAAGGTCACCCAGTGAGTTCCCATGGCCAAGTGGGGAACTGAACCCCAATCTCTAGAGTCCAAGTCTTACACTCAAACTACTACACCATGTTAATTTGACAGTCCTTGTCCTGTCTTACAATCTAAATAAGATCACAAGGAAAACAGGATAGGGTGAGAAGGGAAGCATCATTTTGGCAGAAGCTAGGTCCTAAAACAATGCAACTGTCCCTTGTTGCTCCTCTCTTGTCACTGGAGCCAGAACTGTGACAGCTGGAAGCTCAAGGAATGGCTCCCAGCAGCTACTGTGTTCCAAGCATGCTGGATATATAATTGGTTGCTCTTCTTCTTCCCTTAATTCCAAAAAACCTAAGGCTAAATAAAAGTTCCATTGAAACAAAGGGATTTACAAATGTATTGCCTTACCAGGCTCCTATTTATTCACTGGATCTTGGGACTTAAACTGGATTTAGCACTAATATGGCCATTTGCTTGACTGTTTTGAACTTGATTCTTCCAGTCAGTAAAAAAGAAATCTCTTATTTTATGTAGAAGATTTATTTGAGAAATATAGAACATTCCCTTTACTTATTGATTGAGAGCATATGCTAGCATGTTATATGGTGACCGTTAACTTATCTGTTGTAGTTTACCTTAGAGGGCTCATAAGTTATTGAGGTGGAATTTATTATATTTATTGATCAATATAGGAGTATGTTTTTTTTAAATTATGGCCTCCAATAAACACTCACATTATTCTTTCTCTTTCTCTAGCAATTATTGTATTCCCTCTATTTCTGAAGTCTGGCTGTAAGTGTCATTTTAGGTAATAAAAATAGCATTAGCCATGTACAAGAAATAAATTTTGTTTAGATACTGTTGTAGGTAGCCATTTGTTCATAACTCCTAAGTTCATTCATAATTCTGTGTTTCTGAGACTCCAATAATACTCATATGTTTCCTAATTAACCTAGTCACTTCTCTGGCAGTGTGCTGTGAATGTAGGTCTCAGAAACTAAAGGAGCTCCTAAAAAGGAATTATTAGTATCTGAGAATGATGGTGAGGAGACATTAGGACTGATAATGAAGAAAATCCACCCCCCCTTCACCCCAGTCTGTATCCAAGAGTTTTCTAGTGTGGAAATGTTCATATCCATGTCAGGAGATATCAATCTGACTGTTCTTATAATACATAGTGAGAAGGCCCTCCTTATCCACAGACCTGGGTTCACTGATGCAATCATCTACGTCTTGAAAATATTTTTTTAAAAATTCTAAAAGCAAAGCTTGATTTTGCCATGTTATATAAAGAACACTATTTTACTATGAAATTGTATATAATGGGACTTGAGCATCCATGGATTTTGCTATCCACAGGTTGGGGAGGGGTTGGGAAGGGATTAATTTTTTAATTCTATTGTATCTATGTATTTTTATTGTTGGAACCCGCCCGGATTCTTTGTGATTGGGTGGGCTATAAATAAATTATTATTATTGATAACTCTTCTCTAGGAGGTTCATAGAGATGGATAAATGTGAAAATGATGCCCAGTTATTGCTTGTCATTAAGCAACAATATATCACTCTGAAAATTCATGTGCAGAATTCATATTTTGCAAGGCTGTTATGCCAACCAGTTCTTCTAACCCACAATTGAGACTGCATTGGGAGTGTGCGTGTCAGATAAATACACCCAAACAGATAACCTTGTAGGCAGGACAGGACAGTATATAAGATAACTCCTTATATAATTGCATTAAGCAATATCAGTGCATTATATATATTTTTGACTTAATAAATTTATGAAGCTGGTGCACTAAAATATAGAGAAGTCATATAGAGAAAATGTGTTTCAGCATATAAATATGAATGTAAATTTCACCTATATGCTCTTTGTAGCAGAGAAACCACAATCTTTGTACTGATTGCTGAGTGTGGGGAGCAGCTTTTATTTCCACTGTTCCCTCTTTCCTCTAGGCACTTGCTTGATCTCAGCAAGCAAGAATATGAAGTTTCAGTCTTTCCCATCCACAAGTGTTGGGAAATGTATGTGTGAGTGTATTTGTGTATGTCTACATGCACATCTGTACCATAACTGAAACTGGACATTGCCCTTGGAGCCAAAAGACTGTGAAATCTTTGAAAAAAAACCTCATGATAGGTTTGCCTTAGGGTTGCTCTAGGTTAGCAAGGTCTTGAAGACACATAGCAGCAATAACAACTGCTTTATGTGCTGCTTGATTACCCCCTCATGTACAAGTCTCATAGTCATTTAGATGGGAGTGGACATTATTATGACTAAATCACAAGTCATTTGAAAAGGTGTCAGTTACTTCTGCTACCTAGAATCATAGCATTGGAAGAGACTTCAAGGGCTTAACTGCACTCACTAGAGAGATCAGTCACATCAGGATGATGCTGGTAGCACTTTAAATCTCCAGACCTTGCAAAACATAGGGTTCAGTCATGTATAGTCTTGGACTTGCTGTAAGGAAAATATACACTCCAAAGTTGGCAAAGGGCTAATATCTAAAATAGATTAGAGTGATTATTCTGTTCCACAGCTCCTGATTTGCTTGAAGTTCAGACCCTTGGTTGTTTAATTCTATCAAGCTTTTAAGTCACTGATCAGAACAAGTACAAAGGTTTTACTTGAATTCCGGTCATGCTTTTGTATCATAGACTACACATTGTATTTTGTGAGTATCTGACAATCTCTGAAGCCTGTGCATTGGAGAAATAATTGCAACAAATGTATTCTGTGACAAGTGTCTTCATGTAAAAAGCCAAATAATTGTGTGTCAGACAGCTAAGTATTAAGTAGTCTTAAAATCTGATTCTGTTCATTTAGCCAAGCTAACTCAAAAAGAATTAATAGAGATGTCCAGGAGAGAAAAATAATAAAGAGGTGATGTAGCTAGAGAATGGTGACCTTGAGAGAAGCTGAGGAAGAAAATGAAATAAATGAAATAAAACAAAAGGCATAATGAATTGGTGCAAAAGTCCTTAACCATGTTGAATCATATATTGTGCAACAGCCTCATGGCAGCTTGTCAGGACAAGAGTGACCAGTTATGGTCTTATGTGATTGGACAAATAGTGGCCTTATATATAAGGTCAGTAAAATCTGACACTCAATTTGATAATGGAAGACCGTGAACAAACTATCATCTAACTGGCTAATAAATACCACTGAAACCTGTCACTAATTGAATAACAAAAGACTAGTTAATAATCATTCCTGATAGGTCAATGTGTAGATCAGGAGATAGTTTGAGATACTATATAAGCCAATAGTAGACCAGAAAAGGTGATCGGTTTCCTTGACTGCTTCCATTACTGCATACATGGCTCTTCCATAAAAACTGCCTACTATGCTGTTCCTGGTTGAATGCTATTCCTGGTTATGATGATTAAACCCTGCAACTTGCTAAAATACTTGCAATAGTTAATGCAATGTGAGAAGGATGATTCCTTACGTAAAATGCAAAGTATGATAAAATGTGCCTAGACTGTAAAGTCTTTGTTCCTTCCAGAGGGGAGTGGAAATATTACAAAGCCAAATGTTTATTCTGCCATTTTAAATTTCCCCAAGACTCTGATACTTAAGAATACTTAAGAGATGTGTTGAAAAAAAATCTGCCCATCTAAATGACTTTTCATTCAATGCTTTATGACTGCAACTATGACTTTTGACTCAATGGTTAACTAGTAGTCCTACAAATCAAAAAGTTTGAATTACTGCTACAACACAGACTTACACCACTGCTGTTGTTCTGTGTTTCAGCATTTTTGCCAACAACATAAAGACTTTGGGTGTATTTCACTAAAGTTGTTTCATTACAATTACTTCAAAATATTGAGAATTAAGAACTGTTCTATTGACTTTTTTGGACACATTTCTTGAACAATTCACTAAATTCAATTAATTGATTGATCATAATAATTTCCTGTTCTTTCCTATACATATAATTTTCACTTTGTGTACTGTGTACTTGTCTGCGGTTGATCAATAGATTTGAAACTAATTTGCCCATCTAAATGCTACCACTGATCATGAGTGTGAAGACCAGGTAACCAGAATATGACTAAAGGTAACTCCAAATAGATACAAGTTAGCTGACATATTGCAAAGAACCCTCAGTTCCTCAGACAGGAAACATGCCTGTTTCACTTGCTCTTGTCTGTTGAACCATGCATTCAAGGAGGAATAAATGCTGTAGATTATTTTCTGCTGATAAAGAAAATAAATGTTTCTCTCCAGAAATCTCCCTGCCTTCAGCTTTCTTCTTTGAAATGTTGTAGGGGGATTATTTTGTGTATATATATATATATATATATATATATATATATAGAGAGAGAGAGAGAGAGAGAGAGAGAGAGAGAGAGAGAGAATGAGAGAGAGAGTGCAGAAAATGTTTTTATTTGCAAAAAATCCATGTTTTTTCCTTTGCACAATAATTATTTCTGCAGCACTTCAGGACATTCAAATACTGGGAGAAAACTGCACAAAATCAATGGAGTTTCCCAACTGTCAGGAAAAGTATTTTTTTACCTGTAAACAAATGTGAATATTCTTTCCATCCCTATTGCTTACTGCTTTCTTCACTCTACTCTGAGTGTGAGAGATCCACAGACTTTCTTCCAAAAAGATCCAACAGGTTAATCATAAAAAGATGCCAAGTGTAGGGACTGAATGATTTGTTGTTTACTTGCATAATCTTTCATAGACTTGCATAATCTTTCATAGACTTGGTCTACATTTCATAGACTTGGTCTACCTGGTTTTGACTGAAAACTCAAAAGCTCCATGATCTGAAATTCATCATTGCATTTATACTTCAAGCACAATATTTCATTCATTCATCCAGTGCCAAGTGAATTAAACAACAACACATTGTTCCACACACAAGCCTTGATAATATATTAACTGAGAATAATTAGGATTCAGAGGCTGCATCTGAACTGCAAAAATAATCCAATTTGACACCGCTTTAACTGCCATGGCTCAATGCTATAGGATTCTGGAAACTATAGTTTTGTGAGACATTTAGCCTTCTCTGTCAGAGAGCTCTGGTGACACAACAAAGTATAATTCCAGAATTCCATAGCATTGAGTACTGGCAGTTGAAGTGTCAAACTGGATTATTTCTGCAGTGTGGATGCAGCCAAAGACATAGCTGTGTTAGTCTGGAATATTAGTATGAAAAGGGATCTTTGAGACTAACTGTGAAATAGAAGTTGTAGCATAAGCTTTCATGCATGTGAGAATGTAGACCAAGTCTATGAAAGATTATGCTACAACTTCTTTCCCAAAGTTAACCTCAAAGCTGCTACAAGATCCCTTTGTATATTGAGAATAATAAGTAAAATACTGTATATGGTGGTAAGTGTAAACATAATGAAGATAATGGCTGGCATCCTGTTCGGTATTTATGAGATTGTAAACCAGACTTATTACCTTAGAACTTTTGAGATTCACATTCAGAGTCATTAATGACCAACCATAACTCCCCAAACCCATCTCTTAAGCCAGGCAGTGCTCCAGTTGAAGGGTTTTTGAGGCACTGCAGATCAGGGCACTAGGAAATTATGGCTTCAGTACTCTCCCAGTTATGGGGTGCATTGAGACAAGCAGCTGTGGTAGGAATCTAAGATGTTTCTCCAGTTCCCTGTCTCAATGTGGTCAGTGACTGGGAGAGCATTGAAGCCATCATTTCCTAATGCTCTGATTTTCAGTGCCTACATAAACTCAGTATTTGGGGTACTGCCTGGCTTAAGGGATAAGTTTTTGGTGGGTAGCATTGGCAGAAGTAGCTACAACCACAGAGCTCCATTATTGTAGCTGCATCTTTGGATGTAGGATCTGAGCCAATATTTTCCCCAAATTATTTATTTCCATGAAAGCCATGCATGGCACAAATCTAGGAGTTTATTTTTTGGATTTTGAAAATCATAAGTTATGAATATTTACCCATATTCTCCTGTAACTGCTAAAGTGAAACAGATCTCTTACTAAATTTAATTGCTTTCCCATGCCATGCATGATGTAATAGGCTTGTTTACATTAAATACCAGCTAACTAATATATCTATTCCTTTCTTCCTATAGCATTTATTTTGTCAAAATGTTATTTTCAAAAGGTATCCATGTATCTCAAATGGCTCTTAGAACACTATCTTGCTGATATTCAAATATACACAAAGTTGGTTTGCCTATTATTAATGCAAATGAATACTTCATATACTGTAAGCAGGGGTTGGCAAGCTGTGCCTCCTCCATATATTGCCAAACTATAACCTCCCATCAGTCTTAACCATTGCTGTACTGACTGGAGCTTGAATATGTTTGGTGTGCAACTTCTGGAGGGCTGCAAGTTGCCCACCTCTCTTGTAAACCATTTTTAAAATATGGTAGGGAAAAAAAATCTCTGTATAAAGCTCAAGATATGGGATTATTGGTGCCATGGAGGTGTCTATGAAAGTAATTTGGTGTGTGCTTGAACCTCTGGGATTTCTCTCTCCATATATGGTTGGTCTATTTGCAGAATTTTGAGCATGATTTTGCTTGTGTGGGAGATTAGAGCTATGATCCTATAGTTGCTGCAGTCTCTTGTGTCTCCCTTTTTGTGAATGGGGATGTACTGTATTTCCTGGCATATAAGACTACTTTTTAACCCAGGAAAATCTTCTCCAGAGTTGGGGGTTGTCTTATACACTGGGTGGAGGAGGAGGAGGAGGAGGAGAAAGAGGTGGCATGGTGTGGTGTGAGGCAGCAGTAGGAAGCAGCAGCAGATAAGAGATGTAGGAGGCAGCAGCAAATAAGAGGTGAACCCCTATCTTGGGGTTTTCTTGGCAAGACTGGTTCAGAGGAGGTTTGCCATTGCCTTCCCCTGAGGCTGAAAGTGTGTGACTTGTCCAAGTTCACCCAGTGGGTTTTATGGCAGAATGGGGAATCAAACCCAGGTCTTCAGAGTGGTAGTCCAACACTCAAACCACCATGCTGGCTCCTATTCCCATGTACTAACTATGAAACAATTGCAGACTTTTTATTGTTATTGTGTATCTTCAAGTCCTTTCCGACTCATGATGACTCTAAGGCAACCTTATCATGGGGTTTTATTGGCATGTTTCTTCAAATGGAGGTTGCCATTACCATTCTCTGAGGCTGAATGTGTGTGACATGCCCAGGGTCACTTACTTGGCCACAAATTGTACATACCCCAGAATGCATCACCTAGTAGATTGGCAGTCCTTCCCCCCAACACTTTCTCATTTCCTCCCCGTTGGAAGAGGGGTAGTCTTATATGGTGAGTATATCCCAAACTCTATATTTTAACTGGAAAAGTTGGGGTTGTCTTATATGCCCAGTCATCTTATACGCCGGAAAATATGGTATATTGACTGCTTCCAATCTGTTGACTATTGTTTTGTTTTCCATATCTGTTGACACATATTGGTTAGCATTAGAGTTGACTCTGTCAATATGGACTGCAGCAGTTCAATTGGAATATCATCTGTTCCTGGTGATTTGTTTTTCACTATTTCTCTTATTACAGTTTCCACCTCACTTTTTAGGATTTGTGGTTCATCATCATATGGCTCTTTATTCCATGTGTCCTTTCTTTTGTTATTTCTTTTGTATAATTCTTCTGTGTATTGCATCCAATGTCTTTTTATTCCTTCCTGGTCTTGAATTATGTTATTTTTATTGTCATAGAGTGTCCCAGTCCTTGGTTTAAATTTTCCTTTGATTTCCTGGATATTGTGAAATAGATCTCTTGTTCTTCCCTTTTTGTTGTTGTCTTCTATTTCTCTGCAGTGGTCATTGTAATAATTTTCTTTATCTGTCACTTGTATATGTGCTATGTGCTTTTTTTAAATACCAAGGTGTAGTGATGACAGAAGGATGGAAGGGGAATGGAAGTGAAAACTGTCTTTGTCAGAAGATAAAACTGTTCTACCAGCTCTGGAGCAGGTAAAACAACTTTATCTCCGAAAAAGATAGCTTTCACTGTCATTCCCTCTGTCAATATAAACTGCACAGCTCTTTCTCTGCAGGTGTCTTAGGGCCTT
Source organism: Phrynosoma platyrhinos (assembly GCA_020142125.1). Lineage (NCBI taxonomy): Eukaryota > Metazoa > Chordata > Lepidosauria > Squamata > Phrynosomatidae > Phrynosoma > Phrynosoma platyrhinos. Next base: position 178,285,750 of record CM034706.1, on the reverse strand, counting down.
TGCAGACTGCTAGAAATAGTGCAAATTGAGTCCACTTTAACTGCCCTGGCTCAGTGCTAGGGAATCATGGGAATTGTATTTTTTTCTGAGACATTGAGCCTTCTCTGGCAGAGAGCTCTGGTGCCACAATAAACTACAGTTCCCATGGTTCCCTAGCACTGAGTCAGGGCAGTTAAAGTGGACTCAATTTGCACTATTTCTGGCAGTCTGCAAAGGCCTTTAATGCATCAATGTAAAATACCATCTCCCTTCTACAGTAACATATAAAGTGGGGAAGAAACGTGCATTAGAATATGTAGAAGGATGTGTAGGAATACTTCAACTGGACATGGCTTCCTATTGGGTTATTACATATTTAGGTGTGATATGTACCCATCTTTCCCAGTATAAGCATTTACTTTGGGCAGTGTACTGGGGGTATCGTAAAGTTTTAATTATCATCATTAAGTTTTTTTGACAGAAAAAGTATGTTTTGATTTGTAGTTGTTAACATATATCTATGTAGTCACCATCCAGATTTACACATTTTTCCCATCGTTTCTTGACCCTCCAAATACCGTTATTGTATAAGTCTGCAGATTGCACTTTACGAGGATTTTACACTTTAGTCACTTCTGGCACAACCTGTCACAAAGATAAAGGACACAGTGAGCTGATTTTCTCCACATCATGCGCTTAGGGACCAATGATGACACTGACAAAATTTCATCAGTTTACCATAATAACTTCTGGGTGATAATTATTACTTTACGATACCTTCTCCTAAGGCACAATCTGCAGACTTTTATAATAACAGTATTCAGAGGGTCAAGAAATGCTGGGAAAAATGTGTAAATCAAGTAGGTGACTACATAGAGATAAGTTAACAACTACAAATCAAAATAAACTTTCTGTCAAAAATTTTAAAAGGTGATAATTAAAACTTAAGATATCCCCTTGTACACCTATCCATGCCAGGCTTGGAAAGCATTCACTGAACACAATCAATTTACAAAGAAAAATTAAGTCAACCAAGGATTCTACCTTAAGAGTACAACTTTATGCATGTCTATTCAAAAGTAAGTTCCATAAACGTCAATTGGGATCATTTCCAGTAAGGATATAGTCTTACTCTTAGAAAAATCTCACATGCTAGTTTGATACATTAAACAAATAGTATTTTGAAGAAAGGTCTGGAATATTCACGCCTAATCAAAAGCAATGAAGATATTTTCTGTTTACATATTTTACCAAACCAGTTTAGTACTTCAAAGGCTCTTGTATGCTGGAACTCTTTTCAAAATATTCATGATTTTTCCCGAAAGTTTACATAAATCTTCATTCTGCTTTTAAAACATTTTAAAAAGAAACATGTGTTCAATTTTTTTAAAATGTTGCAAAATATTTTTTAATTTATATCCTAATACTCATTAGGTAACACACAGGAGAAGGTTTTCATCTTAAGTAAACTTTTGAATTTACATTTTCTTGGGTTGGGGCTGGGTGGAGTTAAGCCACAAGAGTCTTTGAAGATTTGGTCCAACCATGTTATTGCCCTTTTCATCCGCTGAACATATGGCTTGAAAACAACATTTTTTTTTTAAAAAAGTGAAATAACTTTCCCAGTAGATCATTCATCACAGTGAACTATATTTCAATGTGGAATTTATGACTACTTCAAATGAGCAGTAAATTGGTGTTTTACCCAATTTAACATCTAAGTCTGCAGTTCAAATAAAGGCCAATGGAATTTGAAAGTCATGATCACCCAACTGTGTATTAATATGTGTATTTTATGTAATGATTGTGTTTTTTAACTATGTTGTAACCTGCCTCAAGCTGTGAGGAAAGGGGTAAGAAATAATAATAATAATAATAATAATAATAATAATAATTTGTCCTTCAAAAGACAATTGCACTCTCTCTCTCTGTGAAAGAGAGTGCACACTCATGAAAGAAATTATCTTAGTTAATTCCCTAATGATTTTGATGCCTACATAGCCCCAACAATATTTAAGGGAACATAGTGATAGAGAGATAATTTTGAAAGAGATTGCTTGAACATATTTTAAGTTTAACAACACAGATGCTCTGAGATTCTTAGGTGCTACGATTTTAGAGTTGCCCAAAAGGTTAGGAAGACCTTGAGAGGCCCTGAAGGAGGAGAAAAAAATTGCAAGTCTCTCCTTCACTGTGCATGCAGCTATGTGTTCAATAAAGAAAGAGAGGAAGCTGGGGAGATTACTACACATGGCATTTAAACCACGATTACAGCCAGAAAAAAAGTGCCTTTGGGGATACTTATTGCATGATGCCTTTGGCTCATAGCTGCTGTGTCCCCCAAGAGTGGTTAGAGCATCCCTTTTCATTGAGCTCCCAAGTGTGCTAGGTGTGAAATGTTGTTGTGGGTGCAGATGCAATATTGGCAGTTATGTGGTCTCACAGTCTCCCCTTTGCTATTCCGAAGCAGCCTGTTTGCCTTTTCCCCCTATTTCCATTTTTTAAAAAACTCAAATTGCATTAGTAGAACTCCAGAATTGTGTTACAAAGTAAAAACTAAATAAAATAAATAAACTGGAAAGGGATGCTGGGTAGGGCACATGGCAGGGAGGTGGGGTTGAGCAGGGAGTGTGGAAGAGAGAACCATGGTAGAAGCAGTCCCAGTCACTTGACTGACAAAATGTATGATCACGGTTTCTCATTCATTGATATATTTCCATTTTTTAAAACTGATGTGATTGTGGTGATAATGGGAGTTGTGTGGTAATTAGAATTAAGCTGTTCAGGGTGGTGAGGGAGCTGATGCAGGCTTCCCCTGTGCCAAATCCCTTACTTAACCCTATGACAGCCTGCTGTGAAGCGTTTAACAACTACTTTGTAGATAAAATCTCTCAGATAAGAGCCGACTTAGATGCCGGGGTTTTAACAGAAAGTATAGATGAGGTGTCCAGCGACTCTGTCGATGTAATTATACTGGATCAGCTCCAATCCGTGAGTACCAATGACGTGGACAAGCTCCTTGGCAGCATGAGGAAAACAACCTGCCCTCTCGACCCTTGCTCATCATGACTGGCCG
>CM034706.1:178246232-178260222 GCA_020142125.1 Phrynosoma platyrhinos | reverse complement strand
GTCCCTTGGCCCTTAAAGGGGAAAGGTTGCCTACCCCTGTTTTACAGAAAAGTCATTTCTCAGTAGTTTTGTCCTGGAACTCTTCCATGGTGAAACTTTCTTGTGAAATATCCCCACATTGTTAGATTTCTAGCTGATTTTGTTGTTTGTTTCTAACTTACTGCAACACTAAAACAAACCTATCATGGGGTTTTCTTGACGAAATGTGTGCACATGACATGGCCAGGGCTTGTATCAACCACTGTTGTAATTGCCAACTTGAGTGAAGATGAACAACAGCATTTAGCCCCAATGTGGGCTACTCAACCTAACATTTATTGTCCCAAAACATATATTGGTGAGTATACAAGGCAGGGCTTTCTCTGTAGTGGTATCTCAGTTATGGAGCTCCCTCCCAATGGTAGTTGGGGGTGGCACCAACTCTACTGAGTGTCTAATGGCCAGCCAAAACTAAATTATTTCATATGATCCTGAAAGTCAGTTTTCAGGTTGACTTTTTTAAAAAAATTGTTTGATATCTCAAATGAGAGTCAAAGAAGGGGACAACATAAATTAAAGCAATTTTGGAAAAAAACCTTAAATCCTCAACAGACTGATAGATAATAAACAAATATTTTACTACATGATGATGATGATGATGATGATGATGATGATGGTAATACTAATACTAATACTAATACTAATAACACTGTTGAATCTAAGTAAGGACATGAGACTGGTTATTAAGTATTAGCAATAGTGATTCAATCACAATTTAATAACCTTCACAAAATCTTCAGTAATGTAGACTTTGGTATTATAGCTGTGTCTTTCTGATTTATTGCCCTCTTATACTAACTAAAGTTTTATCCAAACATACTGCTTAAGTACACAGAATTAGCACATCGTCAATGCCATATAAATGGAACAACATTGTGAGATACTCATTTTCCTCACTGGAATGTCAGTGGAGACATAGGGAGATTTACTACATTACCTCCAAATATATTTTGGAAAGATAAGAGGGTCAAATTCTATTTTCCTTCACTGGAAATACAAGTGTACAGTGTACAGACTAACATGGGACAACAGTTTAGAGTTGCTTTACTTGTCTGTGCAACGAGATGAGCTCTGCTCACAACCAACTCTCAAATATGGTATCGCCTGAAAACCTATACCAATCTTTTATACCACAAATCATAGGTTTGCACTACCCACACATATTGAGCCAATATGTGTCCGAATATCCCACAGACCACTTTAATTCCTAAAGATGAAAGTATTCCTCTGACTCTGCCTGCAGTTACTGGAATGTTTCTTTGCAAAGTTCCTTTGCAAAGTTAAGGCCACTGTTTCCATGGTATTCCTGATTTAAGACTGTAATTTCCCAGAATATCTCAGGAAGAAAATAACAAGAATCTTAATCTGGTGACATGACATCATTCTTAAAATACACACACATTCAGGACCAGCTATAAAGTTAGTTGGATGTTGTCCTAAGCATACTTTGTTCCATAGATAACTGCTTCGACAAAACGCGGGATACAAATAAAATTATTATTATTATTATTATTATTAGATAGAAAAACTAGCGCTCCAAGCATATGGCACATTTTCTGTTAAATTAATGCCATAATACTTGGATTCTTTATAAAAGCAAGGAAATCATGACTTGTTGCTATGAAGTTCACTATAGGACATCTTTTGTTTGAGGGATGTGAACAGTCCAAATTTCATTTTATAGTATTCTTATTTTATATATGTGTTTATTGTTGTGTGCCTTCAAGTCATTTCTGACTTAGGGCAACCCTATCACAGGGGGTTTCTTGGAAAGTTTCTTCAGAAGGGGTTTGCCATTGCCATCCTCTGAGGCTAAAAGAGTGTGACTTGCCCAAGATCACCCAGTGGGTTTCCATGGCTGAGTGGGGATGCGAAGTTTGGTCTCCAGAATCATAGTCCAACACTCAAACCACTACATCATTCGCTCTCTCTATCTAACAACATTTAAAAACTACATCTAATAACAATACAAAAAAATCTATACAACTAATGCACACATCACAAAAAAACTTAACACAAAACAACTACAGCTACTGTTCCCTCCCTTAACTGAAGATCATAACTCACAATTACTTTAATATAATTCATATATATACTTGTATGGTCAGCATATTACTACTCTATGAAACCTAAAATTGATACATTTCTCCATCTTTGTTTCAAAAAAGCAATAAACATGTCCTGGTCCTTCTTAAAATTTATCAAAGGTTTATACTTAATCAGCAGTATCAATCTGTCCATTTCAGCAGATTCAAAAATGTTAACCAACTAATCTTCTTGTATTGGAATATCAGCTTTTTCCATCTGTGGGCATAGTCCAATCCATCTTACAGTAATAATCATATTGTAACATTCTTCCATATAGTCTCTCTAGTTGTCCTTCCATCATTGGCAGTAAGTAAAACTCTGGTTTCTTCTGGAATTTTATCTTTAAAATATCTTCCAACATCATCCAAATTTCAGATGAAACAGACGGAAGATGTTTATGCAAATAAGCTGTGTGATCACAACATGTATGAAACTATGGATTGCTTTACTTCTTGCATGTTGCACAAGATGAGTATTTAAGGCTGAATAGAGAATACTGGCACTACCTTTCTGTGGTGGTGGAAATGTGTGATCTTGTAAGGCAAAAGACTATGATATGGTAGCATTGATGTTGGTAAGGCTTTTGCTGAGGAGTCAGACTAAATCTGCCAAAGTGCTACTGGATCACAGCACTAGTAGAGGGTGACACTGGAAGAGGATCTCTGAAAGCCAATAGCAGTGGCACCATACTCTAAAGGAGTTACTATTTCACAGATATAAAATCTATTCCAAATATGGAAAACAAAACAACTGCTCTCAGATTGAAAATGTTCAGTAAATATTCTGATCCTCAAGAAAAGTGAAACCATTGGACCACTGCAGCGTGTTTACATGGCCAAGCTGAGATTTAAACCCTAGTCTCCAGAGTCATAGTCCAATGGTAAAACAACTACACCATACTGGCACTAACTATTAGTAAACAGTGGGTTATATTTGTATGGTCTATATATGGGCTTTCCAACCACCATTTCAATGTTTTGATGAATTGCCCTCAAACAGCTGGGATAGGAATAAAATTAAATCTTTGTCTTCTGTGTTTGTATAAATCTTTCTCTGCATTACTAATCCTTTAATACAGACAATTCTACTTCCAACATTGTAATCCCTGATTATTTTAGAATGTCAATTTAATATTATAATTCACTTATAATTTTATTTTTTCATTATTTCAGAACTCAAAATTTTGCAGATTTAAAAGCTAGTATGAAACTTGATTTTAATATACAAATGATGGATTCCAAGTTCAGTATCACAGATTTTTATTTAAATCTCCTGGCAGGAAAATTTAAATTTCAAAATGAGGATAGGGGCTGCATCTGCACTGCAGAAATAATGTAGTTTGGCACCACTTCAACTGCCATGGCTCAATGCTATGGAATGCTGAGATTTGTAGTTTTGTGATATATTTTGCCTTCTCTGTCAGAGAGCTCTGGTGTTGCAACAAACTACAAATCCCAGGATTCAATAGCATTGAGACATGACAGTTAAAACGGTGTCAAACTGCATTATTTCTGCAGTGCATATGAAGCCAGAGATAACTATATTTTGCATAATTTTCAAAATCTTCATAATGATTTGGATATCAATTGTATCTTAAATATAGGCACTTTCATTTGAAATAACATGATATCATGTGTTTTCTCTGACCTAGCAGACTGTGTGTACATGTGCGTGTATTCACTTTCAAGTCGCCTATTGATTTATGGTGACTTATTATGACCCCTTGAGTTTTATTGTGTTTCCTTAGGCAACAAATACACAGAGGTAGTTTGCCATTGCCTTCCTCTGAAATACAGCACACAGTACCTGATATTCCCTGGTGGGCTCTCATCCAAGTACTAACCTGATCCTGCTTAGCTTCCAAGATCTGATTGATCTGGAGTCTTCAGGGTACTTAAGCTAACCTAGATGACTATTATTATAAAAAGAAATACTGATATAAGACTGTGCCTTTATATATTTCTCCTATTTCTTGAATCCCACATAACAGGGGCACTTCTCTTTGGTAAAGAACTGAAAATCTACTTCACACAGGAATATCACACTGTAATGCATATGGAATAAAAAAGTAAAATGTTTCAGTCTGCATAATTTTTGTTGACTGAACTGGACATTTACTAAACATTTCTACTCAATTCAATCTAAAGTTAGATTTAAACTATCAATTCTTAAATGTAAGTGTACTTATTCTGTGTTAGAATGCTGTTGTTGGATTTGAACTAATATTTCTGCCCAACAGTTCTAGTAAAAAAAAAGTCTAAACTCTATCCAGCTTTTGAATTGGACTGTTAATTAAAATACCCCTATCTTAACTAACACTTGAAATGGGATATAAACTCTTTGAAAACAACAAGCTCTTAAGTGTCTTTTGATAACAAACTAGCATTTCAAAATGAATGTTTATTGTTTAAAATTGTTCTGAAAAAATAAATAATAAAATGAAACAAAAATTCAGTATGAACTGTTTCTTTCATACTCCAGGAGAATCAAAATTAATAGGAGGCCTGTTTTCTGTTCTTTAAAATGACACATTGTAATAATGGGTCTTAACTTTGACAGCCAGTACATAGTGTTTATTCTTTCTTTGAGGCACATGCTGCTATACTGAACCTTCTCTTCAAGTTCTTCCTTTATGTAACTTCTTATTAAAGAAAGCATCTAGATTAAACATCATAATGAAGCCAGTTTTAACCTTGTAAAAAAAATGGAGTTGAGGGACCACCATCATCATCATCATTGTTGTTGTTGTTTGTTTATATGGTGCCGTAAGTTTTACACAGCATTTTACAAAGTCATACCAAAATACAGATAAAAACCTGCCTATGGTGTACAATCTAAAATTATATTACCATACGTTCATTTCTTATCAGTGGCAACTGGGGGCTCTGATTTGTTTGGGTTGGTTCATTCCTCCTGGGTATTAGTTTCAACCTTAAAGGAGCTATCCAAGATGCCAAAGTTATTTTGGGAACGTGGTTGGTATGTCGGGTAGCTTTTTAAAAGTTCAGACTTAAACTTGGAGCAAATTCTCTAACCAACTCACATCAAAGCCACAAACCACCAAAAACTGTGGTTTATAACTGAAAATGGCCTGTATTTATGATGCATGAGTAGACACCTTCTTATAGAACAGCACTTTGCTTTTGTATTGCTCATTCCCCATGTTCTGCCCATACTCTCCTTCCTCCCAGCCGGCTGTAATTGGTTCATTCCCTCTCTCCCATCCCTACCATACTAAGCATTACTGTTACCTAATGGAAGTACTTACAGTCAGCACAGGGCTGCCTCAGTGTCACATGTGTGGGCTTCTTATGATATTGCCCTTCCTGTCCCAAACTAACATATGTTTCAGAAGGACACCAACAAAGGTCACTCTTTTTAATGGACAAAGATCATCTACCGTAATTGCTCCCAGCCTAAATCCACACTCAGTTGCAGAGAGGTTCCATTGACCTGGTGTACATGACCAAAAAAAATGAAATGTGTACATGACAAAAGACACATGTTAGAACAAACAGTCCCTCTTTTGGTATGTGCTTTTTTTCTTTCAGCCCCCTGCAGTGATAGGCACAGGTATGATTCAGGTAACAAGAAATACATCACAACATTTTCTTGTGGGTTACTACTTTCATGAATGACTATCAAATGGTGGGAACATATGGATTATCCTTAATACTGCCTATTTATCAGGTTTCCAGGGAGATGTATGGCTGTTATTGGAGACAGAGCACTGTGCTAGGTGAGGCTTTGATTTGATTGTTGAGAGCACTAAACACATTGCAATTGTGTTTAGTCTCTCTCTCTTTCTCTCTCTAATCTGGGAATTGTTTCAAAGAGATCCCTGAAACAGAGCTAAGAATAAGTTCACGCATGTAGAATCACTCACGGAACACAACATATAGTGAATTACATGAGACAACCATAATATTATGGAGCAAACTTTGATGTCTTTTCAAGAAACATCTCTCAAGTACAGATTGCTTTTGAGTTCAGATGAGAAGAGATATCAATCCTTATGAGTGGATTTGTGAATCACCCAAAAGACAAAAAAATTAAACAGAGGATACAGAGAAAAAAAAATCCTTAATAAATATTATGGATTTTATAATCTTTTAAAATATCAGAATGTCTGGCTTGGCTCTTTGTGAACAAAGTCCACAAATGGTATCATTGATATGAATTAAAATGCTCCTGTTGGCATGGATATAGTTTGGATACAGGCTTAGATGAAGATTTTGATTATGGCTGCAGATTCTGGGCTGCCTCATACAAATGGAAATATGAAAACTGACAAAAGTCTAAAATTGTCAGCATCATATAGAAACTGTGCTTAAAAGGGAAGTTGATTAAGGGGGAATGCAGATGGGTGGGCCTGGACTGACCTGGTAAGCGGAAGATTGGGGCTGTGGCTGCCCCATGCCTCAGCCCCAATCCACCCTTTTGACGGCTCTGAAAGGAGCAGCAAAATGTTGGTCCTTTCAGAGCTGGCAAATAGGGTGCCCAAAGAGCTGCTGTGAGGCTCTTCTGCACCCCTTCCAGCGCAGTGTGCCAAGACACTGCGTCGTGATGATGTCTTTAGGGAGGGGTTGAGGCAGTCAGCATGCAGCTGCCCCTCCCCTTCCCTGCCTCCAAGATGGGGCAAAGGGCTGTCTGTAAGACACCCTAAGTCTGGAGATATAATGGGGTTACTATTATTGTTTAAGTCTTTGGGTAAAAGACTATTGTATTATTTTGATCTACCATTTAAGAACTTTAAAAGGAAAATTTCAGCTTCTTTTAGCATTTGACATGCCTCCTCAAAAATAACATGCAATATATTTTAATAACATAGAAAATCCATAGGAAATTATTTGTCATAACCAGGAATTTCTTTGCAAGAAGAAATTGCTCAATCATTCTTAAGCAATAATGCAATTATGTATGTAACATTCTAGTATCTTTCCTTTTCTCATTAGAAACATCTTTCTCTTGTTGCCTGTCTTTGTGCAACAATAATCAACTAATTTGTTTATGGATAATCCTGTCTCCAGAGATACTTCTTAATACCTGCAGTCTCCTCACTGGATTCCTAGTAACCTGTGAGTCAGCACAACATATCTTCATTGAGGTTTGGTCATTCACATGCCAAGCATCTGACTGGAGCAGCCCATGTGACATCTAAGTATGATCTATCTTCACTTGTTGGTTCTTCCATGTGGGGACACAGCTGTTTGGACTGTGGAAGCAGCTCATACTATGAATATTATACATCCAAATTCTAGGGCTATTCCAAAAGAATAGGAGGAGGAGGAAAGAAGGGAGGGAAGGAAAGGAGATTGTCAATCATTCCTTTTATGAATGTTCCTTGTACTTCATGTGGTAGCCTAGACTACTGAACTAAGAATGAGGGACATTACTCTACACGTTTCTGTGACTCCCCCAAGCTCACTGCTGGCAACCCCCCCCCCCCCCCCCCGACCCAAACTATTTTTGATTCTTTCTTGGAGGGCACATAAAAAGTTTAGTGTTAACCCTCCTCTCTAATCCAGTTGAAAATGGCTTAGCCAGAAAACCTAGAAGTGGAAACTGGAACCAGACTTCTGGTTCTTTCTGAATGTTATTTTTGTCTGATTTCCGGCTACAAACGTGGAGGCACAATCCACAACTAGTATGTGGAGTGAAATTGCCCCCTCTTTACTGCAGTTACCCACCCTGGTCTATGGATGTTTTTCAAGGGCTATGAGTTCATGTGATCCAGAATGGAAAAATATGGCCTTAAGTCCTGCTTTCAGTATAGTGGCTCTGGATAAACAACTCTCTTTCACTGCTGACTTTAAATCCATAAAATGGGAACATACTGTATCAACGACTGGCCACACTGTGTTTTTTTTTTTTTAAAAAGAAGAGTGACCTCATTTTCCCATTTCTTCCATGTGATGTAACTGCTGTAAACAGTTTTCTTTTGACATGAGTCATATCAGGCCCTGCAAGTGTGTGCAAAGATCTGCATGCATGCACATTTTCATCCCTTTTAACTTCAGTTATCAGTCATGGCAGGGTTTTTTTCTGTAGAAGTCTTGAATTTGGTGAGGGAGGAAGTCCAAAGATTGCCAAAGTGTGAGGATCCCCAAAGTTCTCATAATGCATGAAGAGCTTCACTGAAACAAGGCAGAATGATTAAATAAAAGAAATAAATTCAAGTGTGATGGATAGGTTTTTGGCTATTCTGGACTAGAGGCTGATCCAAACTGGACTGAATAAGTTGCATGAGCTCCCTTTTTGATCTCTAGATTCTTCAGTAAGATGAAAGAAAACTAACTGATTCAAGAAAAGGGGGGGGGGGATATTCATTCCAGACTTGTCTAGCACATTCCAAATGACATCCAGTACCTTCTAAAACTTTGCTAGCATGTCTCTATTTAAGAACATCTGTCCATGCTATTTACTTTTGTTTCCAAGAGGGGGAAAAAATCCCTTGGTGGACGCCAACTGACAGAGTCTTATAAAACCAGAAACTCCTTTAGTGCTTTTTGATCTGATCCATCCTCTTGTTTAGACTGTTAGAATTAAATAATTTAAGCACTGGCAGTGACATTTTTGCATAAGCACTAAGGGTTCTTATTCAAGCACGAGAAGTTTCATTTTAGTTGGATCTTGTCCTTAACAAATACTCTACCATTATTTTTAAAAGGCACATAACAGCTAATTTAAAACTTTTTTCAAATAGAAATGCACATACCCTGCTAGTTATTTAGTTTTTTTCCTATTACATGCCTTTTGCACATATATGGCCTCACATTTGCCACAGTCTGGAAAAGTTACTTTTTGGACTACAGTTCCTCAGATCCACCAGCCAGCCTAGCCACTGGTCAGGTGGGTGGGCTGGGAGATTTTGGAAATTGCAGTCCAAAAAAGTAACTTGTTCAAGCATTTACTTTAGCCCATAAGATGTATGTGTCTGCTTATATAAAATCATATAGGTAACATTCTTTAAATTGGTTTCAAAATGTATTTGTTAATTTTCCTTGTTTCTCATTTTTCCTCCATTCCTCACCTCCTGTTTATAATTTTTCTTTGCTCTGCATGATCTCAATGTATCTTGCCTGATTTAAATTGTAAACCTGTAGGCAAGGACTATTAATCTGCTCCATTTCAGGTTGAGCACTATTTTTCTTTTTGAAGACCAAGGCAAAGAGGTTATTGAGTAGTTCTGTCCTCAGTTAGCATTTTGCCATCTTTCCCACATAATGCCCCTGCCATTTCTTTGTTCTTTCTTTTGCTAGGGATATAACAAAACAAAAAGCCCTCTTCGGCCTCGGTCCCACTATGATTTAAAACAAATTGCTGATTGGGTTATATGTCTATTGTTCCTACTTGAAACCGGTTCCGAACTGACTGCACTCAGTTTCAGTTGTGATGAAGTGAGGCAAATGCAAAAGAACTGCTCTTTCCTGATACTATTTTTTTGCTGGTTCTTTTGAAAAGAAGTGATTAGAAGCATGTTCAGCAAGTGGGAATGAAGGACCTAAATCACATCAAACTGAAGGGGAGGGATTACTGTGGCAGAGGGTTGGCACATCCCTCACCAGTTTTTGGGGAAATCCACCATTTCCCCCCCCCTCCCCTTTCCCAGGACCCATCCTACATTCCAACCTTCTGTCCAAAACACCCTCCATTCTGAATTTGACTAGGAAGCATGTCTTTCAAGTTTATAAGGCTAAGGGGGGGGCACCACCTCAACCCCCCATGTCTTTCAAGTCCTGCAAAGCTGTGAGGGCAGCACCTCACCCAGGACAGAGTCCTCCATATGACACCCATGGCTGATGCATCACAGGGGAGAGTCCTCCATATGACACCCATGGCTGCATGCATCCCAGGGGAGAGTCCTTCATATGACACCCATGGCTGATGCATCCCAGGGGACAGTTCTCCATATGACACCCATGGCAGCATGCATCCCAGGAGAGAGTCCTCTGTATGACACCCATGGCTTCAAGCATCCCAGGGACTTGGAGGACATGGGGAGTTGAAGTTTTGCAGAACTTGGAGGACATGCTTCCTAGTCAAGCTCAGAATGGAGGGCATTTTGGAATTCCTCCTGGACAGAAAGTTGGAAAGTAGGGCGGGTCCTGGGAATGGAGGGGATGGGAAATGGTGGATTTCCCCCCAAACCAGTGACAGATAGGATACTAGTGAGGGATGGGATTCTGGCTAGAGCACCCATGACTTCCTCCTGTATTTTCTTCAATGTGTTGCTGCTTATGTCACTGATGACATGTATATGATTGGCTGGCATTTTGAAGAGGCAGAAACTAATAGGAATGACAATCATGCCAAACAAGAAGCAAATAAAGAAAAGACCCACTTCCATAGTGGGAACGACACATGGACTGGCATTGATTCACCAACCCAGAGTGAAAGCGAATTGCAAACTAGATTAAATGTATGTGGGAATGAGCCCCTAATTGTTTTTAATCACTCTAGCAAACCTGAGCTTGTTATGTGCCTTACTTTTTTGACATTCTCCTTACACATACTATTCCTTTGAATTCCTTTTTTGTGATTTCCACTTTTTCCCATTTCTTGTACATGTCCCCTTTAAATCTTAGCTCAGTCAAAAGTTCTTTAGACATCCATCCTGATTTCTTGAAACACCTCCCATTTTTCCTCCTGGTTGGAACAGTTTAAATTTATGCCTTCAATATCTCGCTTTTGCAAAACTCCCATCCATCCTGGACTCCCTTCTTTTTTAGTGTTCCTGACCATGGGATCACCCCCAGTATTTCTCTAAGTTTACTGAAAATGGGTTTCTAAAGTCTAAAATGTGTGTTTGACTATGCTTGGCTTCTGCTTTCCACTGTCTAACAAACTCCAGGAAAACATGGTTACTCCCATGTAATCTAAGGATCCTGTCACTTTCACTTCATTAACGAGATCATCACTGTTGCTTAGTATCATATCTAAAATAGCTGATCCCCTTGTTGTCTCTTCCACCTTCTGGATAAAGAAATTGTCTTCAAAGGAAGTGAGGAATCTGTTGGACCTTATGACCTTGTCAGAGTTGGATTTCTAGCAACTATCAAGATACTTGAAATCTTCCCTCTCTACTACATCTATCCTTTCTGAATTGTTGGTTGTCTTTTCCATGAAGACAATATCCAAGCCCTTTGGCTTGGGGGTTAGACCCCATAATGTCATCACTGTTGTTTCTCTTCATTTTAATTTTTACTTAGATGCTCTTAAACTGGCTTCCAGGATTTAAGTCCAGGATCTCTTCACAGGTGTAAACATTCTTGACATATAATTCTATTCCTCTTCTTTCCTTGTTTGATCTATTTTTATTAAATAGGTTATACCACTCTATTAATATATTCCAGTCATGACACAACCCATTAAGTTTCAGTAATGACTATTATATTACATTTGCTTTGCTGTGTTAAGAGTTCAAATTCATCTTGTTTGTTTCCCATGTTCTGTACATTCATATAGTAACATCTAAGACCATGAGTCATTCCTCCTGGGTGCTTGTTTAAGGTGTTGTTTTTTTTGTTGCCTCTCACTGTTGGGCTCTTATACTATTCACCCAGTTCTCTCTATAACATTAGAGAACCATTATCTCCAACATTTGCTGAACACTTGCTCTCAAGAATACTGTCACCCTACCTCACATAACTCAGTTTAAATTCTCCTTGATCAGGTGTGTGAAATTCTTAATAAAAATGTTCCTGCCAACTGCTGTCAGGTGCAACTCATCACTTGCCAGACATCCATCTTCATGAAACCTAACACCTTTATATGCCTCCTCTGAGGATTGGCAGGCCACCCCGGGAAGTGGAGGATTGAGGCCGAGGCTGCTGGATGCCTTGGTCCGGATCCTCCCTTTTGCTGCCTTTCAGACCTGACAAAAAGGGTGCCCTAAGAGCTGTCGCGCTGCTCTTTAGCATCCCTTCCAGTGCAGTGCATTAAAAGACTGCACCGGAAGGATGTCCTGACGCTGTGCACTGTGCATAACTGCGCACGGCATCAGGAAGTCTTTGGGGAGGGGTTGAGGCAGCCACTATGCGGCTGCCCCTCCCCATCCCTGCTCCAGGACAGCCCAAAGTGCCCATCTGTAGAGACCCCAAGTCTCTGAGTTACTATATCTTTGCATAACACTGTGCCCTAGCATTCATGAAAGTAAGGAAATCATTGCAGGGAACAGATTGTAGGGGGAGACAGAAGCGATAGCCCTCTGTTCATTCTTCTTCAGCCTTCTGGCCCTCTCTCACAGTTAGAACAAAAACCTATGTGTACTACAGAGCTTGGCTTACAGCCTTTAAACTGGACTGTACCCTCATGAAAGTTGCTATCTCATCACTGGTGTTGAAATAAAACTCAGTCTAATTCACTTCTGTGCTTTCGATGAGCTTCATAAATAAGCCAATAAAGATATGTGAGATTATTAAGGGTTTCCAGCCTTCTCTGACTGCAGCAATTTGTGAAGTATAATAAAACATACATAAGCATAAGTACTGAATAAATGTATTTATTTTTCAAGTTTGATTTCATGATTAAAGCTGGTGTCTATTGCTGGACAGAAAGGAATTATCATAGAGTTCTTGTATGAAATTGAGTATTACCAAGAAAAAGACAGCAAATAAAATTTTACTATTGCTTATTGCCACATGTATGGTAATAAACTGTTTAAAACAAATTGCTTTGTAACTTCAAATCAGCCTACACAGCTAGAACAAATATGTCAAATTGCTAATCTCTTGTGGGACAGACATAAAAATGGAAATAGGCATTGGTTTTGATGATTTGGATATAGTTGACAACTGTTTGCACTGGGAACATCAGATCTTTGTGGTGCCAGGAGTCTTGTTTTTTCTACATCTAGGATACAAAGGTGAATAAAAAGATTTTTTCTGTCCCCAAACCAACCGGATTTCCTTCCTTGTATATGTTATAAGTATAAAACAAAACCAAAAATTGCAAAAATTCCAGATAGCAATATCAATCTTTTGGATTCAATTTGCATTGAGGTAGGTCAGACTCCTGTTGAGCAGTGATGAATGTGTTACCTAGAGTAGTTACAAACTTGTTGTTTTGTATTCACAATCCCTTTGTATTCACAGACCTAAGGTTTACGCTGGGATTGTGATAATATTCCTAGCTCTATTTACCAGGAAGCAAATGCTACTACTGAAGGAGATCTGTTCCCCTCTCCATTAGGAAACAGCTGGTTGAGGTCCCACCCATTCCTATTGGGCATGAGGGGGAATTGTAGCAGGGGCCCTCTTCTCCCTGTTACACTAGACTAGAAGTTGCTCAAAGGAAGACGTGGAACTGTCAATTAGTTGCTTCCCAATTGACAGGGAACAGATTCCCATTAATTGCAGTGGCTGCTTCCAAGTAAATGGGGAATGGGTAGACTGGGACAGGATGCACTGAATAGAACCATAACTATGGTGTTTACACAAGTGTAAATCCCCAATGGGATTCTGGACAATATCTAGGTTTTGCTGGAAGATTTTTGCTTTCTCTTCCCCCCCTCCTTAGATAGATAGGGATTTCCTGCATGCAAACTCCTCCCTCCTTCCCCCCCTCTTTCTCCCTCTTTCTCATTCAAACTAATCATGTGATTTAGGTCACTCCCCCTTTGGGACTAACAGACATTCTCGCAAAGATTTTCAGCTGAGCTGTTCCCAGCTTCCTGCTCTCTCAGTCTTCTTTTGAAAGGTGGTGAGATAAAGATCTCTTTTCTACTTGAATTATTCACTAGCTAGATTAGGATATGGCTTTATTTATATAGAAAGTAAAACCATTAGTAAACTTTTGCTTTTAAACGACAAACTAAGTTTGTAAGGTGGAAGCTACTGTGGCCCCTGCTGAATATGTTCAT
>CM034706.1:178224516-178241341 GCA_020142125.1 Phrynosoma platyrhinos | reverse complement strand
GGGTTTTCTTGGCATGTTTCTTCAAATGGGGGTTGCCATTACCATCCATTGAGGGTGAGAGTGTGTGATATGCCCAGGGTCACTTACTTGGCCGCAAATTGTACATACTCCAGAATGCATCACCTAGTATATTGGCAGTCCTTCCCCCCAACACTTTCTCATTTTCCCCCGTTGGAAGAGGGGTAGTCTTATATGGTGAGTATATCCCAAACTCTATATTTTAACTGGAAAAGTTGGGGGTCGTCTTATATGCCCAGTCATCTTATACGCCAGAAAATACGGGTAAGTTGAGATTTTGTCATCTGTGCTCCAGTCATTGTCCTTCTTGTTTCAGCTCCCTAAGGATGCCATGGGACCCGATTAGTAACAGGCCAAAGAAGGCGTTTGGGAGCAATTGTTGCAATAGCACTGGTTATATCTTTATTCCACTTATTGATCAGGGCTTCAACAGGATCAGGTTTGGTACCAGCCATGAGACTCTTCAAGGCTTTCTGGAATTCTAAAGGCTCCATTAGCCTTTGAGGGTGGTCTATCTTAATAGGCCTATCAGCCCTGCAGGTACAGATAGTAGCTGTGATACTAACTCTGATGAGAAAATGATCTGTCTATTACAACTCAGAGATGTTAATCACTTCCGCCCACAGATCTGTATGCTCCAAGATGAAGACAGCATCAACGATGTCTTCAGCTGGCACACTAGTTAAAACTAGTGTGCCAACCATGCCCTTTCCTTGAGAAGTCAGATCTGGCTACAGTGACACATGCTTTGATTACATCTAGTGTCTACATGGGTCTCCATTTGGAAACTGTTCAGAAACTACAGCAGGTCCAAAGTGCTGTGTGCAGGCTGCGGTTGGGTACAACAATCATGTGACCACCCCTCCCATTGAAACAATTGCATTGGCTACCGGTTCATTTCTGGGCAGAATTCAAAATTCTGGTTTTGAACTTTAAAGTCCTACATGGCTTGGGTCCAGAGTAGTGGTTCCCAAACTTTGGTCCTCCAGGTGTTTGGGACTTTAGCTCCTAGAATTCCTGACTGTTGGCCAAGCTGGATGGAGCTTCTGGGGGTTGAAGTCCAAAACACCTGGAGGACCAGGTTTTGGGAACCACTGGTCCAGAGTATCTGAAAAACTATCTCATTATTCAAAGAATAGCCATGTTAGTCTGTAGAATCAGTATTTAGAGAGATCTTGTAGCAGTTTTGAGACTAACTGAAAGAAAGAATTTAGCAGCATGAGCTTTTGTAAACTAAAGTCTACTTCCTCAGATGCATATGGACTTCCTTCATATGCATCTGAGGAAGTAACTTTTGTCTACAAAAGCTCATGCTGACAACTTCTTTCTTTCAGTTAGTTTCAAAGCTGCTACAAGATCTCTCTACATACATTATCTCCTTATATAAATGAGGATGTGCATTGAGATCTGCAGGGGAGGGCTCTCTCATAGTCCCTCCACTTCTAGACTTTGTGTCTATCCACTGTAAGTATGACTCTTCCTTAAATTCTCATTCACATCAATAATTTCTTTTCAGCAGTGAAAATGGTTTTCAGACTTCAGGCTACTCCTTCCCCAGCCTTTGCCTTTGCATGGAGTGGGACAGTACAGGCTGAGTATTCTTTATTCAAAATGCTTGCCACCAGAAGTGTTCCATATTTTTGATTCAGATTTTGGAATATCTGTATTTGTATATATATACATAATGAGATATATTGAAGATAAGACCCAAAATTAACCCTAAATTCATTTATGTTTCATATACATCCTATGCACATTGCCAGAAGGTAATTTTATACATTATTATTTTGTGCATGAAACAAAGTTTGTGTACATTGAATCTTCAGAAAGCAAAGTGTCACATATGAAAAAAAGTTTTGGATTTTGGCCTCACTTGGCCAACATTCTGGACTAGAGCATCTGAGACCTTGATAGGCAGCTTGTGCATGGATGAGAGGACCCAAGTTTTCAGCAGGGGTCTGTCTTCTAGCCCATGATGGCTGCTGCTTGGAGTCTTACTCCTGGAGTTCCCTTACCTTCTGGCTCTTCTGTTCCAAAAGTAGCTGTTCCTCTCTCAGGTTCCAGCTGCTTTTCCCCACTCACAGGAGCAATCTTTCCCAACACTTAACTCTTCCTTTCCTCTATATTCTCCCTTTGCCACCATTTGACCTCCTGCCATCTTCTGTCATGATTCTCTCCACCCTGTTCCTCTCCCTGCACTTCTGCTTACCTTCCATTCTCTTGCTCATTGCCTCTTTTCACCTTAAATCCCCTGATCTCCTCCTCTTCCTTTTGTTTCTGTTTGCCTCTTTTCACCTTAATCCCCTGCTCTCCTCCTCCATTTTCTTCTTCTTTGCCACCTTTCATTTTAATTCCTTGCTCTCTTCCTTCTCTACCTGCTGTAGCCTGTCAGTCCTTGTTGCAGCTGAAGCATCTCCTGTGCCTCAGCTGAAGTTGGATATGGTGTGGTATTTGGCCATGACCTGATTCCTGACATCTCCTGTGGTCTATAACCAGTCCTGCCATCAAATAGGAAGCAACAGTTTAAATGGGCACCAGGTGGCATGGCTAGAATATGGATAAAACTTGGACAACCAAGCAATATGGCAACCCTAACAATAACACTTTAGAAGATTTCAGTTTTTGCTACCAGTTCTGCTGCTGTTAATTTGTCTGTATATACATATGTTCCAAATTCTGAAATGCAGAAATACTTGCATTTTGTGGAAAGAAACCACATACCAATTCCATGACTGTTTACTTACTGGAAGGAAAAAATCAAATGACTAACTATATTTTCTGTAAATGTATTGTAGACAAAATCCTACCCAATTGGCACCAATGCCTTTTCTTTCTTTGAAAGCAATAGCTTGGTTATTTTCCCTTGTGTGTTACACAGTTCCCTTTGTATTATGAGAAATTTAAGAGAAGCTTCTTTCCAGAAAAAGAGGCTGTTATAGAATGTTACTGTGGTACTTACTGGTGACTTTATTATGAGATACTCTACTGTGAACTTCTTCAATTAGGAAAGAAAGTTTATTAGACTGTCTAAGCCCAGGAGAAGCCAGAAGCACTTCCTACAGCCCTGATTTATGGAAAGAAAAGAAAACTAGTGTGGAATAAAAGGAGATAGAAATCATGTAGAAGATCCCTGCAGCTCTACAACAGGGTGAATCCTTTAAATTATTTCTGAGTATGGAAAGGGTGTGAGGCTCTTCTATTTGGACATCCTATTGTCAGAGACTCAGCATATCTTCTGATATGGAGGGAGATCAAAATCTCAGGTTTCATGAGAAAGAAATCCTTTTGGTTATTTGTTGTGGGCAGGATGCTATTGGGCGAAAAAGGAGTGTGTGCTCTTGCTCCTCTTCCCCTGTCCACCCCTCCCTTTAACTGGCTTCTGATGGGGGTGGGAGTTATTCGTGTTTTTTTCACATTCACATTGTGCACCTAACCCCGTGAATGTGGAGGGCTGACTGTATATATTTTGTTAAAAATGAACAAAAATAATGTGTTGAAAAATGTCAAAAGCTTTAGCAAATCAGATATTGAATATACACTCTGTCCTCCATCTCACAGATTCTTCATCCACAGATTCAACTATCCACAGCTTGACAATATTAAAAAAATACATCCCCAAAAGTAAACCTTGACTTTACTCTTTCTTACAAGGGACACAAGTTTACTATAGGCCTTTGCAGACTGTCAGAAATAGTGCACATTAAATTGAGGCACTGCCCTGGCTCAGTGCTAGGGAATCATGGGAACTGTAATTTATTGTGGCACCAGAGCTCTCTGACAGAGAAGGCTCAATGTCTCAGAAAAATATACAATTCCCATGACTCCCTAGCACTGAGCCAGGGCAGTGCCTCAATTTAATGTGCACTATTTCTGGCAGTCTGCAAAGGCCCTACGCCATTATATTTAATGGGACTTGAGCATCCACAGATTTTGATATCCACAGGGGGTTCTGGAACTAAAACCCAATGGACACTAAGGGCCCAGTGTACTGGTGTTCTAAATATAATTTTAGTTTGTTCTTTCAGACAAGAAGAATTAGAACCAAACTGCAATCACATTATATCAGCTTCTGTCCCATGAGTTGTCTTTTTGTTAGGAAAAAAAATAATAATCAAATGCTTAAGCAGAGATTGTGGATGAGTAATTTTCAAACTATTTGTAGTAGTTACCGTCAAGTTATTTTTTATTTATGGTGACCCCAGGAGAATCTATTAAGGGGTTTTCTTGGCAAGATATGTTCAAAAGGGGCTTGCCAATCTATCTTCCTTTGAGACTGAGAGAGTATGACTTGCCCAGAGTAATTTCCATGGCTGAGCAAGGATTTGATTCCTGATCTCCAGAGTTATGGTCCAGTGCTCAAACTACTACACCATGCCTGCATTCTTTTTGAAATTTTACTTGAGTGGAATTATACTTCTAGGATTGGATACCAATCTATCTTCTGAGAATGAAAACACTCCATTTGTGGAAGAGTTCTTGAACAGCAGAAAAATTTCACAATGGCAGGGGGGCTAGTCAATTGTAGTTCATTTCTTCTTCTTCTGTAGTTCCATATAGCCCTACTAATCTTTTCTGAAAGTTTAGGAACCCTCAAGAACAGTGTGGGAAGAAGTTTGGGTGGCTGAAGAAGGAAGAAGAATTGAAAAAAACCCACACTTCCTTCCTTTCCATTGGTATGAGAATTCCAAGATGAACTCCACTGAGGGAATGTTTTCACCTTTGTAACAGAAGCTCAATCCAAGTTTTTACCTTTAGACATACAGTTCAGCAAGGCCGTTTTTGCAATGCTGGACTGCCATATGTATATGTGCATGTATATGTATTTTGTAATGCTGCACTTCCCATGTGTGTGTATATGTATATATAGGCAAAATAAAGCAATTTTTCACTCTAGGAAGCATATAGGTAATTTTGCAATAAAACAAAACATAACCCTTCCCCTGAACTTACATCATATAGACTGCATGAATGAGCTCTGAAAGCACCCATCACTAGCTTGGGGAGATCAAACTTTACTTTGGTCCTTCAGTCCAAACAGATTATCTGAAGCCTTACAGCAGAAATCATCATGTGAAATAAAATCCTAGTGTCAAGCAGTGTGCATTTGAGACTTCTGATTGATACGTAGATCTCAGGAATATGGAATCTGAAGCACAAGAGAAGGAATTTTACATTATACACTTTAACATTCAGCAGCTAGAGAAATACACTCCTGGTTGTGGGCTTGTAATAAGGCAGATCATTGACAGCACTCTTTATAGGGGTCTTCAATTAATGTCTTTAAAAATGTGCAACAAAGCACAGAATATGAATCATTCCGTACTTGTAGATAATAGTGGCAGAACAAAATTCCTGGACCAATTTACACTGTAGGTGGCCAAACCACATTTGATGAGAATGCAAATTCAGATATTTGATGCTTCCTTGGCTGTGGTACAGTTAGGAAGAGCTATACCCAAAAGATTTTTCTACACAAAGAGACAATTCGTGGCATCTTGTGGAGAGTAAAAATATGGCACAGATAGACTTTTACAAAAATGAGGATATACTTTTACTGGGCCAACTAGTGCACATAATGGTGTTAATTAGGCCTAATTACATCTGAAATTTTCTTCAGGTGCATGCATTCAAATAAAAAATAAAGGTTGTATTTAGAGCTGTGATTTTCTCTGTATTGTGTGTGTCAAAAATGCCTTTAATAGGTGATATAAAATAATTTTATATGCCTGTGGTGAATGCTAATTTACTATCTCTGGATATTCCCCATGCACTCAAATCCACAGCAGATTTTTATTGGATTTACATCAGATGAGATGCATGCACAATGTCATCTTTTATTTTTGCTTTGATGCAATAATTTATGAGTGTTTGGTATGTTGATTCATTTGACAAAAATAATGACATGGAGAGCTTGCTATTCACACTGTTTGTTCTGTCTGCTCAACTACTAGAATATCATAGCAAAAAGTTAGGCTTGGCAAGGCTTCAGGTTTGATTGAAAAGACAGCCTTGCTCCACATATTCAGAAAAGCACCATCCTAATCTAAAGACTGCAAAATATATATTACCTTACTGGAAATAGTGACTCGTGAAACAATGGACACATCTCAGGGCAGGAATTTTCTAACTCTTCTGGGTGCAAAAGATACTTTTGAAAGAGCACCATAGTTCAAATTGGGAGTGTCAAATGTCCATTGGTTCCAGTGGGATTTATGCTATTGGTATCATTATTTTAATCTTTCCCAAGCATACTTCCAGATGATCATGAAAGAACACAACACTGCACAGTGGTACTGTAAAAGGACTGGCTTGTGGTAACTGAAGTTAAAAATGCTTATATTAATGAGCAGACTGATTTACAGCTTCATGGAAGTGAGACAAGGGCAACCATTGCTAAGTACAATGCCAGGAAATGCTGCTTTGAGCTGTTTAAGGGCGAAAGCAAAGAAAAGATGCAAGAAACAAACCCAGCAATAATGCAGAAGAAGGAGAAAGTTAGGGGGTTTAGAAAAAGAAAAATGATTTAAAAAGGAATGTATAATAGTAATTTAGTGAAGTGTCATTTTTAGCAGTTATTTCAGCATATGGAATTATAGCAGCAGAAGATTGAGCTATACAGGCCCAGGCTGGAAAGAGCAAAGGTGCATTTCTTTCATTATTTCCTCCTGCCATATCCTGCTTTCCCCCCAAATCTGAGAAAAGATCAATACATGTAAAAATATACAAAAAAGTTTAAAATATAATAATCTCTTTAAAGTATTAAAATAATTCACATTTCAGTAAGAGAATAAAATGCAATTTAAAAAAAGATAAAAAGCTCTTAATAGTTCAGTTAAAATTATACTATATATATATATATATATATATATATATATCAGAAATTGAAGTAGAAAAGTTGTGTGTGATTGACTGATTGTGTTTACTTAGCCATTTATTGTTTTATATTCAGCAGCTTATCAGGTTCTGCCCATTTTCTTGCTTCTGCACTGCTTGAAATAATTGAATTTTCAGCTTTGCTAAAAGTTCAGAGCATGTTGGGATGCAGTGTTCTGGGATTGTTACTGTCTGTCCCCTCCCAAAGTCTTGCACGTATGTAAGCCTGTTGAAAGTGAAAGAATTTGCATTTTTGTTGATCTTAGTAGCTCATCCAGAAATTGCTTATGAATACAAAAGTAAAAACCCATTTGTGCTTTTTTAGTGATACATTAGGATTTGTATTTGTGTAATGACAACTTTCAAAAGGAAAATTTCAGAATGGAGAGGCATGGCCCTGGAAGCAGAGTGACTGAAAGAGAAAGATGTAACATGGCAGAATCGAAATTACCTTTCTTCTGCTACTCATATCAGCAGAATGGCAAAGGGTGTGGAATTCAGTGATCCACACTTCTTACTGTAGATTCTTGTCTCCCCTTAAACTGCTGAAGAGGTATGGAGGGGAGTGCAGCAGATGGGGAATCATGGAAAATTACATCCTTTTCTAATCCCCTTTCTCTTAGTGGAGGCAAATTAGTTGGAGTTTGCTATGTAAACTCTGAATAAAATGGATCCATTAACTGCACTTGAGTGGGCATTCAAGTGTATTATATGCTTATTATAATCACAAAATAAATAAGTTGTCATTACACAAAGATAAATGATGATGGTATTTAAAGCTTCTGTTAAATAAATAGTGCTTCCTTCTATATTCCCCCGCCCCCAATATATTAGCTGATTATGCTACAGGCACTGGAAACCAAAATAGACCTACCTGTGTGTGGTAAGACTCTTGGGCTAAGTTAGAAAAGCACTAGTTCTTTACAACTCTCTTCACTTCCTAAGTGCTCTCTTTGATGGAGGATTTTCTAAAAGTAACACTGAATTCATAGATGCTCCGTCTGCTTAATGAGTATGATTCAGTTCATCTTGAAAAAATAAATAAAAATAAAACCAACTATAGCAGATTATCAGTTTAATGTATTAATGAGTATGATTCAGTTCATCTTGAAAAAATAAATAAAAATAAAACCAACTATAGCAGATTATCAGTTTAATGTATCAAGTATATCTTATCACAAGTTTTACTATTTTGTTGTGATATATACCCTATTTTAATAGCTGCAGAACTAATTGATGCTGTACTATAAGCTGTCCATGTACTTTTGCATTGATTTGTGATTCTATCAGAAACAAACAATTTTCATCTTGTAGTATGCTAAAGTTAAAATAATATTTTTTTATTATCTTGAGACTGAAAAATAAATTTTTTTTAATAGTAGCTGACTTTTATTGCTTTTCTCCCAAATGGGACTAAAAATGCTAATTTTCTTATATAATAGATTTTTTTTTAAAAAAGGTGATGAACAGACAAGTGGAGGTATTATTAGATCTGCCACTACAACAACCTCGGATGGATCTTGTTTTAGTGGCACTAATGGACTAAATAAGAATATGAGCAAAAGAAGATGGAGAATCGCAATGCATGATATGAGAGACTTCCTGGCAAGCAGAGCGAGGATTTTAAAACTGCTGATGTTGGTGTTGTCCCTAAGCAAGGACAAGAGATGCAGATGGAAGAGCAGGTCATTCAGATGTTTGAGCTAAGACTGATAAGACTTGGAGTGTTTTCTACATCAGTGGAAAAGAACCAGAAAGGGCTGGTTTGAAAGTTTGTGGACAGAAGCCAAAAGGGTGGAGGTTGCCCAATACTTTGCAAGAACCTTCAAATATGAGATTTTCCCAACTGGCAGTGTGTTCCTGATCCGTGGAAAACAGGATTCCCATGACCTCCAGGAAGACTGTTTGATCAACATCTTCAATGGGGTGCCACTTTGTGTGCGTGAGTATATGAGTGAATGGTTTGAATTAAAGAGTCTCTTGATACTTAAAATGATTTTCTTAATTGTTATTTCTTATTGTCTCATTGCCTTATTTGTTATGCATTAATAAATGTAACATGCATAGCGTCTAAACCCAGATCTGGTTGCCCACGTGTCTATATTGAAAATCCTATAGTCTAGGGTAGCTAATTTTTTCTCTGGACCAAAAGAACAACAGAGGACTTCGGTTTATGACACAATGGTATTTATCTAAATCTTGTTACTCAATTTTTAATAGAAATTTCACTTCTTGATGAAGTCTGAAATTTGGCAAAGGACTCTTCATTGTTTGCAGGAAGAACAGAAGACAAGATATTTGGATAAGTCTCCCCATTTATATTTCAGCTGATGGGTCTCCAGGCAAGAGCTATGACAAATAGATTCCATGTCTATTGTTGTGTACATAGCCATGAGGAAACCTGAGTGATTTCAGAATGGAGAGATGAGAGCAGTGGAAGCTTCCATGTTAGTAGAGGCAATGAATTTATTGTGGCTTCAGTCCAAATTTTAAAGGTGCTATCCAAGGTTTTAAACCTTACCTCCAAATAGAGTCAGCACCTGGGGTGGATCCTTTAAAATTCAGATTAAAACCCAGGGTGACTTCACCATCCCACTGATATGAAAGACTCCAGCTAACAGTGATGAGAGGGTTTAATGATATCTGCATTGCCAGGCTTCTCAAAAAATTGTTCTGTGAAGCACCATTTGCATTTCAAGGGAAGCTCATGCCTATGGAGGCTTCCCTTGAAAAGCAAATAGCACTGAGGAGAAATTATTTTTGACAGACTTGTGGCAGGAAGAGAGAGATGAAATTCCCCTTTCTCATTCTCCCATGCTCCTTAGGCCCCCTCCATTTACAAATGAAATAAAGTTTAGTTCAGATTGTAGGCAAATGTAAGTGAACATGTCATATATGTTTTACATGGATTTAAAGAGTTATTTGTGGCATGAACACTTTACTTAATATATGAAAGTATGGGAATGAAAAGAACCCATCATACCTTACTAAAAGTGTAGTTTATATTCCTTCTGACATTCCAGTGGTGTACAGGGCTAGTTTAAGATGTGTGAAGCTCTTCCTAGAGATCAATTCATCTTGATCAATTCTTCTCTGGTAGCTTCATATCCATCTCAAATCTTATTCATTTGAGTCCAAGTCCAGAACTTCAGACCACATATTCCTGCCATGTTAACTTGTTTCTGAGAGACATTTATTCATTCTTGGGCCACATAAAGTTTGCAGCCTAATTTAATTCATCCATTGCCTGAATTGTGGGATAGTACAGAAAGAAGAAGTTGTTCGTGTGTCACTATCTGCACTTTTTCAGTTTCCACTTTTGATTTTGGCAATGTCCAGCAATGTATCTGGATTCACCTACTATAATCTGAGGCATCTAATTTACTATTCCTCTGGGTCAATGACTTTATGTGGAGAAAAGTCTCCCCATCCCTCCTTTAAGTGAACCATATGTATATTGCCCCACATCTCCTCTCCCTCAGCTGGTAATGTGAGCCCATATTATCAATGGTTACCTCCAGTAGCCCTGCAATTGGGCATGAGCATAAGTACTGGGTGAAAAGCTAAGCCAATTCTTCCAAATCAAAAACATTTGAGATTGCTTTTTATTGGGGAAGTTAAATGGAGAGACTCTGAGCATTATTGCATGACAAAAGAAATCCCATACGCAGCAAGAAAGAAATAGCTTTCTCCTTACTTCTCCACATGACGTCATAGCACTTCTGTTCTCCTTCCACAGGGAAAGTGTCATAAAAGCATACCTTTTGTCAAACAGATTTTCCCAGTGTGGCAAAAGACATGCTTTTATTACCTTTTGTTTGGGAAGACAATGAAAGTGCTTCAATAGGATATGGAGAGACAAGGAGGCTTCTCTCTCACTGTGGGTTAGCTTTTTTCTGTCATGTTGTAATACTCAGAGTTTCAGGTAAGCTTCACACAGCTGTTGTCTGCAGCTTGTGTACAAGTAGTACTCCCACTGTGATCACAAACAGATATCCAAAGGCATGGCCATTCCAAGACACTTTTCTCTTGAGTCAAAGGATAAAATGGAGATTGTTTCAGTTCAAAATATAGCAGCTGACTAGCTGGGGAGCTTTACTTCAGTGCTGGTGATGCTCCTGATAGCAGCTTAAGAGGTGTGGGGCTGGATCTGGAATATTCACAGTTTGGTCTTCCAGGGAAAGGGAGTGGTTTAAGAGTTGTGATTATCCCTTCCTGCCCCACAGCATCTGGGGTGGTTGCTTCGCTCTGCCTAATGATAAGAACTAGCCTTATGCATAGCAGGATGTCATGGCATTTCTGGTAGATGTTTAAGGATGACAATCATATTATTATTAAACTCTTATTGTAGAAGGAATGAGGTGGCTTAGTGGTTAAGATGCCAGTTCTGGTGATCGGAAGATCTGAAGGTTGACAGTTCGAGGCCTGAGTGCTGCATGATGTGGTGAGCTACTGTTACTAGACCAGCAGTTTGAAAGCATGCAAATACAAGTAGATACAACTTTGGTGGGAAGGTAACAGCATTCAATGCAGTCATGCTGGCCACATGGCCACCAGAGTTGTCTTCAGATAATGCTGGCTCTTTGGCTTAGTAAAGGAGATAAGCACCACCCCCTACAGTTGGTTATGACTAGATAGTCATGTCAAGGGACAATCTTTACCTTTTACTTATTGTAGAATGGACCATGGAAACAAATTCATCTGTAATGATCGATGGGAGAATCATCAGACATATGATAAGCTGTTGGCTTTGACAGAGACAATACTTGGGAGAGACTGTCAATAAGAGCAGGAGACAGGAAGGCAATAAGAGCAGGAGAGCAGGATCTTAGCCTTGGGGGGGGGGGAGAGAAACCAATACAGAGCTCAGAAATGTGATTTCCTTGCCTTTTTATATTTGAAGCAATAGGCAGATTTTACAAACTCCAAGTCATTCTTCATACTGAGAAAGCTGCTGTTTCTTCAAGCTGATAGGTGATATTTCTGTGACCCTTTCCCAGCAGGCACTAAGATACTCGGAAAACAGATATACTTGTGTGGGGGTACTCTTCTCTCAATCTACAGTAACAGAAAAATTAGAATGAATGTCTTTCTCTTGGCTCTGCTAATTCATTAGGCCCTGATGAGAGAAAGCCAAATGCAGACTTTTACAGAGTTAACAGTCTTGAAAACCAGAAATGATTCCATAAGTCTTCCTGAAATGATTCCATAAGTGGCTCAGTTCAATCCTAAGATCTTGCTGTATCTGCTAGCTAGCAATAGACCAGAGAATGCTTTCCTGATAGGGCTCTGATTCATATTTGGGAAGTGCATCTGGCATTATAAACATCAGTAGCTGCTCCAAGAGCATTACAAGTAGGAAAATAATAGGTCCAGATGGAATGAGATCATTATTGCAGTTCAAACAGATTAACTCTGTTGGGATTTGGTATTGCTTCCTAATGGTGAGCTCTGAAATCTAATTTAAAATTTTCTGAGAACCAAATTGCACATTTAAAAAAATACCTAATGTGTAGCTATATCTCCTTTAGTTTTACTAATAATAGGCAAGTGGGATGAGGATCCTCACTTGGAGGTGACACATGAACCTAAAACCATGTTCTTTAATGTATGGCCACAACAGGACTTTCCCCAGAGCATTCTAGTTACATGCAAGAGAAGGAGTGTTTTTTTGTTGTTAGGGAAGGGTGCTGGAGAGGGAAAATTTTAGAGCTTCTATAAGTTTGAAGCTGGTCCAACAACTGAGAGAAGAGGACATATATAGCAAACGAACAACAATACTGCAGTTTAGTAATATGGCATGAATTCTCTACAACATTTGGGAGCAAAACAAATATCCTGGGTGTTATATTTATTATGTACATACTTCTTCAGTGCTTATGTCTGGATTGTCTGGAGAGGTCCTTCTTTCCATCCCACCACCAGAGCAAGGAAGACAGTCTTCTTGGTGGCTACCCCCAGGCTCTTGAACTCCCTCCCTAGAGAGTCCAGGATGTCCCCATCGCTGCTTTCCTTTCAGTGGCAGATCAAAACATTTCTGTGCAATTAGGCTTTTAAATTGATGAGGAGTGGGCTTTTAGATGCTGTGCAAGTCAGAGTAAGTTTGTACATAGTTTTAAAATACATTTTACTATTTTAAGGACTAATTGTTTTAACTTTTTAAATTAACGACTTTAAAAAATATATATTTACACTTTTTAATGTCTTTGTTTTGTTTTTAAATTGTACTCTTCTAAATTTGCTGTTCACTGCCTTGAGTCCCTATATTGAGAGAAAGGCAGGATATAAGGTAACAACAACAACAACATACATACATAATGAAACTGAAACTGGCAACTCAGCAGTAACATCAATGCTGAGCCAATAATGCTATGTTCAGTTTGGAAGACATTCCCAGGTCAGAGGCACTCAATCAGTTATTGGGGAAGAGCAGAGCACAATGATACAACTGGACTCATGCCAATGTTATATTCACCTGCTGACATGCTCAGAGAGGAAATGGTGAAGCTACACAGTGCATATAATTGAAACATGGAATGGGAGAAACATGAATCAGGTAGAATGAGAGTAGAAGAAAGTGTAGGAAGGTTAGAATATTTGAATTAGAAAGAAGAGAGAATGTGGAGTAGATATGTGAAGGTAGGAGAAAGAGAAAGGTAGGAGAAGGAGGTAGGATGAGAAGAGATGACAGAAAGTATAGGGGAGAGAGAATGGAAAAGAAGGAGTGAAGTAAGTAAAGGAATTTGGAAGAGAAATTAGTAGAAGGTATTAGGAGTGAAGGTGAGGAAAGTAGAAGTAGTGGAAGGGAAAAAAGGAAAGGTAGGAAGCAAGATAAATAGATTGGATGGAGGGATGATTTATACTTATTAGTTATGATAATTATAATATTATAATGTTATACATGATATAGAATAACATTAGAATTAATGTAATTTTAGTAGGATTTTTAAGAAATTAAGACAAAGAACAATTACAGTTGTACCTCCTATTTCACAGACTTCCCATTCACATCCCCCCTATTTCGCGGAAAGGAAGCCAGGAGGGATAAAATGGCATGTGCATGTGGCCATTAAAAACAGTGGAGCTAGGATATATATTAAAATGATTCACGCAGGGGTGGGGGGTCTAGAATGGATCCCTTGCGAATCGGAAGGAACAACTGTATGTATAACATGCATTGCTGATCCTTTATTATTGATGAATGTATTACATGCTGTGAATTTTACTTTTGCTTAATAAAATATTTAAAAATGAATCGGGGAAAGTTAAAAATTGTGAAACTAGATAAGATCCTCAGAAAGTGTAATGATATATCATTAAATACAATGTCAGAGTTATTAATGCCATAATATTTCTAGTTTCTATGCATAGTGAAGATAGGGAGAAGATCAATACATTTGAAATCTGGTTCTGGAGGATAGTATTATGGATGTAGAAAGACAGATAAAAGCTGAATTAAGCCTTAACTTCCCCCAAAAGCCAAAACAACTAAATCAAGGCTACATACGATACACTGGATATGTCATGAGATGACATACTGGAAAAAAGTGATAATGCTTGGTAAAGGGGAAGTTATTAGGAAAAACAGAAGACCACATTATAGATTGATCATTTCAATAAAGAAAGCCTGAGACTGCAAGACCCAAGCAGGGCAGTTGATGACTGAGTCTCATGGGAATCTGTCATTCAAAGAGTTACAGTCAAAGCTGTCTTGATGGGTAATTAACAACATTTAGTTTCAAGAGTGCTACATGACTTAGAGTAATATTAAAATAAATGTGACACTGACATCCCTGTCTGGTACCTCTTTGTATTTGCAAACTTTCTATTTTTTTTCTCCGTTTATAAAGATCTGAGCTCTTTGGTTATTATAAATTCTTTTATTCACTTGATAAAATCATGGCCAATATTAATTCTTTTGAAAATTTCCAACATCATCTGCCAATTTACTGTATCAAAGGCTTTTTCTAAAACTATAAACATTAGGCTCAATTTCTTTTCATTGTGGCATTCATAATATTCTAATTTGCCCAAGATATATCTTAGGTTCTGTCTCATTTGTCTCTGGGGTAACTCTCCCCCATTTCTTTTTTTAAATTCAATTGGCTGTTTTGTATATAATAACAAATAAGAATTGTAAAAGACTTCTTTAATCTTCTCTTGTCTGCATATATATCTTTTCTTTGATTAATCTTTGCAATACCCCTTTGTTTCTTTCCCTTTTGTTTTCTTAGTTTAAAAGTGAGCCATTTTCCAGGCTTGTTGAAACATCCAAAATCCATTTGCCTCACTTTCTTCAGTTTTCCCTCCTAATTCAATTACTGTTTATGCTAATATCTATTTTTGCAAAATTTTAATTTCATCAGTCACTTTCCCCCCACTGGATTCTTTTTGTAGTCCTTCCTCTTTAACTTTGAGTAGGGGCTTTGCAGACAATGTTTTGCGCCATCTTCAAGCCAAGGAAGGGGAGGGGCAGCTGGACGCTGGGTGCCCCATCCCCTTCCTGAGGACGTTATCAGAGCGCCCGCCCTTCCACACGACGAGCGCTCCGATGATGTCCTTCTGGCTCAGCGTCCAGACACTCTGAGCCGGAAGAGCTGCAGAAGAGCCACATGGCAGCTCTTCGGGCGCCCCTTTTGTGGCTTGTGGAAGGAGTGCTATTTTAGCGCTCCTTTCCCAGGCGGCAAAAGGGAGGATCTGGGCCGAGGCGTGGGGCAGCCTCGGCCCCAATTTGCCATTTCCCAGGGCGGCAATGAATATGAAAGAAAAAAAAGACATATTTTTACCCTTTCACAGGCTCAGGACCATTGAAAATTCACACAGAAATTTTAAAAAATTACTGTTATTGATCTCTTTTCAATTACCCCTCCCACACAAATTCCCAGATTAGGTGAATGCATATGTTTGTTACCACAGCAGTCACCCACCACCACCATCTCTATCATCAACAAAGATGGAGATGGAAAGATATTTTCAAAAAGTGTATAATCCAATAGAATCTGAAAGGCTGCTGCCCCACTGTAGAATTAATGCAATTTGACACTGCTTTAACTGCCATGGCGCCATCCGATGAAATCCTGGGACAAAGGATTTGTACAAAATACAAAAGGACTATCTTTGTAGTTTGTTGTGGCTCCAGAGCTCTCTGATAGAGAAAGTTGAATATCTCATGAAACTACAAATCACAGAATTGAGCCATGGCAGTTAAAGAGGTGTCAAATTGCATTAATTCTGCTGTGTAGATGCAGCCAAAGTCACTAGAAATCCTGGATTTGATGCAGTGTTAATATTCTCTTTAAAAAGCAGAAGAAGGAAACATTAGTGGGTGCCAGGGCTAATAAATAACAGAAGGTGTAATGGAGAGCTAAATTAAGGAAGCTCCAGAATGGCATGACGCACAATAACTGAATTAAAAATGCAGAAATTAAAATCTCTATCCAGGCTTCTTGATTGCCAGTTGTCAGCTGTGGAACTACATGTTCTGTTCCAGAGTTTTTCTAATACTGTCATTCCGTAGTCTAAGGAACCTTTTGCAGACTTGAACAATGTATTCTTGGTGTTTGTAGGTTCCTGTAAGACTGAATACACAGTCACTAACACAATGCTTACATCAATAAGACAATTTGTTAGGATTCTAGATGTTTTGTTTACTATGAATCAGCATATTCATAATTCAAATTCAAGATCTTGTTAAGAAAGAAGAGTAATAACAATAATCAAAATTAATTATTTCTGGTAAATTTTATTGATTTATTTCAAGGATTTATATCCTACCTTTCTCCCACAATGGGATTCAATTCAACAGTGTATGAAGCACAGCAATACATATACAAAATAAGAATTTGCACTACTTCAGTCTCCTTGTTTAAATATTTAGAAACGTACTAAAGAGACACAGAGTATAACAGAATTTACTGATTAGTAAGTACCATGT
>CM034706.1:178203020-178217053 GCA_020142125.1 Phrynosoma platyrhinos | reverse complement strand
TTCCCACCTATAAACACTATTTTTCTTTGGTAGCAGTTGTGTTATAAATTTGTATGTCTGTGATTTTTTTCAAGGTGTGTGTGTGTGTATCTCACTGCTTCAACTTATGACCTTGAGTGCTCTCTGGTCTGGCAGATACAATATGAAAACAGACTAGTATTGGTGTCTTACATGCAAAGCAGATGACCATGATTGTGCCAGGGCCGCAGCAATTGCACAGTACACTTCCAAAGCAGGCCACCATCACAGTTCCAAACTGGCCGCTCCCAGGAGCCAGATTATCTCTGCTCCTTTTTGCGCTGGCTTTTAGCCTGCTAGTGTGGCCTCCGCATGGCTTCTGGTTAGTTTGGGTTCATGTGTCATCTAAATGTCATGTCCCAAAGTGGCCAGAAGCCACTTTATTTGGACCATGCATTCTCTTACTTTTATATCACTTTTATCCTTTCTTTTCTACCTCCTTTCAAATTCTCATACCCTCTTCATATATCTTCCTTTTCTTCTTTCAGCTGATGTTTACACTTTATCAAATGGTTATTTGATAAAGTGTATTTTTTTTCTATATTTTAATTAACAACAGCTATAAATTACAGTTTTAACTTCCCTTTTACATTATCCCACTTCCCACTTACATTCATACCTTCTCAACTTCCTTTTAATCTTTCTCCTCTTAACAATACTGCTATATTTTTATATATCTAAAGGAAACAAAACAAATTAAAAGAAAAAAGATTTTTCTTAACACAATTCAATCTCTTTTCTTGTATTTCCTTAGTAGTTTTCTGTATTTCTATATTTATGGGTATGCTTTCTCTATTTCCACTTGCACTTGCACTTCCACTTCCATTTTTTCTCCCCAACCAATATTTCAATTTCTACCAGACCTTTCCTATCTCAGGCTTAATTCAAAATCTATATTAAATCTATATAAAATTTATATCAAAAATTATATTTTATATCAAATTCTATGTTTGTGTATGTATATCAATTAATCAATCATATATATGTCAATTAAAATTATTAATTAATGTCAGTTAATCAATAATCATCCCCCCTTTTCACCTTTTCCTTATTTCATTACTAATTGTTGCTTTACTGTTCTTATGCTGATACTTCTCTAATACAGCTGCTTCTGAAAAACTTAGTCCTTTATATTCATAATTCAATTTTAATCAAATAATCTACTTTGAATTCATGAATAAGTTCACCAATAGTCAAATTAATTCCTTTTCCAAATGATTCACATGAGTACTTTCTATAATTATGGTCTTGAGCCCCAATCACTCCCTGTTCAGCATAGGACTGTGGTGACCAGATGCTATGGTCCTGAGGCCGACAGCTGCTGTGGTCTGCAACAGACTGCCAGCAAGGGGTGCTTTTTTTCACTCCTTTTTGTGCCAGGTTTGGGCTGCCTTAGGTGGCCACTGGGCAACTTTGGCCCCATCCGAGGTTGTGTGTCATCTGAACTCCCTGCCCCTGAATGAGCTCAAAGACAATGTTTTTGGCCCATCTGTTTCAGACCTATATCAGTTCATTTTCTTGATGAAAAATAGTCCATTAGTCCTAGCAGTTCTTTTCAATCATTCAGTAACGCAAGTGATTTTCTTTAACATAGTTCCTCCATCAGTTTAATGCTTCCTTCAGTTAACTCAAAAATAGTATGTTCAGTCTATTCCATACCAACTTTCTACAATATTACAGTACTTTCTTTTTCCATCTAAATTTAGTATGCTTTCACTTGTCACCCTTATCACCTTGCTTCCTTCAGCACAATTTCATCTCTCACCTCTCTTCTGTCTCTGCTTTCTCTGTTTCTCCCCCACATTTCTGCTTTCTTCTCAGGCTCCATGTCCTAATCTTTGTCCATCCATTTCTTCCTTCATTTTGTTTTATTCATTTGTAGAATTACATAGATTTGAAGACAGATTGTTCCAATTTCCACTAGATTACTTTCCTTGGATTCATGTGTTGCACTTCTGCAATTTAAGCTAAAATTGATCGCTGTGTCACTCAATGGTTGGTATCTTGGCATGGCTATGACTTTGGCTCTGTGATCCCCTCAGCTTCCACCTGTGCCTGTTAAGGAATCTTTCCCCAGAAACTGGGAACATTGGAAACATATCCCCTTTGAGCCTCATGGGTTCTTCTTACTTTGGGGGAGGGAATCACCACCTTTTGGGAGTAATGAACCTCTTAAGAAAACCACCACACAAAGAGGCTGCACAGTCCCAGAATGGACTATGTGACCAACTGCAATGCCATGCAACTGGAAGTCCCAAAGATTTAGTTTAAACCCTCTTGAACAGA
Organism: Phrynosoma platyrhinos; assembly: GCA_020142125.1. Classification (NCBI taxonomy): domain Eukaryota; kingdom Metazoa; phylum Chordata; class Lepidosauria; order Squamata; family Phrynosomatidae; genus Phrynosoma; species Phrynosoma platyrhinos. Next base: position 178,214,749 of record CM034706.1, on the reverse strand, counting down.
TTCAACATGCTTTTGCCAAAAATATTCTTCTCAGTATTTGCTCCCCCATAACTCTGCTGCAGTAGTACACCCCTATTATACAGAGAGACCCTACAGCAGATGGATGAGCCCATGAGCGATCCCTGAGATTGGATCTACCACTCTGAGCATCTGAACTACCTAAGATGATATGGGCAAACTCTCGGGGAGGGGGAGCTAAGTTTTTATCCTCCAGACCCACCATGGAAAACATGAGACTCATAGATACAAAAAAAAAAAAAAAAAAAAAAAAAAAAGGTGAAAGTGGTTGAAATCCTCCCTCTTGGGACATCTTGGATGCAAACAAGTATCGGTCTTGTACCTTGTGTTTAAGGGAAATGTATGGAAATTCTCGTTTCTGTTGTGATGATCTTTGTGGCTCAGGGCCAAAGCTATAACTCAGTTCTGGCTCTTTGCACACAGAAGATCATTAGTCCTCAGTCTCCTGGATCCCCCTTCCCACTCCTATAGAGCTGAATGGGACTTTTTGAGACAATCTCTCCAAGCTTCCACCACCTGGTGAATTCAAATGAATTCCCTTAGAACACACCAGGACTTGTTAAGTGAGTTATAGTTCCTTCTCTTGCTAACTTAAGCAAGCAGTAGCCCTAGCTGAGTCAAGACGTGTGTAGAAGGAGTGTAAGAAAAAGCCAGGTACTTTTGAAAGAAAAGTTTTATTCTAACTAAGGAATTCTAAAGCAAAGGATATCATACAAGACCTCCTTGTCTTGTAGGCACAGAATGTGAGTTATAAAATATAGTCATTTCAGCCAAGCCAAATAAAATAAATAAAAAAGACCTAATCACCACAAGCTAGTATATTTCTAACTAATCAGAATCTCAGCTGGACTTTGTAGTCCTTGATGTTTCTGCATGCTGGGCACCTAGACTCCATTGTCCAGCTCTGACCAGCATCCGGGTCATGTACCTCCAAGGCAGACAAAGAAAGGTCTCAGGACTGCATAGTCCAAAGAACCTTTTTAAAACCTATATTGAGAGGATTCTTGAAGTTCCCAGTTCTGCCCAACTGATTGGTCAGTTGGCTTTTCATCAGCTGTGATGTAGCCTCATTAGAATGTGATGCAATTCCTCATTAGCATGGACTTCCCCCCAATCTTTAACCCTTTGAAGTCCTCAGACGAATGTAGGTCTCCATTCATCACATTTGTACAAAATGTTTTTGAGAGGAACAAGGAGGTCTGGGTGGGGCCTATGCGCCACAATATAGGCCTGGACTGCATGTGTCTTGTGGATCACATGATTCATATCCAAGATCTAACTTCAGAGGGTTTGCCCCCAATCAGTCTTAGGGATTCAGAGAATTATCCCCAGGACTGCTCTTTAAATAAGTTTCCATTAAAAAGAAAAAAAGAAAAGAAAAGAAAAAGCAAACAGCATTTCAAAAACAAATTCTCTCACTGTACACATCGTAAACACATTTTTTAAAGCCAAGAACTGTGTTACAACATTTGACAAGTGTGGAATTTGCTGGGTTAATAAGTTCTGATCCCTCTCATTAGTTTTAAAAGTGTAAATTGAGATTCCTTAGCCATCATTTGCAGGTTCAGGTGATATAAATCACTAAAAGATTATTGTTCTAATGCCAAGCATTTATAAAACTACTAACATCGCTTGAATTGATGGTGATATTTTCACTTATAATCTGAATGAACCACAAATTTGACTACTAGTATGAACCATTCAAATACCCCCCACAGCAACCCCTTCCCAAAAGGGCAAAATTTGTCAATTGACCTTAAACTTTTCTGAAAATGTTCAAGATGTCAATCTAACTCTGAATATTAAGTTTAAGACATCCATAAATTTGCATTGTAGAGCAATATCTATCTACTGGTATCTGTTGTAACCTGCCTCAATCTGTAGGGAGAAGCAGGATATAAATAAATAAATAAATAAATAAATAAATAAATATCTGAAGCATTTATTCAGGAAATACCAAAGTAGTCTGATAGATTCTATCCAGATCCTTACTGTTATCTCTAGTTTGGTTCTGTTAAATAACACAGAAAGCTTGATGGCTTTGTGATCAAGCATGTGGATCTGTATAGCATAACTGAGAAATGGGTTGCATTGTATTGTAAATGTGGAAGAAAAGTTTGTTAAGGAAAATTATATTAGTATGGTAGCTTTCAGCATTTAATAATTGCCACATTTTAAGGGAGGAGCTGTACATTTAAGGCTTGCATTGTTTTGTTGTGTCAAATTCTAACTTTAAATCATTTTTTTGATCACTTTTGGCCTTCAATCAAAAAGCTAACCCATACTGTAGAAATCTATTTGGATATGGCAAAATGATTGGAACAAACTTTTGGGAGGTGGACTAGCAACAGGATTTTCATGTTTATGGTAGGAAATTATTACGTTGGGCTTCAATTTCTAGACAAAGGGGCTGGAAGAACAGTAAACTATAAGGAAGGAGATTAGATCAAAGGTATCAGGGAATAGGAAAAGAGCTTTGTTGTTCTACTTGTTAACAAGCTAGGAACAGCAACAGAGTATGTGGCATAAATGCATGCATATTAGATGGATAAACTTGGATGTTTTTATGGATGTTTCTGTGGAGCATCGATCTGCACATGGTTGCTACACACAGTTCTTTCTCTTCCTGGACCTTTGCATTATAATTGGAGCCTTGCAAAAGAGCACTATGTTTGTGTGCTATGTAATGCACTCCAGATTGAATGAGATTCACTTTCATGTTTTATCTCTGCCACTGCTAGTAACTGAGTAGGACAGACTTGAGGGTATTACTCAGAGCCTCCACCTGCCTATTTTCCAAAGAGAAAGCCATACCCAGTGCCAATTGAACAGAGAAGAGGAAAATATGGCCTTCCAGATGTTGTTGGACTGCAGCACCCATGAACATAGGCAATTATCAGGGAAGGATGTGTAGTCAAACAGTATCTTGAGAGTCATACATTCCCCTCTTCTGCAAGAAAAGTTGGTCCCTACCCAGCTCATCCTGTATCCAGACACTAACAGAGAGAAGCAACACCTACACATTAGAGGAGACTAAGAGCCATGGCCCCGATCCTCCTTTTTGCCACCTACAAAAGGAGTGCCAAAAGGCTGCCCTTTCAGCTGCTGCTGTGGCTTTTTTGAGCCAGGAGGGCATCCTGAAGCTGCGTGGCATATGGACGGGCATGTGGCATCAGGATGGCATTGGGGTGGAGTCGGGGCAGCCGGCATGCAGCTGCCCCACCCCAATCCACCCCCAGGCCAGCCCTTTGTGCCAGTCTGCATCTGCCTTTAATGTCCCTTTTGTGTAAGAGTGAGGGAGGGGGTTGAATAACTGTTAGATTCATTCTGGGTTCAGGTAATGTGCAGCATGTGAGCATGGTGATAGACCAAGAACAGGCAAAGTGTGCTCCATCAACTGTAGCCAACATAGCCAGTGTTTCATTCTATCATCATCTAGAGAGCTGTGCTTGTCCTCCCCACTGCTAGAAAGAGAATACGTGAGAATGTTGAGTTTTTAAAAAAACTGATCTAGACCCAAAGTGATCCAATCTGCATTCCAAATCCAAATCATAATTCTGAAATCTAGATTCCCAGAAACCAAAAATTACTATAATTTGACCATATGTTGCTGTTGTTGTGTGCCTTCAAGTTGCTGCCAACTTACAGTGACCCCAAGACAACCCTATCATGGTTTTTTTGGGGCAAGATTCTTCAAAGTGGGTTTGCCATTGCCATTCTCTGAGGCTGACAGAATGTGACTTGCCCAAGGTCACCTAGTGGTTTTATGTGGCTGAGCTGGAATCACATATTAGATGTTAAATTGGGGATTAACTCAAGACAAATTTTACAGATTGTAGCACCAGTGGGTTTCTAGGTATCAGTACATTTTGCTGTTTTTCAGAACAGCAAAACCTGCTCAGTCTTAACCAATCAAGCTTCTTTTTTGTCCTGGTATAGATCTCAGTATAAGCAATCCTTTCTATAGTTGAAGAAATGTACCAATGGAAAACAAAGACAATAGGAGCCCAGTTAGGCAGGCAGCTATACTTGATGAATGTGGATATTTAAACAAGCAGGGTGTCAAGCATGTCATTGAATTAATTATAATAGCATTAGTTTTCATATAGTTTTCAAGTCTTGATTCAAGATTACAAGTATACAGCCAGCTAATTCTATTATATGTGATCATGATAATATAATGTTGATAGTGATAATGAAATAGCACCTTACTTGAAGAGAGATACTTATTTTAAGCACTCCAAGTGATGAGATTCTGTGACACATCAGAAAGAACTAGAGGATGATGAGAAAATGTATTAGTAGTAGACCAAGCAGTAAGATATGCCAGAGAATTTTGCATGATTAAGACATGTGGTGAACTGGGCTGGCATTAGAAATTTCTACCTCATAGTCCCATATATCCTCCACAGTACTTTCATAGCTGTCCGACAAAGCCTCTTGGTGAGGAGGAGAGGCTGCCACCACCAGCAGTCATATGGGTCTTCCCCCTGCTCCTGCCGTCCTGAGCAAAACCACTTAGTACTGCCACCTGAAGTGCTTGAACATTTCTATGATGCTTCTGACTGCCCACTTTCAGTCCATGAGCTGCCTCTGTCATGGTGTTTCTGGGCCTTTGCAGACTGCCAGAAATAGTGCAAATTGAGTCCACTTTAAGGGTTAGGATTAGTGCTAGGGAATCATGGGAATTTTTTTCCCCTGAGACATTGAGCCTTCTCAGTCAGAGAGCTCTGGTGTCACAATAAAATACAGTTCCCATGATTCCCTAACCCTAACCCTAACCCTTAAAGTTGACTCAATTTGCACTGTTGCTGCTTCCTACCTGCCTCTGATGGTCAGTCAAATAGAACCACCCTGACTATCCCCCTAAGCAGACAGCTTAAAGGGCCATCTTGGGGGCAGGGAAGGAGAGGGGCAGCCGCACGATCGGTGCCCCAAGCCCTTCCCCAGGTCGTCCTCGGAGCAGCTGGCCCTCTGCATGGCCGGCGCTCTGAGGAGGATCTCCCGCCGCAGCATTTGCACGCGGTGCGTCGGAAGAGTCGGTGAAGATGCAGCGCACCTTCATCGACTTGTGAAAGGAGTGCCAATTTAGCGCTCCTTTCAGGGGCGGCGAAGCTGCGCCGCGGGACCGAAGCATGGGGATGCCTCGGTCCCGTGGCGCAGCTTCCTGGGCGCGGCCCATGGCCGCCCGTCTGCTTCCCCCCTATAAAAGCAGATTTGTTCCCACCTGTACTATCCTGAGCCCTCACATGTCTTACTGGGTAAAGACTGCTTACCTCTGTTCCTAGGGGCATCATGTGGATTTATAATACTGCTGTATATATACCTCATAATAGATTGAGATGTAATAGAAATGATAATAATTGCTTAAACTGTAAGTGTTATATATATTTAACTAGTGAACCCTACATTGAATTAAAGAAACATGCCTGTTGTCATGATGAAATCATACAAAGAGACAAGACTGGAGATCATTTTAAAGAATGAGTCACAATAGGAAACCAAACCAGACCTGTAACAACAATTACAGCAATTGGGGCACTGGCAGCAAGACAATAAATTTCACCACCTAGGTCTGCATCTGCACTGCTGAAATAATGCAATTTGACACCACCATGGCTCAATGCTCTGGGATTCTGGGAACTGTAATTTTGTGAGACATTTAGTCGTCTGTGTCAGAGAATTCTGGTGCCACAACAAACTATAAATCTGAGGATTTCATAGCATTTTCAAATACTCTGAGGATTTCAAATACTCGGGTTTTTTTGTAAAGTACTTAATTTGAGCTGTAGTTTAAGCCTCTCTCTCTCTCTGTATGTATGTTAGGCTGCATTTGCACTGCCAAAATAATGCAGTTTGACACCACTTTAACTGCCATGGCCCAATGCTATGAAATCCTCAGATTTATAGCTTGTTGTGGCACCAGAACTTTCTGACAGAACTAGAGCTCAAATTAACAACTTAACCAACAAAAAAAAGAAAAAAGAAAAAAAGGAAAGAAAGCAGAGTATTAGCCTAGGCAACAGCAAGATGGAAGTCTGGAAAATTAAAGTGAAAGACAGAACATGTTCAGATGACAACCATCCAAACTCTTACCACAGCTCTTTTCAACAATCTGCTACTGACAGTTACATTTAGCAAATGAACAAAGAAATGCCAGATATAACTGACCCTTAATAAAATTCCTTCTCATAAGCAAGGCATTAGCTCAAAAGGAGGGGAGATGTGGGGTCCCACCAGCAGTATCAGTATCTCTTTTGAATACTAGGAAATTAAGTAGCTCAAAAGGAGGCATGGAGGAAGTGGGTAACTTCTGAGATCTTTTTACATCTATTTATACCAGTACTAACCACTAAAAGCCCCAGTTCTGAGTAAATAATGAGGTTTTATTTAGAAATGTGTAAGGGAGATGGAGGGTTAAGGAGGAGGTATATTTAGCAACCTAGGAGAGAGGTCTGCTGGAGACTTGGACATCATCCAAGGGTGATCACTGAAGACTCAGACAGCATCTGAGAGTGCACTGTGAAAAATGGATTGATGTGATCTGAAACAAACCTTGATGATCAGGCAGATAGGGAAAATGTAAGGACTTCAAAGAGGATATGGTCTCCATCAGTTTGACAAATGTTTTCCTTTGCTTCTTCTTCTGTGGGAAATGCAAAATAGGCAGGTAGGAGGAATGTGTCATGTTTAGTATAACCCATGGTGCTTGTCTTTTGTTTTTATCTAAATGAGGCATGCCCAAGGTTAAATGATCCCAACACTTCCTTGGGTCATTGTGATCTTGAAAACATGTACAGTGGAACTTGAATAATTCAAACCCCAAGGGACCAGTAAAAAATTCGAATTATCCAAGAAACAGGATACTGTATTGCAAAATTTAAATACAGTACACATACATTTTTACTCAAAGAGATTATAATGAAAGTGACAAGCTGTATATAAATCAATATGTTATAACTATAGTAAGGAATTCAGAGCTTATACATAAATTTCAAGATTTTTTTCTTTGTCCCCTTTTCTACCTCTTTTATGGCTGCAATTTTCTCAGCCAAAGTCAAAGTCTTGTATGTCCGCTTTGATGATGACATTGTCAACCACCTCTCCTTCCTTCTCCTCCTGGTGCTGGGTGGGGTGGGGTCGGTTGCTTTGGAAAAACTTTGAATTATCCAATATATAATTCAAATTAATCATAATTTTTAACCATTGTTTTAATATAAGATTCTAGGGACCAGGGAAAATATTCAAATTCAAGAAGATTTCGAATTATAGAAGTTCGAATTATCCATGTTCCATTGTATCAGGTCATTGTGACTTTCAGTCCTCCTCCACACTAGATATTAAATATGAACACTCCATATTCAGCTGGAGAGGTGATGCTAACATAAGTGAACTGTCAACAATCCATGACCACCTTGAGACTACCTTCACATCTTCTTTACATGGAATGCTTGAGACACATTGTCTGGCACTCCCTCCCCTCCCAAATTGTTGACATCTCAGTTTCCATTTTAGTCCACATCACTTCAGACTGTGCTGTTCCATGCTGAAAAGGAAATAGATGAATCTAATTTGATCCAATGCTGGTATAAATCAGAACAAATTGGCTTTTTTGCCAGTTTGCCTCAGGATTCGGCTAAATTGGTTGTACAGCCCTAGTGATATGACTGATCTTTGAGATATGTCTCTGTTTATTCTATTCATATTTGGCATGTTCCAGCTATTATGTGCCCTTTCTTAGTGAATTAGAATGTTTAAAAACTCCTTTTAGATCATTTAGTAGCAAAATAAGTTATTTTATTCTGCTTATGACTATCTAATAAAATCTAGAAATATTTGGAGCATTTTTAATAACTTGTGACAGGCTTGTGTTCCTCTCCCAGAAACAAAGGACCTTTACAGACTGCCAGAAATAGTGCAAATTGACATCACTTTAATTGTCCTGGCTGAGTTCTAGGGAATCATGGGAACTGTATTTTTTTCTGGGGCATTGAGCCTTCTCTGCCAGAGAGCTCTGGTGCCACAATAAACTACAATTCCCATGATTCCTTAGCACTGAGCCAGGACAGTTAAAGTGGCCTCAATTTGCACTATTTCTGGCAGTCTGTAAATAATTAACCATTTTAGTAGACTGATTGTAGAAATTCTTCAGTTATCATTCATTCTCCATTTTTTAAAAGTGGCAGATTTCCATTTAGTAACAGCCTATTTACATTAATTGTGTCAATATTGATGGGGAACAGCTGTAAGTGTAAAGTTGCCTTCATGGCACTGAATGTAACCTTCATTATGGCAGATTTTAAGCAGGTGGATAATACAGAAGCATTGCTCAAATACTTCTTACCCATTTAACTCTGCGGTAAAAGTTACCCATGTAACTTTGTTATATCTTAATGCTACTTAAAAAACTCTTATGAAGCAACCACTGCATAGAGAAAGGGTTAGAGAGTGGATTGCTTTCCAATTAACTATTCTAAACTTTTGGTTCCAAAAATCACATGATCATGTATAAACTCTTATATATTTAACAACTAATTGAATATGGCCTATATATTTAGAGGGACGCAGGCATATGGATCTATTAAGTATTATAGGATCGATAGGAATATGCTAATGATGCTGTCCACATATGAAGAATCAGCAAATAAGCCTCTGTGATGAATTTGGAACAGATCCACCTTTCCTGGTTCACCCTTTGGAAAACACACTATTGATATCCTAATTCTATCCCACTTTATTTATTTAGTTTAGTTTACTTTTGTGCCACTTTTGCACAGTGGCCTGTGGAACAACCCATGTTTGTGTCAGTGGTTGAGTATTTTGTTTGCTTAAGTAAGGTGGTGTCTGAGACTTCCCTGCACAAGTGGCAATAGTGGTGAGAACGGATAATGGTAGACAGAATGGAAATGGCAGTTCTTTGACTCCTCAGAGCTAAACAAATATGGGAGGAGTACCTTGAAGTACCTAGTGGAAATGGGATAAATGGCATAAATCACCCTTTCCATATTGCCTTGTATTAGAATCAGCATGTTCTTTTAGTGTCTCATCAGAACCTTCTTTTATACAAGTTGAATCCCTTGGTGCAGGTTCTATTCTCTGGGGCATTAGAAAGCCAGTTCACGCCATCTTCTACTCAACAGCTATTCAGATTATTTAAATATGGCTTTTAATATCTCTCTCATGCAGCTGCCACACTGCAGAAATAAAACAGTTTCATACCACTTTAACTTCCATCACTCAGTGCTATGGAATTTTGGAATTTGTAGTTTGGTGGGTCACCAGAGCTCTTTTTCTATATTTACATCATATTTGCATCCAGAGGGTAAATCTGATTTCCAAAAATCAAGGGCCATCACCTTGTTTTCTATGCTTCTTAATATGTGCAATATTTATCTATGCATTTACTAATTTAAGACATTTATATACCACTGTTTTTATAAACCACAGACATGTATCAGAGGAGAATTTACAACAACAAATTAAAAACCAAAACAAGCTCCATAAAATAATATGTGTGTTAAAGGCAGAAGGCACAATTACTCACTAAATACCAACTCCATTAATTATGTATTTATCTCTTATTAACACTAAGCTTTAAATATTCCAAGGACTACAAAGTATAATTTCTCAGAATTTACTGTATTGCTCTTCTTGTTCATAATAAAAGGTAGTGAAAATTTAGAAGCATTTTAAAATACCCTATTGGTTTTGTGACATCAGCTTTTTAATTTTCCACTGAAATGAGTGTAGCATACAGATTCTGACAACTCTGCTGGCTCACTACATGTCTGATTATGTGCTGTAACTGTAACTCTACTGATATTCTGATAATAATTTGAAAATAAGGGCAGCTAAATCTCCCCCCAACAATGTTGTTGGAATGAGACTTTCATCACCCCTAGTTACCATAGCTAGTGGTGAAGGTTGAAAAGAGGTATAGATCCAAAATGTCTGAAGGTTTACACATTCCTTAAGAGAGCCGGTATGGTGTACTGCTCTGAGCATTGAATTAGGGCTACGGGAACCAGGGCTTGAATTCTCATTTGGCCATTGAAACCCACTGGGCAAGTCACATTCTCTCAGCCTCAGAGGAAGGCAATGGAAAATCCACTCTGAAGAAATCTTCCCAAGAAAAGGCTGAAAGTTTCACTTTAGCAATGCCTTAAGTCAGAAATGACTTGAAGGTGCATAACAACGTCCATACATTCCTTACAACCTAATAAAAAGGATATAAACCCTTATTATGGTAATGGAAAATGCAGAAAACTGTGGTGATCCAGTCACTATAAGGAATTTTACGGGCATGTATGGGCCACTAGTAAGGCTTCCTAAGTGGAGTAGACCCATGGTGTCAATGGAATTTACACTAGTCTTGACTTACAACAGCTGCACTGATTCAATGAGTCTACTCTAGTTAGGACCAATAATAGAATTTAGATTAATGAAAACCTAATTGCTTTTAAAGATACACATTTTGTTATTTAATGTTAGTTGTAATTTAATGATTTCCATCATCAGTAATTAATTTATTTTGCAGGGTTTCTGTAGCAAGGATAAAATATCTCACATTTTCTATAGCAGAGTTGGGGAAAATTGATTTTTTGGGGTGGTGGTGGAGAGGTCAAAAGTACTAGCTATGGAAATAACAGAATGAATTTAGTTTCCAAGCTGCAGCTCCTTAAGAAATCACCTGTGCATAATTATCACTAAAACCCACACCAACATGAAATGTATTGTTTGCTCTCCACCCTTCACTTTTAATCCATGTTTATTTACCTGAGCCCAAATCAATGTTTGCTAATATAATGGTCCAATTAAGGTTGTTTTATTTTTCTTTCTCCAGATTGCTTTCAGAGATAAGTAACTGAAAAAACAACTAGTGTAATCTGCATTAGGACTCTGAAAACCTGTAACATTTTGGCCACAATGTTCTTGTGCTAGAAGCAATTTTGAATCTTTTACATTCTGTTTATCAATAAACCTGATGCTAACTGATATCCAAAGAAGGATGTTTTGCAGGAAAAAATGCTGATTCGATCTGTTTTTCACACCAGACTTTGCTTTGTAAGCAATTCAGGACTGGTTCTTCCTGATGAAGTATCTCTTGAGTAGGTTCTGATTAAGTAACACTTTATCTGAAAGAAGGGACAAAGCAGATTTTTCCATGTGTCTCTCTACAGTTCATTACTAAAATAAAAAATAAACTCAACAGAATAAGCAACATGTGTTCATATTAAATGAAAGTCATTTCAGGAATGGTAAGTGGTATATACATTGATTAAACAAATGCTTAATTTGCTTAATCTCCATACCTGGAGAAAGATGGGATATTAATTAATTAATTAATTAATTATAAAATTTATTTTTACCCCGCCCCTCTGCAGAGCAATTGGGATGGCTTACAACAATTAAAATTTACATAAATACAATCCCCTTCCCATCCCACCAACCCCCAAACCCACCCACCCTAGAAAAGTATTAACAAAGAATAACATTAACTCCAAGAAGGAAAAATGGTCCAAGTTCTACTGATCCCTCTTTCCCTTTCCCTTCCTCAAGGGAAACAGTAGATTGTTAACACATGTATCTACCATATATACTTCTGTATAAGTTGACCTCATATATGAATTGAGGTCAGGCTTGGGGGGGTCAAAATTATGGATTTTGTTATGACCTATGGATAAGTCAAAGGCAAAATTTAGGGGCTCATA
>CM034706.1:178154668-178194358 GCA_020142125.1 Phrynosoma platyrhinos | reverse complement strand
GCTCACATTGTTGTCCTTTTCCTCAACTCGTCCCATTTTCAACTCCAACCATTTATCTCCTTCCCCACCCCTTAAACCCAGGATAAGTCCGATATGCGAGGCATTCTTGGAAGTAGGGATATTTATTTCCAACTTCTCTCTTTCGATTCAAGGAGTGATAGGGTCCTCACCGCAAAAGGGAGGACCTTCAAGAAAAATGGAGGACATGACCAAACAAAAGTCCCGAACACTCATATAAATGTCAACCCATGCTTCTTCGCCATGCTCAAAATGGAGGACATTTTGACATTCCTTCTGGGAAGAAGGTTGAAAATGGAGGTCATGTCCGGGGAAAGGAGGACGCCTGGTTACTCTGTCCCAAACCTATTCAATTGTATTGTCACCCACTGAAGAAGATCCAGCCCCATCTCTTACAGCCCCTTCTGCTTCTCATAACTCACACCTTTTTTTGCTCTTTCTTACCTTTCTCCTCATTATTTATCTTCCCCATGTCTATAAGTTTCTCCTCCTTCATTAGGACTTTTATGTCACATGTCTGTCCCTATCTCACCATTCATCCAATTTCTTCCATTACTTCCATCAATTCTTGCCCCATAACAGCTGCATTTCCAAATCCCTCACTCATTTCCGCTTAGCCTTGTCTGTCTTCCAGATTTCTCCTTTTCTGAAAGACACATCGCAAACACATTGAAAACCCTGAATTCTCAAGTTTCTCCTCTTGACAGTCTTAGCCAATATTTACAGATTGCCTCATGCATTCATTTTGAATCTTCCCATTTTTCCGATACTCTCCCTTCCTGTCTTCAGATCCCTTTCCTCTTTTCCTTTTAAGCCTCCAGCTATGGTTGTATCCTCACAATATGTACTAGTTTATGTTATTCCATCTGAGTTTGCAGGGGAACACGCTATCAAGCTGCATCAAATTTCTTGCTTTAGTTCCGGATCTCAATGCCCAAGCTAACATTGGAGCATTTCATCTAAATCTAAGAAACCCACTTGGTGGAATAGCAACTTTGGGGCTCCCTCTTACAATTCAGTTATTATATGATGATCTGTGCAATTCAGTGGTGCTGTAGTTTCTGAAAATAAGGGTGAGTGGTATGTTGTGGAGCCTCTTAAAATTACATGCTGCCTTGCAGCCTGTTTGTGTATGGCTGTGACACTGTGAGATAAAACCAAATGTTTTTGTAAATGATTGTAGAAACAACATTTGAATTTCTCACTTGTACCAGTCAAATGAAAAAAAAGAGAGAGATTTATTTGCTTTTTAAATGGCTATTTCCAATTTTTACAAGTGTCATTTAATAGCGAAGCAAATTTAGTATCACTTGCTTTAGTACTTATTATATGTTCTTCAATATCATGTAGGTCTCTAAGAACACAGTTTAGGCTTATAGCAGATTTAGTATTAATAACAGAAAACCCTTTTCTTGTCAATCTATTGTAAACAGTTAGTTCTTTGTGCTAAGAACTCCAGTACTTTTGTTCAATACAGAGTCAAGTATTTTCTTAGCTCTATATAAATGTTAAGTGTATTTAAGTATATTTTTATCAGGACCTTCTGTTGAAGAATCAGACTAGAACCCGAGTCAGTGAAATCAGTACAACTGGCCTTCAGTGGATTTGTTGGCTTAAGGCACTAAGGAATTGCAGCCTTCATCCTAGAAATGCTTTATTTGCTTTTTCTTGGCTTAAGTTGCCTAAATGATGCCATGCTGACAATAGAACTTCTGTGAATATTTTATGTTGAGCAGACAGTTTGAGACTAGAAGAGTATTTGGCAAGAAACAAGGGGGAAAGGAAAACATCAGGGAGTGTACTGAGTATGTGGGCTGAGAAGTGACACAGAGATGACTGTGCAAAAGGCCAACCAGCTCAACACTAATAGTTTAATGCAGGAATGGAAACTGTGTGCCCCTTCAGATGTTGTTGGACTGCAACTCCTATCAGCAATAACCAGTATGACCTTGTTAAGGAACGCTGGAAGTTGAAGTCCAATCACAGCTGGAAGGCTGCTCAATCCCTATCCATTCTTTACTGAGTAGCTGACCACTATATAGGATAACAAGATAGGATTTCTACAGATTATTTGTGTGCTGGTTCACTAAAGAAAAATGCAGTAAACATTTAAGTGGGATAAAAGTCATATAGTGGGTCTTTGTTATCCGCTGTGGTTTGGTTCCAGGATTCCCTGTGGATACCAAAATCAGTGGATGCTCAAGTCTCATTATATACAATGGCACAGTAAAATAGTGTCTCTTATATAAAATGGCAAAATCAAGGTTTGCTTTTTGGAATATATATTTTTCTGAATATGTTCAAACAGTGGATGGTTGAATCCATGGATAAAGAATCTGTTGATATGGAGTGCCAGCTGTACTACCAAATTTAAGCTTTAATTAGAACTTTGAATAAGTGAAAGCATTTTTGTTTGCTTTGCTCTGCTTAACTCCATGATTCTCACAAGTTTTCCTGAGGCATTATCATGAGGAAGCTGTAGCGTTGGATGCAGTGTTGATACCTAAGTATGCTCTTTTGCTGTTGAGGTTAGTCTAATTCTACTCTTTCATCTAATTCTACTCTTTCATACCCTCCAGCTCTCATGTCATGCTGTGTGGGGATATTTCTTGTACAGTGAAACAGAACTAAAATATATAGTTTTCAAGGACTGTATAAAACAACCTGGTCTGTCTACATGTGATGTACTATACTCAGTCATAAAAATAATACTCTATAATTGAAGGTTCATAATCAATGAATTTGCACAATTTATAGGTTTATGTAATAGGAAAGTAGGAAAGTACTTTAATGCTTTTTAAAAGACGTTTTGAAGAATGTGAAATGATGGCATTTATTTTCAAATACATGGCATGATAAGCTGAATTTTTAAGTCTGTGAAATACACAAGCACACATGCATACATCTGTGTGTGTGGCTGTAGTATATATTTTATTTGTAGCAGCCAATAATTAGGTCTACATATGGGTAATTAAAACACTGCAATGTTAAGATCCCCAGTTTTACATATCTAAAAAGGGAACAGATATATTAAAATATATGATTGCTTGGACAAGAAAAGTGGACTCACAAAGAGTAGGTCTATAAAAAGTAGAATCACAAAAATATGCACACGAAATCAAATGCTTTAAGGCTGAAGCAAAGAAAGTTTGCATGGTGTAGAGGTTTGTGCATTGGACTATGACTCTGGAGACAAGGCTTTGAATCCCCATTTTGAACCCACTGAGGGACTTTGGGCAAATCACACTCTCTCACCCTTAGAAGGAAGCACTGGCAAACTCCTTCTGAACAAATCATGCTAAAAAACCCCAAACCCTTGTGATAATTTTGCCTTAGGGTCATCATAAGTTGGAAATTTCTTGAAGTCACACAACAACAACAAAACCAAGGGACCCTTAGCTATTCAAGACATGTACTGGGAATGCTGAACTCAGAACATTTTTCCTTAGTAAAGTTATGTACAAAGGCTGCTACATCCTTAACAAGTGAAATTTTGAGGTTTGTTTGGTTCATTGTGATGGTGATAGTCAGTCCCAAAGATCCATTTTCAGACCGTTTGTGATGACAAAGTGTGGTGACTGAGGGCCTCGGCAGATGACTAATAAAGTCGTCTCCGAGCCCTGGAAGATGAGGGGCAGCCTCACGAGTGGTGCCCCTTCCTCTTCCCAAGGTTGCCCTCGGAGCTGTTGGCCCTCCGCATGGCCGGCGCTCCCAGGGCAACCTCCCGCCGCAATGACCGCATGCCCTGCGGCGGAAAAGTCAGGGAAAGTGTGCCCTACGCGTTTAGGGCACACTTTCCTGGACTTCTAAAAGGAGCGCCAATTTGGCGCTCCTTTCAGGGATGCCACAGGAGCGCCGCAGTGCGGCTGCCATGGCCCCACGGCGCTCCGGACCAGGGCGTCCTGGATGCCCTGGTCTGCATCCCCCCAAAGTCAACAATTATGATAATAATCCCTATTTGAAATGTGTTGAACTAAAGATTCCCAAAGCAAGTGTTTTAACCATTCCCTGACATCTCTCCCAACTAAAGCTAAACTGACATCTAAAAAAACCTTTACAACTCTTCTATTTTGTTCAAAATCATATTGCAAAGACTTGTTTCAATTTCCCCCTTTCAAGGTGTGAAGAATGTCACATTCCAAGTTGGGAGAGAGATTTTTGACATTCATAGTTTAATAGAATTATTTTGGTCACAAACCAAAGTTTGTCAGGAAAAAACTATATCCTGCTGAGACAGATGAGATCCTGCATAGGGAGATTCAACCTAGGTGGAACTATGAACACTTCCCTGTCCTACAGGACTTGCCTTCCTTCTGCACCCCTACCCTCATTTTGTGGCTGGTGGAGAAAGGGTGGGTGGGAGTGGTTTGGAGAAGCATCTGGCTGTGGCACTATAACTAGATACACAATTATGATATCACTTGGGACCTCTGGAGGACCCCCAGGAGATGCCTCTGTCATTCTGTGTCTGGTAATAAAAACATACCCTTTCCAGTGTTCACTGACCACTACATGGCCACAGGGAGGGCAGCTCATGGAGGAGTCAGGTGAGTCCTACATGAGAAAGTTCATAATTTTTTCCTTCCCTAAGAACCCACAAAGCTTAATAAGCAGTAAATAAACCCAGTACTTTCAGCCACTGACAGGATCCCATCAAATATTTCTCAATATGATCTTGGCTTTGATTTCTCTTGTCTGATTGCTCATTTTAATAGCATTTTGAGTATTTCCCAGATTAAGTTATGCCTAAGCTGTTTCCAAGAAAGCTGTTTCTATGCTAAACAGTGTGCTTGACATCTGTAATGGACAGGGTGAACAAACTGAGACTTAATCCAAATAATACACCAGTGCTCCTGATCACTTGAAAGACAAATCTGGGAATAGATATTCAGCATATGCTAGATGGGGTTACACTGTACCTGAAGATGGAGGTTCACTGTTTGGCTGTATTCCTGGATTCAGCTCTAAGCCTGGAGGCCCAGGTATCAGTGGTGACTAGGAACACAGTTGCACAGTTAAAGCTAGTTCACAAATGGTGTCTGTTCTAGGTGAAGTCTTATCTGGCCATGGTAACACATGCCTTGGTTACATCTTGTTTAGGTTACTGCAATGTGCTCTATGTGGGCTGCCTTTGAAAAGGGTTTAGAAATGTCAGTTGGCCCAAAGAGCTACAGCCAGATTGTTAACAGGTGTTGGCCACAGAGAACACACAACTCCCTTGTTGCAACAGCTCTGTTGACTGCAAGTCCACTCCCAGGCACAATTCAAGGTGCCTATATTGCTCGGATCCAGGTGATTTGATGATATCTTACTATAAAGATTCCACTAGAGCTGTAAGATCTTCAAGACAGGTCCATCTCTCTGTCTCATATCTTCTCAGAATTGTTTGGTAGGAAGTAGGAAATTTTTTTTTGGTGCTTCTTCCAGACTGCATTTCCCTGCTATAGGAAGGTAGGTTGGCTGTCTCCTTGCTCTCCTTCTGTGATGAAGTATAAACATTATTATTCCATCAGACTTTTAGAAATTCACTGTGATGGTTTTTAATGTTGTGCTGTGCTGTTCTGTTACTTGTATATAGTCTGTTTTGTAATGGAAGTGGTGGCTCAGCAGTTAAAATACCAACTCTAATGACCACAAGGCAGGCAAGTCAGCAGTTTGAGATCAAAGCACTGCAGGATGGAGTGAGCTCCCATCAATAGTCCCAGCTTCTGCCAACCTGGCAGTTCAAAAGCATGTAAAAGTGTAAGTAGATAAATAGATACCACTTTGGTGGGAGGACAGCAGTGTTCTGTGCAGTCATGCTGGCCACATGATCACAGAGTCATTTTTGACAACTCTGGCTCTTCGACTTAGTAATGGAGATGAACACTGCCCCCCTACAGTCAGCCATGACTTGACAACCTTAGTAAAGGGGAAACCTTTGCTTTTATATAGTTGGCTCTCCACATTTGCATTTTTGACTTGATTATTTGCGGTTTTGATTAATATGTTCTCTCTAGGAATCTCTAGGTTCTCCAGCACACCTCTGCCAGAAGCTGAGCATTGAGTTGTGATGGATGACCTGGAAGTTCCTAGAGAAAACACTTCTCTAGGCATTTGTAGGTCCTCCACCATGATTCTATGATCAGCTTCTGGCAGAGGTGTGCTGGAGAACCTAGAGATTCCTAGAGAGGTGTTCTCTTAGATTAAAAAAAATTAGTGTTTTTTATTAGCAGTTTTTCCACATTCATGGGGGTCCTTCACCCCAAACCCCAGCAAATGGGGTGGGATCACTGTATAGTCTTTTAATGAAGTTTAATGGTATTAACTTTACAAATTCTTTTAAAATTATATCTATATTATATGTTGTTGTATAATGTTTTTGTATAGTTTTTCAAAGGCAAACCTCTTCTGAACAAATCTGCTCAAAACCCCCCATGATAGATTCATATTAGAGTCATCATAAGTTGGAAACAACTTGAAGGCACACAACAAATAATTTACTGACTGCATTGAATGCCAGCATTGGGAAGAGGTGGGGTGTAAATGAATAACATAAATAAACATTCTGGATAAAAGCTTAGTAAATGGAAACATTTTGGAAGTGTGGGCTTTGCAAAAGCAAAATATAACAAAATCATAATGTAATTATCACTAGAAAAGCTTGGTGCATGGAGGTCTGTAATATTGGCTTAATATACAGTATATCATTGAAAGATTATTAGTATTTCATAAACACTTTTGTATCCCTTTTGGAAAAGAAATAATTGGTGATAAAATTTAAAAAGAGTTATTTCCTATGTATTTTTGAACTCTGGCAGGAATTGGCAAATATATGTACAGTGCATAGGTATGTCTCCATTGCTATTCCTTTCAATGCTACCGCCCTGCCCAGGAACCCACCTTTTAAGTGCTGCAGCTCCTTGCAGTGTGTAGAATGGGGAGAATCAGTTGAGATGCATCTATGCACCTGTTGTAGCATGCCCAGCTGTAGGAAAATAGCCAGACACTGTTTAATCCTTTGCTTTCCAACGATAAGGAAATGGCCATGTTGCAGGTGCTGCATTGCTTAACAGATGGGTTAGGTGGGGGGATTTGTTCAGGTGGAATTGGTAAAGAAGCCTCTGCAGAGACCAGAAAACTGGGTTCTGATGTTGTAAGTCAACTATGCCATCATAATTGACCAACGGAATTCCAGCCTTGTTTGTATATGTCATGGCTCCACCTGTCACCTCACCTGTCTTCTTAACTGTGTTGTTTGCACTGAAGTGTATGCATATACATTTTATTGCACATGTTTTCTTTGTGTCAGCTTTGTAATTTTAAGGGCTAGAACAGATGGATGCGAAAGAGCGGCCCGAGTCTGCTCTGGCTGCAAGTGGGTTGGGACCATGCCAACTGTATGCCCCGTTGACAAAGTGGGCTGTGGCCGCAGCACCGAACCCACACTGCCAGGAGCCAGATTATCCTGGCTCTTTTTTTGTTTCGGTGTGGCTTTAGGCCACTTTGGAGGTATGCATCATTTGAATGCCATGCCTCCAAAGTGACTGGAAGCTGCTTCATTTGGCCCATCTGTTCTGGGCCTAAGATATAAATTGTATGTAATAATAGAGAGGAGCCTGCTTTCTCTTTCCTTGCATTCTGTTGAAATGCCTGGACAGAGCTTAATACTGCTGGGGTGAGTTTTACTTCAAAATAAGAGTGGATGGGAGTTGCAATTGTAAACCTAAGTAGTTATTGCTACATAGGAGTGTTTGTCAATATGAAGTATTATTCTATGTCACACTTTGAAAGAGTTGGCTGAATGTCTGTCACAGAAATACTGCAGTTCTTGCACACATCAGGTAGATGAGCGATATGCTGCCATTCCTTGTATCTTAAACAGACTCTTTTTAATATGTTACAGATGCCTGATGATTTCCTGACTTTTGAAATATTCTGAATGCTGAACTTTCTTCTCTGACAATGAACAATTCAAAACCACTGTCGTTGGCTGGAATTGGTATATTTCCCAATGCTACCTGTCACACAGAAAATAGGATCTCTGTGTTTTTTTCCATTATCTTCATGACAGTGGGGATTTTATCCAACAGTCTTGCAATAGCAATTCTTATGAAGGCCTACCAGAGGTTTAGACAAAAGTCAAAAGCATCCTTTTTGCTTTTTGCCAGTGGCTTGGTTATCACAGATCTGCTGGGCCATCTAATTGCTGGAACCATTGCAGTGTTTGTATATGCATCTGATAAAGACTGGATTCGATTTAATCAATCAAATGTTCTCTGCAGTGTTTTTGGCATCTGTATGGTGTTCTTTGGACTATGCCCTCTTTTTCTGGGCAGTGTGATGGCTGTTGAACGCTGCATTGGAGTCACTAAGCCTATATTTCATTCAACAAAGATGACTTCTAAACATGTAAAAATTATATTGACTATGGTATGTCTTTTTGCCATTTTTATAGCTTTGCTTCCTATACTTAGATTAAGAGCCTATCAAATTCAGGCATCAAGAACTTGGTGCTTTTATAAAACAGAACATTTTGAAGACTGGGAAGACAGATTTTACCTCTTACTTTTTTCATGCTTGGGTTTATTGGCCCTTGGTATTTCATTCTTGTGCAATGCTGTGACGGGAATTACACTTTTAAGAGTCAAATTTAAAAGTCAACATAGACAAGGCAGATCTCATCATTTTGAAATGATCATTCAGCTCCTGGCTATAATGTGTGTCTCATGCATTTGCTGGAGCCCGTTCCTGGTAAGAACTTAAATGATTTTACCATTTTCTTAATGTGTGCTTTCATATGGACTTTCTCCCCTTTTAGCCATTAAAAAAACGTCCCACATTGGACAGGAAAATTTGATGCTTTGATATTATAGTTTCAATAATTCAAGTGCTACCAAAGCTGTCTATCAACAACACACTTAAATTCAATAGATTTTTCCAGGTGTGTTATCTGTAGTAAGTGAATGCACATAGGGCAAGACTGGATTGGGAGTGTAGTCACTGGGTGCATCTGCACAATTATGTCAGGTTCACACTACTGTAATTGTTATTAATCTATTCCAAGGAATCCTGGGATTTATATGAGTTTGGTTGGGACTTATGTGGGATGAATTGTATAGGGAAATTTTCAGAAAAAAACAGGAAAATGTGGTATTAGTATTGTTTACAGAAAGAAAGTAATTTTTTTTAACATCAGGAATCTAAAATGTATTATGTCTAATTCAGTTTGGCATAAAATTATACTGCTTTGAATAATAAAAGTACAGTTTATTCAGTTTATAATGACAACTGGAATGTACTTTTAAAAGTGTTTATTTTTTTGCTACAAATGGGGCTACGATATCCTGAATTATAAGTAGCACGTGAAGTGTAAGGAAGCTGTTTGGCCTTGCCAATTTATCAGAAGCAGGTAAAAAACAATAAAAACCGAATAATCCATGAGCTTTAGCAAAAGAAAGAAATTTATTTTGTCTTTTCTAGTCCCCTATAGTATGCAGTGGTATCTTGTAGAACCTTTGAGACTAAACTGAGGGAAATAAATTATACTATTAGTTTTTGTACATTTAGTGCATGCATTTCAGGAAGTTGACCAAATCTACAAAAGCTTATGCTATAACTTCCTTCACAGTTAATCTCAACAGTGCTACGAGATCCCTTCACATACTGATATTCCAGACTAACATGGCTATGTCTCTGAAGTCCTTCAGTGTCTATAGAATACTTGTTCCCTGGAATTGCAATTATCTCATGCCATAAAACATTACCTGTTACAGAGTTTTAAGAAATAATTTTGAAGGAATAAATATATGAAAATATGAGAGGCAGCATGGTGTAGTGGTTTGAGTGTAGGATTACAACTCTGGAGACCAGGGTTCGATACCCCGCTTGGCCATGAAACCCACTGGGTGACCTCGGACAAGTCACATGCTCTCAGCCTCAGAGGAAGGCTCTGAACCTATATTGAAAAACAAAACAAAACAAAAAAACAAAAACAACAAAAAAAAAAAAACCCCAAAACACAACACATGATAGATTCACCTTAGGATTGCCATAAGTGAAAAATGTCTTGAAGGCACACAACAACACATTAAGAATACTTTTTGTTAAACATGCTATTTATAATTTCAAAGAAATATATACCATTTTTCTGTGGAAAATAGACTTCAAAATAAAAAAAAATGTACAGTGCCCTGAACCCTGAAGTTTTCTGTTTTTTTCTTTTGGGAGTTCATACTTCTTAAATCTGTAGTGCATACATATTATCATGCACCCTCCTTTTGTAATTTAAATTTTATGTATAGCTTACATTTTATTTAAGTTTCTTTTATTTCTTTTTCATGTATTTGAAAATTGTAACTTATTTTTTCTAAATTAAAAAGCAGTTTCCCCTTCTGTTTAAAATTCCATACCTATTTATGTACATGTGGACCTCATTGAAATCAATGGAGGTGTTACATAGCTTGGTTCTGGAATTCATACCACATTTGATTATACTTTTTAGAGATTTAGAAAGAGCAAGGTAAGAGTAGTTAATATAACTAAGGGATATTCAGACTGAGTATTGTGAATGAAGTACTGCTAGCAGGCTCCTCATTACTCCTAAAATTAAAACTAAGATTAAAAGGGTATCCGCCTGAATGAAGTTTGCTCTTATTCTAATTTGAAGCATAAACATTCTGTTAATTTCAGCAAACCCAGTTAGACTTGCTTTTAAAGGCATGGTGGCTGAAGGCTTTTAAAAATATTTTTAAAAATATTTGATATTTTAGGTGGTGGCTTAGTTGTTTTCCCTTTCTTATTTTGAGCAAAAATGTATCCAGGAATATTGCTACATCATACTGAATTGCTTCCATGGAAGATTCTGTTCAAAACAACACAGAGAGTGGGCTGTAAAAGACTAACAACAAACCCTAGCCACTGAACATTATTCAAAGTCACAATGCAAGACTCCAATATTTCTGCTCTTCAGAGGTAGAGATGATGCATGCTGGATACAGAAATTGGTCCATTTCAAGAGCCCCTTTCAGGATGAAAAGAGGAACAAACTAATGAACTTAAAAATGGCTTCTTAGCAGATGGGATAAAAAGCAGAAAGCATTTCTATCATTATAGTTTATAACATGTTTAGAAACTTTTATGTTTGGAAGCTATGGTATGGGTTTGTCATGATATGTTTGAACAGAACTATTAATTCCTTAGATTAATCTCTGGGAAAAAACTGTAGCTTCCTTGCATGCAGAAAATACCAATTTGAATTCCAGATATCTTTAGGAATTCTGATGGCTGCTGCTTGAAACCCAATAGAACTGCTATCAAATGGACTGATGTGGACTGATCTAGATAGACAAGTGCTCTGACTTGGTGTCAACTATTTTGTACTTTTCGGAAGACTGTTATGCAAGCTTTAAAGAAACAGAGTGTCTCTGGTAGTGAGGATGTGAGATAATTAACATCCAGAGCCAAGAATCTGAAGTGTCTCAACAGCAAATTCTGTGACTTTTCTGGACATGACTCATAGGGTTAGTTGACGAAAGTATCCGGTGATTTAAGAATATAAGATGTTATGTTATATATTTCAGTCATATTTGGATCCAGGTTTCTTCATTAAATTAAGACTGAAAACATTTTTCCTTGACAGGACACCTTTACATTTCCCCATCACCAAACTGGGAGAGTTTTTGCCTGATCAGTTTTTGCTTTTGTGCCGTTCTGAAAGCAAAGGAGAGCTATCAGAGAAGAGAAATGTTGGCAGCCCTAGTTCAAATTTCTTTGTGTCATTCACAATTTATGATTTATCAAGATAGCACTGAATGCACTGACAATAAGAGGATTACACTGATCTTGTTCAGATGTAGTGCCAAAAAGTATGGTTTATTGCTTCAAGAACAACCCACAGTGAACTTGAGACTAATGTGCTCCATCTTTCTCCTGTAAGAGGAGTTCAGAAGCTTTTAGTTTATTTTAGATTGCAGCTTGCAGTGAGGTCTGTCTGAACCCAGACAAACTGCTAACATTAATTACAGTTTTGTTGAAACAAGACAACTTGATCATACTGGCTTCCTATCTTCTCACAACCACACCAGATCAAGGGAAAGAAGGAGATAGCAAACAAACTGTGTCTTAGCACAGCTCAGTATTGTAATGCAGTCATTGTCCCTAACTGGGACAAACATACTTCCCCATTTGTAGATAAATATATGCAGTTAAATATATGAGTAAAAATGTTTAATATGGAAATGCTATTTGTTGAATAGAATATTTATAGCAACACACTTTTTATTACATGCTAGTAACCAGTAGGACTTTACAGAGTGAGAAATTTTGAAACAAAATACTTTTGTTTGAAAAGACAAGCTCAAGAATTAAAATTTATGACATTGTTCAATTTAGACACAATTGTATAAAGAGAGATTTTGGCATGCTAGTCCCTTACAACATTATTTTAACTGTGGCTTGTTAATTTATTTTTACAAATTGAATGTGTTCAGTGTTCTTTGATTAGTTTATTGTCTGCTTTAAATAGCTGGTACATTGTTAAATACGTAAGTTCCGTTACATGTAACAGGACTTCAAAGCACGAGTTTGACAACCAAATGTTATGCAACTTATTTGTATATAGCTTAATATTTTTTTCCTTCTTCTGGTCCAAAACATGATTGAAGTAAGGGTTTTCACCTCTTTCCTTTAATAGATGTTAAGCCAAGAAGATTATCACACTACTAATTTCATTCTCTGTGGTTCTAACTCATGTGAATTAGAGTGTAGGCCCAGAAAACTGTATAATTTAAACACTTGCTCTAGGACTCTTTTGACATACTGTTTTCTTAAGACAGCTCTTCCTATATTTCAGTATTTTCTTTTTTGATAAGAAAATTTGTCATACCTAGTTTACAGATGGATCTTTGAATATTAGAAATCAAATGAAGGCTGTAGCTTTGATAAGATGTATTTATCTATTCCACATTACATTTGCTATGTGTAAAATAATGACCTTTTAGTTTGCAATATGTATTAGGTGAACTAGTTCCTAATTTCAATGTACTGAAATGATCAGTAGTATTAGTTTTGATGGTGATGCCATCAATAATAATAATAATAATAATAGAAAATAGCAACTTTCTCCAAGATGGTTTACAAATTAAAACAACTACAGCATAGTTTAAAGAAGCAAATGATCAACATTAAAATGAATTAAACTATCGAGTGCTAAAAATAATTTACAGCATCCAATTAAAAAAAGCAGTACAATTAAATACTGTAAGTATAGCACTCTCTTAAGAGATGTAGCTATATCTAAACTGTTTTATTATTCGCTGCTTAATGCTAAATATTTGAGCAATAGCTAAGTCTGTTTATACCTATCTACTGCTTATGGCTAAAACCTACAAATAACTGAAATATTTCTTCATCCCAGGACAGTGAATTTTATAAAGAGCAAACTGCAGGACCTGTTATATTGCTACTGGAGATGATGTGGTGTAGGTGTCTGGCAGCAACATTACAAATGCTAACAATGGCACCCATAACATGAAATTCATTTGGTTGTTTATTCTCCAGTACCTTGCTCTGTAATTAGGCAATTTTACTTTTGACAACGCTAGAGATAGGAGATTATAGCACAAACATAAAAATGCAACTTACCTCTCCTGAATTCAAGTAAAATCTGGATTCTATCGCATGGCTTTTGTTGGCAAATCTGCCATCTGAATGCATTGAGTGCAGCCCAGCTCACTTAACTTGCTTTGTGGCCATTTTTTCAAAATTTGGTAGCTTCCAAAATATGAAGCTTCAGACTTTTGAAAAATGACCGTGAAGCAAGTTCAGTGAGCTGGGCTGCACGCAGGTTGCATTCGGATGGCAGAATTGGCAACAAAAGCCATGTGATAGGACCTGGATGCAGCCCAAATTTTACTTTAATTCAGGAGAGGTAAGTCGCATTTTTATGCTTGTGTGATAATCTCCATAATATCAATAGAAGCAAAACTGTGTAGCTTTATCTTGTAGCTGGAAGAGTTAAGTACTGAGAGAATAAAGTTGCATTTTCAAGTTAAATAAAAATCCTCTTTCTTTAGTGTAGTTTCCCACTGCTAACAAGTAACTTTGGTAGGTTGCGAATCATACAAAAAATTGTGATAGCCATGAAATGCTATAGTAGCTGTAAAACAAATGCCAAATTCTGTATGGTAATAATAGCTTTCATTAGGCAAACCAAGAAGACTGAACGTGTGTGCAGACTTACATTTTAAGATTTACCCACTTGCAGTTAATCTGCCAGCTCTGTTGTACCTTTTCTTACTTTTTTCTTTTTTGGCTAATAATGTCTTCTTCTCATGAACCCATGCCATGAACTCAAATATAGCTCTTTTGCAGCTCTTGAATGGTGGGTTGGAATGGCAATTCTGTAGCATTCTATTCTGCCCTTCTGCAAATAATTTTGCAATTTTTTTTTTAAACAAAGGGTGGCAATTGGTCAAATGAATCTCTAAATGGATTGAACGCTGTGAGGAACTGGCTTATTATAGTCTATAGGAAATGATGAAACATAAAATATGTAAGAAATGAAATCTGGGTAGAATTCATGCATTGAAATATCAGAGAAGCCAGATGTTTATTTTTTTCTTTTAATATTGATAAATTTAACTTTTGGAGTGGGATAAATATAGATTGAAAGGACAAATTGTATCATTCTGGAATCTTTTTAACATGGATCAGTTTATGAGGAGTGCACAGTTAAGCTGTTAATCTAAACAACAGGAGGCTTTTGCTGCTGTGTTTTGCTTTGGAGTTGTTGGATATTGGACAAATGTGTGTATAAAGCTGTATCCACACTACAGAAAGTTTTTACAGTTGCCCCTCCCTTTTTGGAGCCACCCACCAAAATGGAAAGCCACAAATATTCAAGCCCCATATGCTTGAATGGGGGGGCACACCCCATTTTATCCCCCTCTGTTTGCGCACCGTGAATGGGCAAGGGACGCGGATTTGAAGTCAGCAAAAATGGGGGGGGGGGGAACTGTTATACTTTTACTCTAACCATAAGGGTGCTAAATATTCCATGTGATTTTCAAAAGAAACCTGAGTTTTAAGAACAATGAACAGATTTATTATACCTAAAATAAAAATGCTTTGCGGGCCATTATGTAGTGTAAAATCTGATGATTTTAAAACAAAACAGATGGATTTCCAAATGATGTTCTGTGAACCAATTATCATCTGTCATTATTAACATTTAAATGTTGATTTTACTAGACAATTGAGTGGCATCTTATTGGTTAGTCTCACCAACAGTAGACTCATTCATTCAATTGTTTAATGGTGAGTCAACAAGAAGGTAAATCCCATTAATCAATTAAGTTTATTCCAGTCATGGCTAATAGTAGCACTTGGGATATTATTTACAATTATGATTCAAACATATTCTGTTATTTTTAATTTTTATTGTGTTCATTGGCATTGATGGAATAACGTATCTGTCTGGGTAGGGTTACAGTAAAACAGTTCACCAAGATTCCTTTAATCCATATCTGTAAATGGAACAAATGTATTCAAATGTTCTGTGAAAAATCAATGTAGCCTCTAAGGACATGTTGTACCAGTGGACTTTACATGCTGATTAATGCAACACTTTCCAGTTATGGATTTGTAGCACCTGTGAATGACATATTCCACTGTGGAACCATAATGCCATCAGCTGCTTTCCTCTGAGTGTATGCACACTAATATGCAAGAGACTGAAGTGCGATCTCATTTCAGAAATGTGACATAACATAAAGTGGTAACTCTGGGAAAAAGATAAGCAGGTTGATAATTAAGAATTCTTTGGATCCAATAACAAAAAATAGAAAAATGAGAAACTATAATAATAGCTTAGATTAGATTAACAAGTGTACATGTCCTTAAATAAAAACAGAAATATGGATAAAGTACAGACGACAAGAATATAACAAGATAGTCAAAATTGACAGGTATATGGACAGTACTGACAAGGAGGAAGTTTGTATGAATTGAGAGGTATTTAAGAAGGTGTGAGTAAGTGAATAAGAAGGCAGAGAGACAAAGTGGTTGAAGATGTAGGGCAAAGGTAGAAGATGTAGAACAGAAGGTGAATGAAGATGATGAATAACAGATGGAATTGTATCATGATGTCATGATAATGGATGATATTATGTTATGATGATGTGGAAGGATATGAGTGGGAGGGTGGGAAGGATTATTTATTTTTAGTATTATGTAAAATATATAATTCCTTTGAGTTGTTGGATATTGGACACATGTGTGTATAAGGTTGTATCCACACTACAGAAATAATCCAGTTTGACATGACTTTAACTGTCATGACTCAATGCTATGGAATTCTGGGAACTGTAATTTTCTGAGATGTAGGACATTATCACACGGAAGAGACAAGCACCCTCCTCCCATCATTAAATCGTCCTAATCATGTGATTGGGAGGAAGATTATCACACCCCCATGTGCTTCTCCCATTCTTGTCCCATCTGTAAATGGGAGTTTCCGTTAATATCAAATGATGCCTCCATTATTCTTTACAGATGGGACAGGAATGGGAGAAGCATGCGGGGGTGTGATAATCTTACCCCCAATCATGCTATTAACATTATTTAATGGCAATTTAATGACAGGAGGAGGCCGCTTGCCTCTCATGTGATAAACTCCATTGAGCCTTCTCTGTCAGAAAGCTCTGGTGCTACAACAAACTACAGTTTCCAGAATTATATAGCATAGAACCATGGCAGTCAAAATAGTGTCAAACTGGATTATTTCTGCAGTCTGGATGCACCATAAGTGAGATATTGTTTATTAATAAAAAATATCTATATTAAGAAAGGTAAAATAAATAAGTCTGACATATATTGAAAAATGAAAAAAAACAAATTTTATATTGTTATTTTGTATTTTCTCTTTTAATATTCACTTGTTCACTTCTTGTAGTTTGAAATAGAGAAATACATGCCACGTGTGCCCACTACGCTTGCCTCACATTAGCTATGTAAAAGGTCAAACAGTTACTTGTAATGGCTCCTCCAGATCAACAGACTGATAACTCCTATGACAATATATTGAGTTTCCATATCATTAATGATACACCCTGGTAGTGCTGTGGAAACCTTCTGCAAAATAACAGACTGTGTGTGGGAAACTGCTTTAGGAATGTGTGGGCATGCACATGTTTGTGAGTGTGTATGTATGTGTATGTGCCTTCAAGTTGCCTATAGACTCATGGCAACCTCATGAAATGCATAGGGTTTTCTTAGGCAAGGAATACTCAAGTGGTTTGCCATTGTCTTCCTCTGAAGTGTAGTCTGAAGTACCTGGTATTCCTTGACAGTCCTCCATCCAAGTATGAACCAGGCCTGACCTGGCCAGCTTCAGGGTTGGAAAAAAATACATTTTAAAAACAACAACCAAATCCAATCTTTTTGTTTAAACCAGATTTTTTTTGGTTAATGTTTTAATGAAAAAAATTGAATCCTGCTTATTATATTGCTACTATAAAACATTGTTTTATGGTAGAAAGCTTGATCAACCATGTTTTAACGCTTTCTAAATTAACAATCCAAAATTATTAGGTTTTGATATGATTTACATCATTCAATAACACTTTGAGAATTATATTGGCAAGTTGGAAGTCTATGTTTGAATGAATGAATAGATTTATTACTGCACATAACCAGCATAGAAGCCTATGTATAGGAGTATAGCACTACACCAACATAAGACTAAATTCAGATGTTATGGCCACCAGCTTAAATAATTGTTCTTTTTAAAAGTGATATTTTTAAAGGAAATTGTTTTGGCTGAGCTTATGTTAATTGAAGAATTTGTTACTGAATGGCATTTCATGCACTATAAAATGAAATGATTAAAAAGAAGCAACTGAATTCTGACTGTGAATAATTGACAATAAACTGTTAAAGGGCTGAGCAGATGGTCCAGGATAGCACAGTCTCAGCTTGTGCTATCCTGGCTCTGGTGCTCACCTGGTTTGGTCCCTGGTTCAGTGTGGGAAGGGGGGTTATTCACCCACCTGTCTTTGTGCTGACCCATGACCTTGTGCTGACTCCTTGCCTTGTTGCACCATTGCTTTTACTCAGAAGCCCCCCTGTCACCACATCTGATCCAGAAATGGGGCACTGGACCACATGAGTGCAGCCAGATGCTACATAGCCACATCACATGTGGCAATGGGAGGGCTTCTGAGCAAAAGCAACAGCATGGCAAGGTGAGGAGCACGTGGTGGTAGTGGTGGTGCAAAACAGCCAGGGTTTGCAGCAGAAACTAGGAGACTTTTACTCCAGATTAAAGGCTGTTTACCCTGGGATTTTGGCCAGATTCTCCAGATCCATGTCTAGCCTGTCAGGATTGGGTTGGGCCCAGAGGTTTTGCTGTCCGGACTAAATGATATGAGATTGGGGTAAAGCCAGGCTTTTTGGCCTTTGCAGACAACCCCAAAGTTAAAATGTTTACATTCAAACAGCCATGGTTGTTCCAGTAAGAGCGTTGTACAATAGTAAAATAGCCTCTCCCCCCCCCCATAATCAATTTCAAAGTCAGGAGTGTTCCCTCCCTCCAGTCATTTGGTTTAAACCAAGTTTTAAATCATGATTTGAACAGGCCAACCCTGCTTAGTTTGCAGGATCAGATAGAAATAGGTGCTTTCACAATGTTATATTGCACTGCAGATGCAGCATGCACACAGTTCCTACATTTTGCTTCAGGACTATACTCCCAACACTCTTGCTTCATTTTGATGTTGAGTGGACCACATCACTACCATGTTCCTTAAAATGAGAAGTAGAATTTCTTCCTGGATTATTTGGAGATCATTTACGGTGTTTTAGTTTAAAAAGGTTATATGGTTTCCCCATAAGTATTGGGGGGGATGGGGGAAGGGTTGAGGAGGTTTGTGGGGATTGTTGGGGAAGGGAAAGGGTTACATGGGCAGCCATATGATTCACACTCCTGAACTCCTGGCTTTGCAAGTAATGTTTACTGCTCCATTTTTTTAATTTATCTTGACGTAAAACTATTTCACAAGATCTATGAAATCAAAGGAAAATTCAAACCAAGGACTGGGACAATCTATGACAATAAAAATAACAGAATTCAAGACCAGGAAGGAATAAAAAGACATTGGCTGCAGTACACAGAAGAATTATACAAAAGAGATGACAAAATGAAAGACACATGGAATGAAGAGCCATATGAAGATGAAACCCAAATCCTAAAAAAATGAGGTGGAAACTGCAATAAGAGAAATAGTGAAAAACAAATCACTAGGAACAGATGATATTCCAATTGAACTGCTGCAATCCACATTGACAGAGTCAACTCTAGTGCTAACTAACATATGTCAACAGATATGGAAAACAAAATGATAGACAACAGATTGGAAGTGATCAATACATCCCCATCCACAAAAAGGAAGACACAAGAGACCACAGCAACTATAGGACCATAGCACTGATCTCCTATGGAAGCAAAATCATGTTCAAAATTCTGCAACACAGACTCCAACCATACAGGGAAAGAGATATCCCAGTGGTCCAGGTTTCCAAGGGCTCAGGACAGGAAGAGGCATTAGTGATCACATTGCAAACATACAATGCCTAATGGAGAGCACCAGGGAATTCCAAAAGAAAATCAGATTGTGCTTTATAGACTACAGCAAAGCCTTTGAGTGCATAGATAATGAAAGGCTATGGAATGCTCTTAAATACATGGGAGGGCCAGTACATCTGATAGTCCTGATGAAGAATCTGTACTTAGGACAAGAGGCTACTGTCAGAACAGAACAAGGAGAAACAGAATAGTTCCCAATTGGCAAGAGGGTCAGACAAGGCTGCATCCTATCACCCTATCTGTTCATAAAGTAGTAAAGGAACTGGGTGCCGTTGCATATATGCCCACTTCCTAATATGGATGAAGATATGTTTGCATTGTGGTGTCAGATTTTAAGATATTTCTAAAAAGGGTAGAAAACTCATTTTAGGCATGGCAACAGGGGTCAGACAAGGCTGCATCCTTCCACCCTATCTGTTCAAGTTGTATGCAGAACATATAAGAAATGCAGGCTTGAACACAGAAGAAGGAGAAGTGAAAATAAGAGGAAGGAATATCAACAATCTAAAATATGCAGATGACACCATAATACTAGCAGAAAACCTCACAGACCTGGAACACCTACTAAGGAAGATCAAAGAAGAAAGTGCAAAGGCAGGCTTAATGTTGAACATAAAGAAAACAAAAATAATGACCACCAAGGATCTTCAAAAGTTCAACCTAGAAAATGAAGAAATAAAAATAGTAAAATAATTCCCATACCTGGGATCAAACATTGATAGAAATGGGGACTGCAGACAGGAAATCAGAAGAAGATTAAGAATGGGGAGGGTGGCTATGAAAGAAAAAGATATATATATTATACCCAGCATATATATACCCACTATCTTCCATTCCAACATTCTCTGAAGATGCCAGCCACAGATGATGGCAAAATGTCAGAAAGAAATTCTTCTAGAACATGGCCATACAGCCCAAAAAACCCACAAAAAACTAAAGAAAAAGATCCTTAAATGCAAAGATATATAACTCAGCACAAAAGTTAGAATCATACAAGCCATTTTTTCCCTATTACCATGTACGAATGTGAGAGCTGGACAGTTAAGAAAGGTGATAGGAAGAAAATCAATTCATTTGAGATGTGATGCTGGAGAAGAGCTGAAGATCCCATGGATAGCCAAAGGGACAAATAGGTCCTAGAGCAGATCAAGCTGGAAACCTCCCTGGAAGCCAAGATGACTAAACTGAGACTGTCGTACTTCAGACATATCATGAGAAGAGGGGACTCTTTGGAAAAAACAATAAAGCTGGGGAAGGTGAAGGGAAGTAGGAAGAGAGGAAGGCCAGATGGTTGGACTCTATTAAGGAAGTCACGGATATTAAGGGATTGCAGGATTTAAGCAGAGCAGTGGAGGACGAAGAGTCTTGGAGAAGTCTCATCCATAGGGTCGCCATGAGTTGAGGTCAACTCATGGGCAGTTAACAACAACAACAAAATTTCTAAGACTCTGTGGGCATGGTGACTTATGCAGTATCTTTTCCCTTTATGTAGCTACAAACACATCCATAATTTTTAAAATGTATTTATAGCACTTATATCCCATCTTTCTACCTAAAAGGGATACAAGATGGCTAAAGTTTATTTATTGTGAAGATATATTTGGTTCTTTGTAGCTTGGGCATGTATAATTTTAGTTTTGTGTCACAATCAAATAATCTTTCATAACTGAATAGGCTTCAGGCACACTTGAATCTCCTTAATAAAAAGAGGCTAAGGTATGGCTTTATCACACAGGGGAAATCCCGTGCGAAAACGGGGCTTTAAATTAGAAAAACCCCATAAAAGCTGTCATGATTTCACACGACGTCGATGTTAAATTGATGTTAAAAGGAGGTTAATCCGAACAAAAACCCCTCATTTATGCTTCTTTTTACTTTTGGAAGAACCTGAAAGTAAAAATGAGAGGTTTTCGTTCGGATTAACTTCCTTGTTAATAATGCTTTCACATTTCACACAGGGCAGAATGGGAGAAATCTCATTCATTAAAAGCTTCTACTTTTGTGTTTTTTTCCCCCTTTAAAGAGCGATTTTTTACATAGAAAAAGGATAGCCATAGAATAAGTCCATGGGTTGGAAGAATAGGGTGACCTGCACATGTAAAGAATTCAGTTTTTAGAGAAAAGGAACAATTTTGATGGGCAAACTTGAGATACCTGGTTTTAAATCTTGACATTGTTTTGGAAATATTCTGCCACAGTTCCTTTTACAGCACTTGAAGCATTTTTTAAAATTTTATGTGCAGTTTGGTTATGCTGTTCTTATACGTTTAAAACAAATGCATACAGAATACTATTATGTTTACAATAGCAAACAACAGCAAACTGTTCTCCAAAGAATGCCATCTCTCTCTCCCTCTCTCTCTCTCTTGGCTCCCCAATCTGTTAAAGCAATTTTATTTTGCAATCTGTCTCACTCCTTCTAGCTTATTCTTTGGGTAGCCAAGACTTCCATTTTGTTGGGAGATTAGCGTATTTTCGGAATAATATGCTCCTCTTTCTCTCTCTCTTTACATGGGAAATATTCGTTACCAAATTAAGAGGAAGAAAATGCCCCACAGCCATGAATCATGAAAATTTCTACCTCTTAAAATCCTGAGTAGAAAATATAATCAGTAGAAAAAATACCTTTTTCATTATAGCCTGTTCTTACTTTGTTATTCTGAAGTGGCCCGAGAGCTCTTGTTCACCAGCAGTTGTTTAGTCTAGATGGCTCAAAGAAAGATTGAGAGGCAGAATAATATGGTGGTAGTGGGGAGAATGTATTTCATGAACGATCTTATTCCATCTATTCAAGGTAGCTGATCAGTGAGATGATCTTTTTAAAAAGGAAAAAAAAATCTCATTTATTTGAAAGGATCAAAGTACTTCCCAAGTACTCACTGTTCTGATCTTTTCTACTGTATGGTTAAGATTAATTCCCACAAGAATCTAATTAGGTGCTACATGTAGGAAATCATTTTTCCTTTATTTTTCATGAAGAGACAATCTTTTCTGTCAATACTTTACAGGATTGACAATTTTCTTTTTTATTCTTTTGAAAAATCGCCATTTTTCATGCATCCTTATTTTTCACATCTCCTTTCCAATTTATTAAGGAGGAAAAGGAAGAAAAAGAAATGGCTGCATGAGTAATAATTACCACCTTCATTCGAAATTAAGTAGAGGATGACAAATCACACTTGAACAGATATATTATCAATGCCCTAATGAAAGAAGATTTGCCCTCCTCCTTCTCCACTGTTATGATAAATTACTTTAATGTGTTGCTTCAGGCTTATTAATGGTAGGGATGGATGAGAATTTTCTTTTCAGTTTAGGTTTGATCATAACTTAGAATAATTTGCAAAATTCAAATGGAAGAAAGTAAAACAGATTTGTGCAACCCTAGAAGTTGGTCACATGGTAGCCAGTGGCAAGCTCCCCACCATATACAATCTTAACTAAAGACAAACAACATGTAGGCATCTGGCTAACATCTCCAATTGTTTTTCTCCTGTTTGGTTTGTAGCATGTTGCCTAATGAAGAAGCCCATGGAGCTTTGAAAGCTTGCAATAAGTATATTGTGCATTTTGGTTGGCCAATAAAGGTATCACTGATGGATTTTTGCTAATATTTGAAACAGTAATACATGGGTACAATATCTTCCATTGAAATTTATAGGATTCTAAGGTGCTTAGCATTGGCAGGATTGTGTCCTTATTTTCTAGAAAAAAAAATTGGAATTCAAGTTCATGATTTCTCTGGTTCAGTAGTTCACAAAATCCTTTTGTCCAATGAACAAGGTTTTCCTCTTCAAATGAAAGCTTGTGTTATATGGTATCTGTTTGCACTGCACTGTGTCTGCTATTCCACTGTACCTAGCATTTCATTTTGTAGCTGAAACACACTGTGCCCCTGGTTGATGACACAGGAGCTTTGTGAGCCCTGCAGAAAACAGTGTCATCAATTGAAGGGGTGTGGTGGTGCAGCCCACACTGGGTGACACCCCAGAAGAGGGGTGACACCCAATTGGACTATCCTCCTGCAGGAGGGAGAGTGACTGCAGCTGGCCTTACCTCTCTGTGGTAGCAGTGATCTCTTTGTAAGGAGCAGCACCAGCATCCCCTATAGCCTCCGCAGGGCTACCAGCCGCCCATCCTTTCCCAGCCCATCTTTGGCTCAGAGAAGTGGTGGTGGTGATGGTGGCAGTGGCAGTGGGGGAGGAAGGAGGAAGAAGCTATGATGTCCACCAAAAGCCCCCACCACCACCTCCTCCTCCACCATTGGCCTGGCGCAGGGGGCTACTTGGGGACAACAGCACCCATTGGATATAACTCACTGCCCTCTCCCCATGGGCCCTGGCTTGGGCCTGGATCTCTTCCTCAGGACTGTTGGGAGGCTGGTTCCTCTGGCCTTCTTGGTCAGCAAGGGTCCCAGTCTACTCATAAGGAGGAAGGCAGGACCCCCTCCCAGAACACCCATCTGCCCACCCAGATTTTCTCCTCCCATCCTGGGCTGCTCTGGGCGGCTGTAAAGGAGAAGGATTGAGTGTGGCTTTTTGGCCATGTCCCAGGCATCCCCATCTCCCTGGACCAGGTGATACTAGGGGTGGGGACCACACTGGCAGAAAATAGATGGAATTCTTCAATGGAATTCTTTATCTGTTGCTTAGAGAATAGATGAAATTTCTTATTTATTCTTCATCTATATGTTAATTTTTATGGATTAATATTTCCTTTTACACATACCTGGTCATACTGTTTATCTTAAGAATTTAATTTAATAACTTGTTTGTATATTAAAACGTTTAAAAGAAATAATGGGATTCACAAAGAAAGACATACTTGGTTACTGTCACTGTTTCCTAGTGACATTTTTTGTCATTGGTACCTTCAAATCTGCTCTAGTTTCTAATTGCCTTCTGCAGCCTGGTACTTTTTAAATGTATTGGACTGCAGATTCTACAGTCTTATTGATGGCTGGGGATGATAGAATTTGTAGTTCAGTTCAATTGGAAACTGCTAGCTTAGGAAAGGCTATCCTGAAGCAAGGGATTGAACACACTGTTCAGTTAATTTTTTTTTTTTTTGGTCACCTATTTGTTTCTCTCTTTCAGCCTCTATCCAACCACATTAATATGTGCTACCCATTCTTCAAATGTCATGTTCTTTATATGGATTGGAAAAGGTGAATAGGAAGTGTTGTGTTCCTTCCAATTGAAGGACATTGTACTACTGCAATACTGAGTGTAGTGATAAGCAGCTACAAAGAACAGTAGATGAATCAAGGATGGATAAGATGTTTAATAAGAAGCATTTTAAGAGTCTGGTGAACATTTCTCTGCACTGTTCATGACTGTATCCTTTGTCTCCCCAATTACTTTGAATCAAGAGATATGATATGTGAAGATAAATACTAGTGCACAAGTTTTGCTTGCAGGAGCAAAGGATCTCATGTTCAATCCTGCCATCTGCAGTGCCTAACAAACTCAGTGTCTTCAACCATTCTCCTTCCCTTGGGACCCTGCAATAGATTACTAATTAATCTTCTCATTCATTGTACATAGGAACAGTGAATACTGTTATTTAGCAGACTTATTTGGTATGTCTTCTTGGAAGCTACAGGAAACAAGATAGCATATAACTTGCTAAATTTAATTAATTATTTCCAGCTCTGCTAGTATTGCTAATCAACAAATATAACTTGTTAAGTGAGAGGAGTAATTAATTAGCCCAGAACTAATTAAAATTGTCTACTTGTTTCCAAGTTCTGAGTCTGCCCTGGTTCTGAGATCTTTGAGGGAGTTTCTTATAGTCCCAAACCTTCAGAGGCATGTTTGGTGGGAACATGAGGGTAGGGTTGCCATTTGTCCTGGAAAACCTGGAAAATCCCAGATTGAAGGGACTAAAAATATCCCAGCCAGATGGGGCCAACTGAAGCAGTAAATTACATATTTCTCCTTCATCACAGGGTGATGGGTAGATGGTAATGGAAATGAAGCAGGAAATCATGCATGCGTGCTGGCACTGGCAGGAGCCTCACTGCCCTGCAGGCTCCAGTTGCTACTGCAGGTGTAGCATTGCCACCTTATTATTTTATTCTCTCCCTGCTTCCCCCAACAGGCCCAGAAGGGAGAAAATGAAAGGAGGCAAGAAGAGATTGTCTTGTGTTTGTGGTGATTATGTTGGTGGCATGAGTCTAGGGCAGTATGGTAGAACTTCACCTCCAAACACCCTTGAGAGAGTAAAGGGAATTCCTGTATTCCCATAGGGCTGCTTGGAAGTCTCCCTCTCTTCACACCAGTAGGGGGGGAAAGAAGGGGGAAAACATGTATTTTGTGCATTTGAGGCTCTTAGTTTTGTCTGAATTGATTTGGGGGTAGCTGTATTGGCCATAAAGTAAAGTACAATAATATCTAAAATCTGCAAAACAGTGATATCTTTATTTGGCCAACCAAAATACATACTGAGGTTGAAACATAATTAAAAAAAGTGCAATGCTTAATGTGGTGAATTTGCATAATCAGAATGCAAATTAACAACCATAATTATAATAATTTTTATAATATGCAAATTGGATGCCTGGATAAGAGGGACTGGAATATGGCAACACTACATGAGAGGGATTTCTCGGTAACTGCTCTCCAGCTCCTAACAAGGGAAGCAAGGTAAACTTCCTTTCTGTTGTGCTTCCTTATTTACATTCAAAGACTTTATAGGTCATTGAATTGGCTGGTGTAAAAGGAATGATATATATTAAATCAAAAGGCAGGAGTTGTTGCATCTGTCCTCAATTTATTTTATTTTATTATTATTTTTTAAAAAATGTTTTCCATTATTCTGTTCTATGCTTTTAACCTGTACTTATTTTATCCATTTTATTGTTTCCTGTCTTGAATCCGACTTTTGGGGGATGGGGTGGGGGAGAAAGACAGGGTAACAATCAAATAAATGAATGAATGAATGAATATCTAATAGCAGAACAAGAGTCTTGAAGGAGAAGGGAAATTCCAACTCTCTTTGCATACCCATGTGCTGCTTTAGGGTTATGGATATGGAGCACAACTGAAACAGTTGTGCATGTGGCATGAGAACTAGTGACAGAAATTTTTATCTTTCTATCCATCTACCATCTATTAATAGGAAGAATCCATTGGCCACTTGTGGCTTCTGCAAACAAAAAAAGTGTCTCCTATGCCAGGAATGATATAATAATATACAAATAAGACACTGACTCTGTTGATTGCAAGATCAGAACGGTTGGCAGTTCAAGGCATGGGTGCTGCATTTTGGGGTGAGTTCTTGTGACTAGTCTCAGCTTCTGCTAACCTAGCAATTCGAATAAATAGGTACCACTTCAGTGAGAAGGTAAACAGTGTTCTATGCAGTCATGCTGGCAACATGGTCACAGAATAGTCTATGACAACACTGGCTCTTTGACTTAGTAACGGAGATGAGCCCTACGGTCGGACACAGCTTGTCAGCTTGTCAATAGGAAATACCTTTGCTTTTACCTTATATATCTATATTTACTTCATTTGGCTACCTTTATCTATGCAAACATATGATTTTTCTTAGACTGTGAGTGGCATAGTGCCAGAACTACTAGCATTTAGAAAAAGAACTTAAGATACTTAGAACTTATAGGATAGTCTAGAATCATCATAGTCGGCCACCTACACTAATAGTAATGCTGAGAACTTGCAAATGGGAGAAAATTAAATCATTATCAAAATAGGTCCCCCTCTTACTTTCAGACTGCAGAGTAAAATATTTCCACTGTGAGTTGTTCAGAATTTATGGTCACATTAATTGTCTTTTCAGCAATTTGAAATGAAAAATGTATGTACTCCATCTTGGTGTTGCAATAATGATTCACTAGTCTGCAATTTCATTTATTGTACAGCTTTCTACAAACAGTAATTTGAAGTGTTTTCAAAGGTCAATAATTTTAAGCATTTTAAAAAATGCATTGACATAATAAACCCTAACATGTGACCTTTATACAAGACTTACACCTGCAGATTAGAAAGACTGTGATGTTGTGGAAAAATGTGGAAATAGCCTTCTTTGTAAAACAAGGTTTAAAAGGCTTGGAAAGTTACTTTTCAGATAAGTAAATATAATTACTTGCTGAAATCATGAAACTACAGTTGTATATTGAAGGCACCTATTCCTGAGCAGTGGTAGACTAATGCTTTGGGACCTAGAGCATCATCCTATCACAGCTTGTGTCTTCAGTGTGTCATTACATTATTTCTTCTGAAAAGTATCTTTCCAAGCTGAGTGCAGTGAAAAGTGGCTACGTAAATGACTCAAAGGGTGGAGAATGTTTAATTAGAAGTATTTTACGAGACTGAACATCTCTAGAACATTTATTTGCAGCATTGATGACTGTATTCTCTATCTTCCCAATTAGAATCAAAAAATGTGGTCTGCGGAGACCATTGCTAGTGCAAAAGTTTTGCTTGCCAAGAGTCCCATGTTGAGTCTTGCCATCTGCAGCATCTAACAAAGTCAAAAGACATCTGGTGTTTCATGAGACCAGGTTATCTCATTCAAGTATTCTGCATTCCAGTGACATTTTTCACCTTTCAGTATAGTCCAGCATAATTACTTTAACTGTATTCTGCATGTGTTGTGACCTACCAGATATTAACAGATCACACACCTTGAGTATCCTGAGGAACTATGATTTCATAAATCTGGGGAGTCTCATTAAAACTGTTTCACACAATTATTGGTCTCATAGTAGCTGGACCCAAATGTCATCTGGTTATCAACATTCTGGTGACGAGCCACTCCATAAATGTAAGGATGACAGATATTCAGTCTTCCATCAGAGTTGTACTCAATTTTCTTTTTTTGGTAGAACCTGTGGGAATCTTTCAGAGCCAAAGACCATTCCTGTACCATAATGAGAAGGCAGAACAGGACTTTGAAACAGACTGACCATATGTGCTGGAGGGAAAAACTGAAGGAAAATCTTTCTATCATCCTACAGTGGTCCCTACATATTTGCTGGGGTTAGGGGCAAAAGACCCCTCCCCTCCCGTGAATGTGAGAAAACTGCAAATAAAAAAACAACACTACCTGAGAAACACCTCTCTAGGAATTTCCAGGTTCTCTAGTGCAATTCTGTGGTCAACATCTGCCAGAAGTTGATAACAGAATCATGACGGAGGCCAAGAGAAGTGTTTTCTCTAGTAATCTCAAGATCTGTCAGTGCAACTCTATGGCAAAATTTCTCTGGATGGTCTAGGGATTCCTATACAGGACATTTTAATCAAAACTTCAAATAATGAAATCTGCAAAAGTTAAAGCTGCAAATATGAAAGATCAACTGTAGACTAGAAATGGACATCAGGATAAAATTTAGCAAGGGATAGGAATAACCATTTAAATAGATTTCTACAGGGATGCAAGGTCTTTTCATCTTTATATTTAGGGGTTCTTCATCATTATATTTGTGCCTTCTGTAGACATTTCTTTCTTTCACACTCCCTGCATTGCACCTTACAATATTTTATTAACAATGGTCTATTGAATTTAGCAACATTTTACAGTCATACTGCTTTTGAATATTTTGTACTTTATGACTCCAGTTTTCTCTTCATCAACCTATTAAGAACAAATGAAAAGATTGTAAAGATGGAGTGTAACCAGGAAGAGAGCTTTCAACTTCTTTACAAAACCCAGAAATCTCTACATAGATACTCTAATACAGGGAATGATGTAGGTTGCTATCCTGCACCAGCTTACTTTTTTACAGGACTGTGTACAGAAGTAGTCATAATATCATATTGAATATGAGATTTATACTCATTATATTTCTATTGACTTTCTCAGTACACTGCAGGCTTTCCAATGCATATATCAAGTAATGTAATCAAAACAAAAGAGAAGCTCTAAATGAGAATGCTGGAGATGCACAGGCTATTAACTTGACTGACCTGGTGTACTGGTTGCACATAAACTAGGAGTCAGCTCCTCTGCATATAGTCTTCACAATTGAAATTTGATCAGCACAAAAAGCTTGGTGGTTAGAAACTATTGCCACTTTTCCTTCCTAATTGAATTGGAAACTACTAGCTCATAGGGAATATATGAAAGGAATAAACAATGCATTTGTTTTCTTATATATGGTTTCCTCACATATCAGGTACCTCTAGAGTGGCTTGTATGGCAATAGAAGTATGCTATGAAATATATTCAGGCAATAAAACATGAAAAAGGTATAATTAAACAAATCCAGCAATGAACATCCACACTAAAAATGCCCAGCTGCCCCCACAATGTATCTTCATCCCATAGATGTGTGCTTTATTCAGAGATCTGCCTCTAGGTCTGCATTGCCCAGTCTCTTTCCTTCATGCATCTCTCTCTCTCTCTGGTGCATTTCCCAATCTCTTTTTGTAGCTTGACAATGCTTATTTTGTACATATTTCACCCTTACAAGATAATGGGTATCTTGAAAGAAATTTTCTGTTCTCTGTGGAAAATATCTATGTATGTGGACATATTTGTATAGGAACAACCCCTGGTTAAAGTTGAATAAAATTTCTCAATTTATTATTTGAAGTAAATCTCACTACAATATAAGACTAGAGAAGGGTGTGAAATGCTGCCATACAAGAAACATATGCTATGAATTTTCCCCTGGGATTTTTTTTTTGTTCTTTTTCATTTTGCATAATTCATGTCTTATGTAGTAAAGATAAGAAAATAGAGAAAATCAGACTGAATACAGAATCCAAAGTAGCACTGACATTCTAAGTAATAAGTCAAAAATTAGGTTGAATACAGAATTCAAAGAAGGATGGACTTTATAGAAGTAGGTTGTCACTATTTCACTGCCTTCACTCTCTTTTAAATCAAGAACACATAGTTAAAACAACCACTTTGTAAACCATTTCAAAGAGCAGGGAAACATTATCTGAAGCTCAGGTAGGTGAGGATGATACTTTATGCATGAAAGTCAGTGTACATTGTAGATCTCATATTAAGACCAAGGCTTTCCCAAAAGACTAGGACTTTATAAATAAAATAAAATAGGCTTGCAAAGCTGGATGCCATTGCAGTTCTTGTGACCTCTGTGGGTTTGAATCTTTAGATAGCTTTATTAACAAAATATTTCTTTTAAAGAAAAATGAGTTATTGGACCATCTTGAACACTGATGTGGGGTTGTTCCAAAGTAAGGTACCTTGAGACTGTGGTGCATGCGCTGGTAACCTCCCGTCTGGATTACTGTAATGCGCTCTCGTGGGGCTACTCTCGTGCTTGGTCCGGAAACTGCAATTAGTACAAACATGGCAGCCAGAGTGGTCTCAGGAACATCTAGGAGAGACCATATAACACCGGTATTAACATCTCTCCACTGGCTGCCTATTAGTTTCTGGGCCCAGTATAAGGTGTTGGTTATGACCTTTAAAGCCTTAAATGGCTTGGATCCAACCTATCTTTGGGACCACCTCCTCCTATATAGTCCTCCTCACGCTCTCTGGTTTTCTGGGAGGAATTTGCTTCAGCCACTAAAACAGGGGTAGGCAAACTGTCCCCTTTAAGGGCCAAGGGACTTCAGCTCCCAGAATCCTAGACTATTGGCCAACATCCCAGACTATTGGCCAACATGGCTGAGGCTTCTGGGAGCTGAAGTCCCTCGGCCCTTAAAGGGGACAGTTTGCCTACCCCTGCACTAAAATCTAGGCTGTCCGCAACCTCCCAGAGGACATTTTCGGTAGTAGCCCCCAGATTGTGGAACAGCCTGCCGGACGAGATCCATCAAATTAAGACCTTGAGCAGCTTCAGAAAAGCCATTAAGATGGATCTCTTTTGGCAGGCCTTTCCTGACTGACTTCCTAGCCTCAAAAACTCCCTCATTCTGCCTCCTCCCTCATCGGATGTAGCCGCTTCTTTGCTTGCTTAATTCATACTTGTTTAGAAGTTTGTTAGTAGATTTATAATTTATTTATATTGTTTAATTAAGATGTTTTAAGATATGCTTAGTTTAATTATTTTTTAAGGGGAGGGTAGGATAAAGGTTGTGTTTTACATACTGTATGGAATTTTAACTGTTGTTAGCTGCCCCGATTGTTGACAAAGGGGCGGGGTATTAATAATAATAATAATAATAATAATAATAATAATAATAATAATAATAATAATTTATTAAAAACAACCACAATATAAAAATCTTGGGATAATTCTAATTGGGGGGTTGGGGAGTGGAGAAAGTGTTAATTGGTTGTGTGGTTTCTTTAGTTCTTCAGCAGTTGTTATAGAATTTGGTGTTAACTTCCCACAAGTTGACCTTGACTCATGTTAACTCTGTAGATGAGACATCACCAAGACTCCCTGTCTTCCACTGCTCTGCTTAAATTTTGTGGATTCATGCACATGATCTCTCTGAGTCTAGCCATCTGACATGTGGTCTTCTTCTCTTTCTGCTACCCTCAACGTTTCCCAGCATTATTGTTTTTTCTAATAAGTCCTGCCTTCTCATGATGTGGCCAAAGTATG
This sequence comes from Phrynosoma platyrhinos, assembly GCA_020142125.1. NCBI lineage: Eukaryota > Metazoa > Chordata > Lepidosauria > Squamata > Phrynosomatidae > Phrynosoma > Phrynosoma platyrhinos. Next base: position 178,162,217 of record CM034706.1, on the reverse strand, counting down.
ACAGCCTCAACATAATCATCTTGGCTTCCAGGGATATTTCAGGTTTTATCTGTTCAAGGACCAATTTGTTTGTCTTTTTGGCTGTTCATGGTATCCTCAGAAATCTTCCCTAGCACCACATCTCAAATGAATTGGTTTTCATTTTATCCACTTGTTTCACTGTCCAGTTCTCACATCCATACAAAGTGATGGGGAATATTATGGCTTGGATAATTCTAACTTTAGTGCTTAGTTGTATATCTTTACTCTTGAGGATCTTTTCTAGCTCTTTCATGGCTGCCCTTTCTATTCCTAGTCTTCTTCTTATCTCTTGACCACAGTCTGAACAATGTTATAATGTTAGAAGTATATTCTAGTATTTTAGCATGGCCTGCATATAATCCAGGACATGTTACTAATGCCAACTCATGTTTTACTAAGGCTGATTTCCCATGCCTATTTGGCCATGTAGGGTGTCCAGGATGGAACTGTCTCAAGGGTAGGAATAATGCAGCCTTCCTGATGCTCTTGAACTGCAATTCCCAAAAATTCCTCACCATTGGCTTGGGTTGCTGGAACTTCCAGTCTAACAACATCTCGAAAGCTACAAGATTCCTACTATTGACTTACCTAGAAATTATGCCTAGTATTGTTCAGGCTTGTGCTCTATGTATGTTGGAAATGCAACCTTATTCATATCTACTGAGAAGTATGCCCCAATGTATTTAGTGAGCTGAACTCTAAGGGCACCAGATCCCATCTGATCTTGGAAGCTAAGCAGAGTCAGCCCTGGTTAGTGTTTGGATGGGAGGCTGCCTATGAATTCCAGGTGCTGTAGGCTATATTTCAGATAAAAACCACCTGTGAATATTCCTTGCCTAAGAAAATCCTATACAATGTATGCATCACCATAAATTGACAAGTGGTTTGAAGGTACATATGCACATGCCCAACTTGGTAAGTGTGTTTAGTGTAGCCTTATATGCAAAGAAAGACATGCTATTGAACACAGTAGAAATTATTTATGAATAAATCTGAAACTGTGTTGTTGCCATAAGTTTTACTGCCCAGTTAGAATTCATTTGTCAGCAAGAATTACTATAAATATGACATTAAATGAATCAAATAAATTAGATCCCACATGGATAGACAACTAATTTTTCAGACCATAAAGTTCCAGCAATTAAATATTCCATTGGTTTGTTAAACTTAAAAAGATATGAACTGTATTTTGGATGTTTTATCGAATCTTAGTTCAGAAGATAGGAATGTTTAATTATTATTTTTTTAAAATGCAGTGTTTAAAATACTGACTACATTTTAGCCATATAGCAATAGATGCATTTTGTTGAGTATTATAGATAAGTAATCAAGAGATGCAATTACAAAAAAGGAAGATTTCAAAACTAGCACATGTTACTTTTCACTTTCAGAAATGCATTTGCTAATGTCTGACCATTTATCATGTCAAATTTGCTACAGGGCTGACCAGTAGAAATGTGACATTATTGTCATAATTTTTGTTATGGCCAGGAAGTGAGATCCAAGTTGAAGAAATATGAGGTATACATTGTTTATGTCAGAAGTGTGATATGAAATTTGGACACATTTTATATGAATTGCATTTAGGTATGTCTCTGAAGACACATAGTTTCAGTTCTGACCTAGGATATTTATATATGGGTTTGTTAATATGTAGAAAAGGATTTAGAAATATTACTACTTTTCATAATTATCCATGTTATAGCATTATTTGTTTGGTGAAATGTTTGTAGAAATGTCTCATTTCAGTTACTATTCAGTTATGATGCTTCCAGATGTGAATTTTCTTTTTTTGCAAATTTCTGTTAACATCTTTCCACAAAATATATATTTATATTATTTATAAACCATTTGAAATAATTTCTTGGGAATTATGACACGTGATATTTAAACTGTGATTACAGCTGTAAAAAAGTGCCTTTGGTGATACTTATTGCACAATGCCTCCTCCGACCCATAGCTTCTGTTTCTTCAAAGTGTAGTTAGGATGTCCTTTTTATTGAGAGGGAAAACTTGTCAATGAGCTCCCAAATGCCCTAGTCCTCAGGTGTGAAATGTCTCTGCTGGGGCAGTTGCAATAATGGCGGTCATGTGGTGTCACAGTCTCCTCCTTTTCTCCTGTCCCCCCTCCCTCTCACTATTCCCAAGCAGATTGATTATCTTCATTTTTAAAATTTCTTTTTTAAAAACTTAAATCACATTAACAGAACTCCAGAATTATGTTAAAAAGACAAAATAAAAGTTTAAAAACCTGAAAGGCATGCTCAATATGGCATAGGGCATAAGGCAGGGAAGTGGGGTGAAGGGGGAGTGTGGAAGAGAGAGCAATGATAGGAACAGCCCCAGTTGTGTGATTGACAAGATATGCGAAAATGGCTGCTCTGAAACTGGTATGTTTTCATTTTTTTTAACCGACACGATAACTGTGAGAACGGGGCTTGTGTGGTAATGTTCTAGGTATTCTACATTAGTCATACAAAATACAAAATAAAATGTAAATCAAAGTATTTTAAACCATGTAAAAATAATAAATAATTAGAAGTGCATCAACTATAGAATCACTATAGAAATGAGGTGAAGGGAATACTTATTACCAGCAAGAGAAGTCATGCATAAGTAAAGTATTTAAAGTCCAACACAGTTTCTGCCTCTCCAAACATAAAGAGGGGGAATATTTCAAATAGTATCCTGTCATTTTCTGGTGTCTGAAATCTTATTTGTAAGTGGGGTAGTGAATCTACTTCACATTTCACTTTGCACTTTAAAAAGGTGCTGAAGCCTATCTACAAATCCTTAAAGCCAGAGCCAATTCATGGGGTAATAGCATGGAAGCCAGAAGCTGCTACTGGTGCCACCATTGAAAAGGCCTGACTTTGAAATGTTAAGTAGTGACATTGTATTGTTTGTCAGAAAACCAATAATGCCTCTAGTGTAGATCTCAGGTGTCATCTGAGCACATTTAAGGAAATGTGGTCCAGTATCCTGGTCCTTATTCCTTAGAGCTTTTTATGTCAGCAATAAGATCTTAGACATGACTTGATAGCTAGGCAGCTGTGTGGAGTAAAGTGGCAAAAAATTATCACTGATGTACACATCTCTGTTTGCCATCATGATTTTTTGGGGGGCTTATATGCCTGGAATGTAATTCTGGTACTACTTTTGTCCCACAAAGTCTAGATTATTAATCCTTAATGACACATCCAGTATGATTTGTGCCTCCAAACATAGCAGTAAAGTCTGTAGCCTGAACACCTCATCCAATTAAGTAAACCTATTTTGGGAATATAACCTAATAGGCTCTGTAATTAAGTTAGCAATGACTAACTCAAGTTACATTGGTATCATTGGTATTTCTAAGGATGACTCCCATATACATTCATGTATAAGTTAATGTCATGTATAAATTGGGAGCCAAAATTGTGGATTTTGATATGGACCATGGATGTTGATGGTAAAACTTAGGAGACCGTAACAATGTAGAGCCCATGTGGCATTGTAGTTTGAGTGTTGGACTATGACTGGAAAGCAGGGTTCAATTCCACATTTGGCCATGAAACCCTCTGGGTGTGATCTCAGGCAAATAACGTGCTCTCAGCCCCAGGGGAAGGCAATGACGTACCTCCTCTGAACAAATCTTGCCAAAAAAGCCTTAGCGTCACCGTAAGTCAGAAATGAATTGAAGGCAAATAGCAACCACAACCACAACCACCAAAGGATGTAAAGGACAAAGCAAAAGAAAACAATACCAAAGAACTTAATTCTGGCAGGCATAACTTTGTGCATACCCTAAAAGGTTGATGAATAGGGAGGGAACGATGCTAAATGGTGGCTGTTCAATGTGTGGAGGAGGTGACCAGGCATGGCCAAGGCTAAGGAAATGTACACACAAAGAATGTAAAGGCAAGAATTAAGATAATGGTATTAACTCTTATAAAAAAGGGAATCATCCCCTCCCCTGGGTAGAGTGGCAGAAGGTGAAAGTTTCTTGTCTGGTGAAGCTAAAAGAAGCACCAACCCCTTCTACTGTTTTGGCACCCCTTTGAGAGGAAGTGCCAGAGCCACTATTGCCACTATTTTTCTACCCAGGCATTAAAAACCTAGAAGTGGTGTCTCAGAAGAGAGAGTAGAGGGTGTTGGTGCTTCTCTTAGGTTCTCCCAGGATGGACTAAGCTCTCAGTTTTCATCACTCTAATCAAAGAAGGGGATGGTTCCTTTTTTGATGAGAGTTAACAGTACTTACCTGGGGTCATTTTTTTGATTACATTTTCAAGACCTATACATGGATATATATAGTATGTAGAGAGATATTGTAGCACCTTTCCGAGGTCGCTAAAATGAGTACCCAGCTATGGGAGGGCAATGAGCATACAGTTGTAAACTGCTTAGACACTGCATAGCACGGTATGAAGCGGTATATAAATGAAGCTGCTTTTTGCTTTTAATATATTGAATATATACAGTATATCTGGATACAACCCTATGTCTTTTTTATTTGTCCTTTCAGCCCTGTATACATTGTAACTTAACTGTGGAAAGACTACTTTATAAATTCTCCTGTTTGAATAGAAATTTGTAGTTGCATTCTGACTAAATTTAGATATGATTTTACTGTGTGGATTTAACTTTTTAAGATAGTAAGAATAAACATGGAGTAACAAAGAGCTACCCATGTTAAGGTAGATAAAGTTTAGAAATGTATGCAGTGAGTGCAGAGCTATAAAAGCAATGTTGATACCAGCATATTATATTGGCTTGTCTCTATGTCATGCCAGTTCTTAGATGACATTTCTCCAAATTGCTTTATTTTCTGATCTCTTTGTAGAGGAAAAAAAATCATTGCTACACATTCCTTTACTGTAACTACACTAATTTGCAGGTTGATATAGGAAGTTTTTGTATTTTTTTCTCTGTTGGTACTAAACCAGAATCAGAAGTCTGTTTTTATGCTACATTATGATCCAAATACTCAGTTTCCAAATATTCAGCTATTGTGAGTCTTCAGACTGGTTAAATATGGCTATATTAGAAATAATTTTCAAATTGTTTTTTCAGACAATTATATTGTTTTCTGATTTCATTTTATTTTGCAGGTGACCATGGCTAATATTGGAATAAATGAAAAGCATTCCTGGAAATCGTGTGAAACAATACTTTTTGCTCTTCGAATGGCAACATGGAATCAAATTTTAGATCCATGGGTATACATTCTTCTGAGAAAAGCTGTACTTAAAAAACTGTTCCAGATTGCTAGAAGATTTTGTGGAGTGCGTCTCATTAATTTTCATGCATGGGAACTCAGCTCCATTAAAAATTCTTTAAAAGTGGCAGCAGTTTCTGATTCTCCAGTTAGTTCCAAGCAAACAAACCAGCAACTACTGAATTCACCAGTGCAATAAAGTGCAACAAGAGAATGATGAAATGAAGGTGTACTGATCAGGCATCTCAATGTTTTGTAGAATAAGTATGGGCTGGTATTTTCTGGATCTTTAAAATATGAAGCCTGGCTCCATTTGTGGACATCTATCAATCCAGAGCTGCTATTCCAGATGGTCACCTTCTGATTATGTTTTCAAGAATGGTCTTTATGTAACCAACACAACAAATCTAGATCAGGATTCTGTATAACAGAATAAAAACAAATGTATTAATAAATTGCTAATATTATGTGTAAAATCAATATTTAAAACAGTGTGGTAATTACATAAGGCAATGTTGGCAGCTCTCAAAAAACTTTTGAAGTAATGATGCTCAGTAGAGTAAAATAAAAAATAATAAAAACAAGGGAAAATCTATCCATTGTTTTCAGTGGGATGTATTTAAGCAAGTATTAAATACAACAATTAAAATAAGTTAAAGTATTAAGCTGTGTTTTTTTAAAAAATGATTGGATTCAGTTATAGTATGTACATATATGTGTCATAACAATACTGAGTTCCAAACATCATCAGCTCCTGAGAAAGATACTTGATTAGTTTAATACAGACTACAGGCAGAATGCCTCCATATATCAGTTGCTCAGAGCTGGAAGTTACTTCCTCCTTGGAGACTTCCCTTAGGCAGATGTGTGGGCAAAACATTGGGCTAGGTAGTCTTTTAGTTTGATCCAACAGGGCTCTTCTTATGTTCTTTTGTAGCAGGACAATTTGTTTAGCTTGATTTAGATGAATCCTGGTAGACATCTGTGTTAAAAGGAAGATGAAAATGATGATATGTCTTGTGGTTGAAACGTCTGTTAAAAGTAGCAATGAATTTGTGTTCTCTTCAGAAGATATGTTCCATGTAGCTAGTACAGTGTGTGTTCACTTTTTCTTACAAATGTAGCACCCAAACCTGGAAAGTGTAAGTTCCAAAAATTGTGGTCGTAGCAGAAAGGATTCAGCACTTTGGAAATTAGGCTCCTCACCATCACAATTTAAAATAAGTGCACTCAAAAAAAGAATTCAAAACACAATCCCAGAAGCCAGTAAAAGGTAACTGATTAAGAATGGTGACCTATATGTGTTATGCCATTGCCTCATTGACTAGTAATTGGTTAGATGTTACACTACTTTGGCATTTAGAAATCACACTTACGTGCAGTAATCTTGTTGTGAAATATAAGGTGCCAGGTTTTAATTCAGATGCTCCATTGATATGTATTTTTAATGTTTCAACTTATTACCATAAACATGAAAATTCAATGTTATTGAGGTCTAGTGTGTAGCAATAGGACTACCAAAAGAAAAAAAAAAGAGATGAAATACCACTCATAAATAGTTATGAAAACAAAGAGAAATTGCATCACACTTGTTTTGATCTATATAAAAGGAAGTAACTAACATATAATACATTTAATTTAAGGCAGTAGGTTCATAATAATAATAATAATAATAATAATAATAATAACAACAACAACCTTATTCTTGTATCCCATCTTTCTGCCACAACAATCAAGGCGGCTTACATAGAGTAAAATAGATTTAAATTAAACATAGCCTAAATTATAATAATAATAATAATAATAATAATAATAATAATAATAATAATAATAAAAAATAACCCCCCTTAAAAAGAATACAATACTATTAAAAATCACCCTATTAAAACAGCAACATGATATTAAAATAGCGATTTTTCTGGTAACAACAGTGGTTGCGTAAAATGGGGAGAGCACAGGGTAGGTTGGATTGCTCTATTCGGGGAAGGCCTGCTGGTAGAGATCTGCCTTGACAGCTTTTTTAGAGCTGTCTAAGCTGGTTATTTGATGGATCTCTTCCAGCAAGGTGTTCCATAGTCTGGGAGTGGCAATGGAAAACCTCCTCTGGGAGGTTGTTGTTAATCTGGTTTTTACAGGTTGCAGTAAGTTCCTCCCAGAGGACCTGAGGGTGTAGGGTGGATTGTATGAAAGGAGACAATCTCTTAGATAGGTTGGACCCAAGCGATGTAGGGCTTTAAAGGTAACCACCAACACCTTATACTGTGTTCGGAAACCAATAGGCAGCCAGTGAAGACATTTCAGAATAGGAGTAATATGATCACTCCTAGATTT
>CM034706.1:178133977-178144323 GCA_020142125.1 Phrynosoma platyrhinos | reverse complement strand
TCCAGTTAATCAGTAAATTGAACTGTCAGTGCCAGCAAGAGTTTAAGCTATAAACTTTAAGTATTTTTTGAATTCTAATTTTTGCCAGATATCTGACTGTCTTTTCTGACACCAAATACTTCTGCATTTCTCATGTTTCCAGGCAAAGAAGACTAATAGCTGCACAGTGTTAATCTTTGAGAGACTGTCTGTAATCCAGTTAAAAATAATGATGTGGGAGTCCCATGCAAATCAATTGACCTAAATTCTATTTATTCCATTTGGAATGTGTGACCAATGGTCTTCATATTAGGTCAGTGAGAGTTCACTTTCATTCTACATGCTGGATCCTGTGCTTGACCTTGACCTTGTTGTTGATGTTAACTTTATTGATATTCTGGACTTTCTTCAAGATGGGGACTCAAGGCAGTTTGCACATTAAAAATATTATAATTAAAAACATACAAGTCAGCTTTAAAACTGAATCAAACCATATTAACCATATTAAAACATGCACATTAAAATATTTTTAAAGCTAAACAATATAATTTAAATCAGGGATAGGCAACCTTTCCCCTTTAAAGGCCGAGGGACTTCAGTTCCCAGAATCCCAGGAACTATTGGCCAACATGGGACTATTGGCCAACATGGCTGAGGCTTCTGGGAGCTGAAGTCCCTCGGCTCTTAAAGGGGAAAGGTTGCCTACCCCGATTTAAATTAATATAGCTTTTACAGCACTCTCCTTAAAAGCTTTCAATTTTAAAAGCCTGTCTGAATAAAAAAAAGTATTTGCATGCTGAAAGAAGAATAGTAAGGAGGGGGGCATTCTAGCTTTCCTTGGGAGGCAGCTCCAAATTCTGTGGGCAGCCACTGAGAAGGACCTCCCTTGTGTGAAAGTGGTGGGAATGAAAGAAAAGGCTTCTTTTTTGGATCCCAGGGTCCAGACAGGCTCATATGGGAAAATTAGCTCTGTCAGATAGCCTGGACCTACTGTAAATACTCATGTATAAGTCTAGAAATTTTAGTCAAAAAATTGACCCCCAAAACCTGGTCAATTTATTGATGTCTCAATGTAAGTACTGTACTTCAATTCTTATTTTTTAAAAAGAACCATCCCCTGGTGAAAGACAAGAGCACAATCTGTCCTGGAAGTACAGACCCCTATCTATTATCTCATCCATCCAGCTTTTAGTATGAGCACAAACAGTTATACCTGTTGGAATTTTAAAAAGTTATTTGGCCTTGTTTTCCTTAGCTTCATCTTTTAGATCCTTTGCTACATGTCCCTAGGTTTTACCCTCCACTTATCATCGAGTCATATCAAAATTCAGAATTTTGGCCCCCAAACTTGCCCTCAATTTATACACGAAGGTGACTTATAGTCGAGTATATATGGTAAGCTATATAGGACTTAAATAATATTTCCCCATAATTTGACTCTCATCATAGGTTTCATTAGTGCTTCATTCAGATTATATCACTAACACAAACCACACAAAGAAAACGTTTACAGCGGTCTAAATGGCAATTTGCAATCAGCTTTAAGAATGTTCTTATCAGTTACATAGCAGACCTTGCTGACATTATTAGTGCAGTTTGTGGGGGAAATGACCCTCAGTTCTAAAATTAATTGTAGTTCATTCATTTATTAATAAGGATTTATATGTCATGTTTTTTTCCCCTGGTATCTCATTTCTGGTACATTTCAACCCCTCCTTTCCCCCTCATAATGCTTAGTTTCAAATGGTGATGAGGTCTCAGGTGGGCTGGAAGGGTGAAAAAAATGTATTTAGCATTTCTAATATCTTTTGCACTTTTATGTAGTTCAGTTATAACGTCTGGAGTCCAGAAAGCATTACCAATGTAGATTTAAAGTGCATAGTGTGTGGGACTCTTTGGGATGCTTTCCTTATAGGCATCCCTGAACATAGTTCAACTTGAATGTACTTAATTTCTGGTTGTCACATATGATAATATGAATATTGACTAGTTTTGGACTTCAGGATAAGTGACTAACATAAGCATGATACAAATAGTGGGGATTCCTACACTGTGCCGAGTCATGAGCTTTAAAAAGAGAATCATCAGCTAAAGATCAGAAGGAGATGTTTCCAGGAGATTCCCAGCATCAGCCACCAAACCCACATAAAGCTCTGCTAGAGTTCTGTTGGCTTGATTAGGTAAGTGGAAAAAAACCCTCATCTTGCAGATTCTGTGGACTATTTATCACATGGCCTACCATTTCCATCATGACAGACTTTTAAGCCTGACAACATTGTACTTGGTAGCCTCTAAATAATTTTAGGCTTTTAAAATAATGATCAGAACATTGGAAATTTCCTTATACTAAAATAGCTTATCAGTGTCAGAAGTGCTGCTGTGTTTGTCGTACAGTGCCTACAAAATTCTAGGCACTTTATATAGAAATAATAAAATGGAAGAAATAATAAAATGGAAAAAATAGGATTTTACAGTATAGCCCAAGAAAAAAAAATTGGTCCAAAAGACACTGCAGAAATAATCCAGTTTGAGACCGCTTTAATGGCTCTGGCTCAGTGCTAGGGAATACTGAGAATTGTATTGTGGTACCAGAGCACTCCGATAGAGAAGGCTAAATGTCTCACAAAACTACAGTTCCCAGAATTCCCTAGCATAGGTCCAGGGCAGTTAAAGCGGTCTCAAACTAGATTATTTCTGCAGTGTGTTTTGGACCATTATAAAAAAAATATATTGGTAAAAATTGTCCTTAAAAATAAAGAGAATAATTATCAAATTGTTTTCTGTTAGGATGACCTCAAACTAAATATGGAAAGGTTTTGGTTTTTCCTCTAGGTAAAGGGTTTTAGTCCACCACTAGAGCACATTTCCTGCATGCAAAATATCTCAAATTCAGTCCCCAGCATATGTACTGGGAGAGCATCCATCCCAAACCCTGAAAAGCCTCTGACAGACAATTTAGGCACTGTTGAGCAAGGGGGAGCAGTAGTCTTACTTATGGTAGGGTGGTATTACTTTCTAGCTGCCTTCCACTAGTAAGCTCCATTTATCTTCTATGTACAGGTCCCATCCAAGCTCAGGAAGTCCCTTGCAGTGGCACCAATAGGACTTACTTAATTTGCTTGTGAATGGGCAGGCCTGGGCTCTCTGAAAGGGAAACATCCATTCTAATCTAACCAGATTAAGCAAAGCAAAACAAAGCAGCTTCATTTATATACTGCTTCATACCACGCTATGCAGTGTCTAAGCGGTTTACAACTGTAAGCTCATTGCCCCCCCAACAGCTGGGTACTCATTTTAGTGACCTCGGAAGGATGCAGGCCTCAGTCAAACCTGAGCCCTGACTAGTATTGAACTCGCAACCTTGCGGTTTATGAGTGAGTGGCTGCAGTACAGGCATTTAACCACTGCACCACTAGATTAGAGCCATTAACATAGGTGCTGTTATTTGCCAATTAAAAATCATTGATTTCAAATGGGCTTAACATTAGTAGAACTAACACTTGATTTGGCTTCAAATGTTTACATTATTAGTTAACATTTATTAATTTTTGTAGATGACAATATCTACAACTTCTTAAAATCTTTTAAAATACCGATAGCAAAGATATCAACATACATAATGACAATAAAACAAGTGTTGTTAACCTAGGGTTTAGGTGATTTTTAAACAACAATTTTCAGTCAGTGCACAGAACCAGTGAACTGCCCAGAGCTGAAATTGGTGAAATAATCACAGTGAAGAGTTGTTTAATTCCTTAGTCCAAGAAGAGAGAGATATCCAGACAGATCTAGATTTTGATCATAGATGATGATGATGATGATAATGATAATAATAATAACTTTATTCTTATATCCTGCCTTTCTGCCAAGACAATCAAGGCGGCTCACATAGAATCATCTTGTGAACCACAACTACCGGAAACAATCTTGAATAAGATGTGTGAAGTGTTCATTTTCAGTAAATGAGTTTCATCTGTATTTGCTTTAAGGAATCAATCCAGGATTCATCCCAAGGATGAAAAATGTTAGAACTGGCTCCAAAACAAATGAAAGACAGATGTCTTTACTTGGCTACATCAATTCCATCCCTTGACTGGAGACAGTAATGTCAAAGGATGAGAATTGCACAGATGCATAAGTTTCAATGCCCTGACACTAATCAAACTTCTGAATAGTGCACACAGAATAAATTGTGATATGTAACTAAATATTGTGTAAGGATCAGCCAAGACTTCTTTTGTATACAAAATGGTGATACAAAACAGTAGTGGTTGCAGTAGAGCACAGAATGGGCAGTGTTGTCCATTTTAGGCTTTCACCCACTCTTCTTCCTTCATTTAGGTATGCCTGGGTCCTTGCCTGTTCAAAAGCTGAGGAACAGATTTCTTAAACAGAGATAACCTGAAATAAATCAGAGTGATTTCACTTTGACTTTTCCCATGCAAATTAATCTTAAAAGAACATTACTGGAATTTTTGTGAGAATCTCCACCCCATCTGAAGTCTATTTAAAAAACAAAACAAAAAACCTCAAGCAAAGCGATCCAAATTTTCCTGATGAGGAAATCTGATCTTGGTTACTACAGGTATTGTGTGAATACATACATATCCAGGGTAGAAGTTGGTTTGTGGTAGGAGTTTGTTTATTTTTTGGTCATGATTTATTTTGAAACATATTGCTCATTGTCAATAGAAGAGTATTGTGTCAATAGAAGTGTGAGTAGGAGTGTTAGTAGGTGGCAAAATACCTGTGGATCCAAAGCATTCTCTATCCCAGTCATGCCACACTACTAGAATGTTCTATTTTGTAGGCTTTTAATGGCTGCATAATTTTCAGTGAGTGTAACAGGGGTTTCAGGATGTGGGTGCCACCACAGGATTAGTCAGTAGATCTGGAAGTAATAGTATACATTTATGTATATATATATCCTAGTTAGCACTTGGATGTGCTCTACGCTTTATTTTAGAGGAAGGAACTGGCAAAGCCACTTCTTGGGACCTTATCACACGGGGGTCTAAAGTGCTCGCATCCCCATGCGATCGCGCTTCCATACCCCGGCTGATCAAACGACGTCGCAGGGAGGCCCCGCCCATCCCCGTAGCATCCCGATCGCATCCCTGTGCTATAGCGCTTCCTCTTTCCAGCTGATCAAACGACGTCGCAGGGAGGCCCCGCCCACCCCCATCGCATCCCGGTTGCATCCCTGTGCGACCGCGCTTCCTGTCGCCGGCTGATCAAACGACGTCACAGGTAAGCCGCTCGCATCCCTGTCCCAATGCAGCATGATGCTGCATCATCCAGGCATCATCCCCGTTCTTTTGAATGCCTGGTCGAAACGGGAATTACATTTCCCACGACCAGAATGATGCTGGGATGATGCTGCTTTCTGGCCAAGGAAGCGCGATGGGACGGGAATGCGAGTGCTTCAGTCCCCATGGGATAAAGTCCTGAGTATTCCTCACCTAAGAAAACCTTATAAAATTTATGGGGTCACTATAAATTAACAGGCAACTTGAAGGTATGTGTGCCTTTGATCCATTTCAGTTTGGGATTAATAGCCATATTTGATCCATTTCAATTTGCTTTCAGGTCTAGTTTTGGGATGGATCACTTTGATGGATGATATTTGATGGAAGTTACTATGCAGCTGAAGTTACCATTCCATATTATAAATACCAGCTGTGAAACAGATAGAGGAAGTATGTCCTTATTGGTTCTGATGGATCGCTCAGTGGCTTTTGATCCCTTCATGCATGGTATCATTCTGGTCTGCCTGGTTGGGGTGTTTTATAGTGGCTCTGTTCTTTTCTGGAGAGGAAAGTCCAGAAGGTGGTGCTGGAGGACTCCTGTTCAGTTGGCCATTGGCCTGTGGAGTCCTCTGGTACTTTGTTGGAGCTGTTAAGGGCCACATCCTTTCACCACTACCTTGGAGCTAGATTGCTCTAAGTAGCAGAGTAGAGGATAAAAATCTTACTTAAATAGATATGTGGAATCTAGGAAAGTGAAGCTACTCTGAAGCTGAAGTTACCATTCCATATTATAAATGACAACTGTCACCTGAGGTCAGAGGAATAAGGAATTCTAATTCGGAAGAGATATAGATTGTAATATCATCCCATCAATCTGTAAATACCTGTGCTTTGATCCTGCAAACCCTGGCACCATTACATGAATGCTTACATAACTACATGCATATTTATGTAGCTGATCTCCTAGGAAGACTGTGCTCAGGTCTTAACAGAATAGCATCCTTTATGCAAATAAGAATTTAGCTGGGATTAGATTTTCCACCTGCTCCTTATTTGAAGGAACTGGCCTTATTTATTATGAAAATTCAGCTTTCATTATGAAGAAAACATACATAATAATTACAAAACAACATCAGTTTGATATATTACAAAGACAGTAAAATTTCTTAAAAATGTGGTTCATAGTCTAATAGTGTAACACCGGCAGATGTTTCTTACATTCTCACAATGTGTTCCTTATTTTGAAAACTTTCAGGTGAAATCCTTAGCTGACCAAATTAATAACAAACTTCATTAAGGCACGCAAATGTATATCACACAATTCCTTCTTCTATCTGAGTCTTTTCCAACGTGATCACCCCACTTTGCTGGCCTAGGGTTGGACTATGCCACGTTCTCCAAACTCTAAGGGTTTTTACATTGGGAGAAATCTCAGCTGATGAAACATTAACCAACCATTGCAGACTATTAACATCAAGGCATGGCCCTTACAAAAGAATACTCAACAATCCCTGACAGTAGATTTAATTAACACCAGTTTCCCATCATGTTGGAGAAATATAGGTCATATGATATAACAGTTTTAGAGTGTAGGCTACTATAATGAAGGAATAAAAAGAGTAATTTGAAGATTATTCAGTGAAGAAGAAGAAGAAGAAGAAGAGTCAACATTAACAAATTCAGATAAAATTTTAGATAATCAATGTAAAACACTGCTATAAAAATTCTGGTGCATGTGAAATCACTTTGTTTCATGAAAGCTAGTCCAACAAAGTTTTTTGATAAGTTTACCAATGTGGTGTAAATACATCCTCTTACTGTTAAAGCCTTATAAATATGCCAGCAGTCAATAATTCAGTCTCGTGGTGGTAATTTATCAAAGCTGTAGAATGGTTATCACATATGAAGGATTAGAATAATGGAATCTTAGTGCTGAACATTACCAGAAACTTATCAAGTCTGATTGCTTACCTCAATTCAAGGCTCCCTGCATTCCACATACCAACATTTCAATCCACATGACCTTGGCCAGAGATGTATAATGGGCAGAAAGCAGCAGCAAACAAGTGTGGGAGGCCACATTACTTGAATAACAGATAACTTCAGATGACTCAGAGACATAAGTAAGTTGAGGCATGTACTAAATGCAAAGATAGCCAGGCTGTCCACTCTGACAGTGAGATAACATTCTTTCCAGCCCTCAAATATAGCAATCAGTTAAAAATGAGTGGAAATAGGAATAAATGTATGTGTAAAAGTTCTTATGTCTGAGTCCAATATTGGTATCCATAACTCTGAAAAAGCAAAGTAGGTTCTGGAAGCATGAAGTTGCTAATCTCTAATCTCTGCTCCAACTCCAAGGTTGCCGTGAAGTAAAAAAATGTGGTAGAGTCTCCTTCTCGGGAGGTCTTTAAACAGAGGCTGGATGGCCATCTGTTGGGGATGTTTTAATTGTGCATTCCCAAATGGCAAGGGGCTGGACTGGATAGCCCTTGAGGTGTCTTCAAACTGTATGGTTCTATGAAAAATCAAAACTCTGGGAAAGCCAATCACCACTCTCCCATACAATATTTAGCATAATCTATAGTAATCTGTATTTTATTCCATACAGGACTCAACATTACACCAACATATTGTAGATTTTCTTCAATCAAAACAGGAAGGAAATTGAAATGTTGCCTGATAAATTCATAAAAGTATTGCTGTGAAGATGAAATAATTTCCATGAGTATTGTTTCGTTTTTATCTTTGTTTCATTGTCTGCCAATCACAAACAGATTCCTACATCATGTGGGTGAAGTGTAACATTCTGCTCATGCAGTTTGTTTCCCTCTTGCTCCAAAAGGCAGCTTCCAATTGTCAGAGCACATTGCCATGACCATTTACTTACTGGCTGGGGACTGGAGGGCTGGGAGACATGTAGACAGCATTTGAATGCAGTTCTGTAGCCAGGACCTGACATCAGCCTCCTAGATCTGCTGATAGTGACACCACTTCTCTTTTCCTGGCTGGAGAACTGCACCATACAACCTCCTCCCCCCACCCCACCCCGCCCCATAGTAAATGGCTATGGCAGCATTTTCTGGCATTTAAAAGTTGCCTTCTCTCTCTCTCTGTGGTGTTATACAAAGAGTTATTCAATACCTCCTTCTACAATGTCTAAAAAAATGGCATACAGTCATGTAGCCCCAGGTTAAGGGAATGTATGTCCCCAAATATATTTCAAACATCTATTTTCACTCTAGTTTGTTATAACATACATCTTTCAAGGAAGAGATAATGCACATTCAGTTCATTCAAAATATACAGAGTAAATATTTTTATTGTTAACTTTGAGCAGTTATTGTCAAAAACAGGTTAAATGACTTTTGCACACTTCTTAAATTAACTGAAATTAAACAGATTTGCTATATATTACAGCAATAGTGCCCATATAATATCTTAACATTTAAAATTGTAATATTGAATAAAAGAAATATCTATTTTGACTCTTATTTTTATGTGGCATTAATGGCTGCTTCTTTCCGACTTTTCTGAACACATTTGCTGTATACACACATTTCATTTTGATCTTTATTGCTAAAAAACATTTTAACTGTTTCTTCTGAAATACAACATGGGACATTTTTGGAACCATTATAGGAATACTTCATCACTGGGAAGACATCCAAGCTGAAGTTCTGATTGCTAACTCCATGATGCAGCTGGGAACAGGACAAGGTTACTTGTTTTCTCAATTTCTGACACACCATTTTTGATATATTCCAGGCAACTTCTTTATTACTATATATTAAGGGAAAATCCCCATATCCAGTTATTCATCCATATGAGAACCTTTTGTTCAACTCAGGAGGTTCCAGTGTGGGACTTTGCCCAACAACTTTTGGAAGTTGAAGCATATAGAATTTACCAGACACACTCACAGAACTGAAGTGAGATTCCTCTTATTGAAACCGTGCTGTTCCTTTCTCGGACAAACCTGTCTTTCAGGAACTTAATCTTTCTGCTCTATAACCATTTTTCTGGTTATTACTTGACTGTAGTTTGATGATTCCTCTGAATCTCTTTAAAACAGTAAATATCTTGTTGGATGTATTCCCAATTTCAGTGATGGTTTTTGTTAGAAGACAAGTAGCTTCACATTTGAAGTATTGTTAATTTGTTAATTTTTCATTTGTCAATGTAGTTGTAGTTGTATTTGCACTCTATTTGACTATATATTTCAGCTGATTGATTAAAAAACAATCATATTTCGTTCTACCTTCTTCCAGTAATTGCTAAACATCTGCATGTCTATGGTGTATGCAAATATTATGGCTGTAATCCAATGTGTGCTTTCAGCTGGCAGAAAGTGGATTTAGGAAGTAGATCTAGGCTTTAGTTTGCCTCTGGAAAGCTGCCAAAGCCACTTTTTGGGTGGTGTAGAGGGAAGGGGAGTGTACACAGAGAAAGTGAATATCTTGTGGCAGGTGCTTCATAGGCTTTTTCTTGGAGGTTCTTCTACAATATGGGCACCAAACTGGATCCTGGACCACGACTATGGGAACATGAATTCATTTGCACGTTGATCTTTTGCACACTTATTTGGCACACATGGATCAAGTCTATAAAGGAAACTAAAACCCTGAGTTTCCAAGATCTGAGCAGAGCTGTTAATAATTCATAGAGGTCTGTCATTCATAGGGTAATCATAAATTGAAACTGCCTTCTCTTCTAAGTTTTGATGTTCCAATTTTATTTGCAGTTGTCTCAATTCCATCTTTAATTTATTGTTATGAGATGCCGTGCTTAATTTCTTTTCTACAGTTGTCATTTGTTTTACTCAGGGGTTGGCAATTTCCCCTTACCTGGGGCAGCTGTGACTCGTTTGCACATGTGCAGTACTCCTGTGCATGTGCAAACGAGCCACAGCCGCCATTTTGGAAAACAAAATGGCAGCTGAGGCACATGCGGCAGTGGTGGGGGTCAGCGGGGTCGGCGGTGAGGGTCAGTGGGGGCCGGTCCAAAGGCCTCGGGGTTTTTTACTGTATCCAAAATCAGGTCTTGCTTCTTTTTCTTCAACTCAGATTCTTGCTTTATTATCAATCCTCTTGCCACTGCCTTGCTAGTGTCCCAAAT
>CM034706.1:178048118-178063201 GCA_020142125.1 Phrynosoma platyrhinos | reverse complement strand
GGAAATAGTAGAATTTAAAGCCACTAGAGGATTGGGACATGGGTATTTGAACAAAAGACAACCCCTATCCAATAGTCCAACTGATGATACGGTCTGATCGTAAATGACCTAGTGGTTAACTACTATGGATCTTATTTACCAACCCACATCAACCTCGAATTTAAAGTCACAATTTGATTCTCCATAGCCTCCCCAGATGTTTAGAGCCTGAGATCTAGCAATGTCCTGGCAAATAGTCCTGGCTGGCGTTGGCCTCCGCTTCTCTGCTGCCAGTGATGTTCCTAGGCAAATGGGGGGCTTTAGAGGCTTCTCCCGGCCAGGCTCTGCCCTCCAAGCTTCCGCAGGTGTCCCTCAGGAGGCAGTAGGGCAAACAGCCTCCGCTTTTCCTCTGCCAGTGATAAGTTTGAAAGCAGCATTTTATGAAACAAGAATTATTGTTTTGTAACTGCAAGAAGAAAGGGGGTGAATGTAACCATTCACATCTGGACAATTGTTGCCTGTTTGCCTTCAGGTTGTTTCCAATTTACGGAGACCCTAAGGTAAACCTTTCATAGGCGTTTCTTGTCAAAATTTGTTCAGAGGAGATGTGCTGTTGCTCTCCTCTTAAGGCTGTGAGTGTGACACCCAAGGACACCCTGTGAGGTTCCATTGTTAACCAGGGATTAGATCTTGGTGTCCCAGAGTCCTATTCTAACATTCAGATCACTGCATCATGCTGTTTTCTGAGCATACTTTCTTTTTTTCATGCTTAACATGTTAAAAGTCCAGTCTGTACACTAAATAATTGCTTCTGAACTTTGCAATTTGCATTTTACACATGAAGGTTATGAAACTTCCCAGAAATGGCCAACAGTGTTTTAATTATATCTGAACGACTTTCTGTTAGAAGGTGGTAGGGCAAAAAAATGGGGTTTTCCCTGATAACCATTATATTCTTATTTCCCATATAGATGCAGTTAACAGCAGAAAGACTTGGCATACCATTGTGTCAAATAGTTCCTGTTAAAAATTATTCTTCAGAACTGGACCTTAAAGATGATGTTGATATTCTAATACTGATGGCAGTGAGGCAGATGCTGCGCACAGCAGAAAGCTACCTAGATGACTTCCCTCTGGAAAAAAACTCCATGGTGGATTAATATTCTAATTCTTGATATGCTTACTGAAGACAGTTCAACTCTAGTTCTGTTTGCTGAAATCTTTAATAAAAGTAATCAAGTTCATTCTGCTTGAGAATGATTGAATAACTTCATATTAAAGTCTGAATGCCCTCCTTTTTATTGAATTATCTTATCTATGTTTACATTTACAAAAGTACATTTTAATTTAACATTTCTTCTTCATTTCTGTTATTTCCTATCAAATTACCTGGTTTTGGAGCAAATAAGAGTAAAAATACAGTTCCCTTTTTGTTGTAATTTGTTTTTGTAACTTTAGTCTTTCTATTCTTACAATATTTCTTGAACTGTTTCAGTTTTGTAAACATTAATTGTAGTTTCATAACCATCGCTTTCAATTTCATCCAGTCTGTGTTTGTTACATCTATGGAGCTTCTTTCTATCAGGTTTGTTAATCTAGCTAATTCTATGTTATCTAGAGATTTTAATAACCATTCTTCTATTATAGGTATTTCTTTTGTTTTCTATTTTTGTATAATAAGGGTTCTGACTGATGTGATCATATATAGCAGTGTTTTCCTTTTTTTTTTTTGCTTCTATGTCTGATAATTTGTTAGTCATGTTCAAAAGATAGATTTCGGGCAGCATTTGAAATTTTATGTCAATTTTTTTTCTAATTTCTTTATAAATTTCTTCCCATAGCTTTTTAATCTCAGGACATTGCCACCACACATGGAACCAATCACCAACCGCCTTGTTGCATTTCCAGCATTTGTTTTCTCTGTTTTTGTAAATTTTTGCTAGTCTGGAATAAGGTGCCATCTGTATACCATCTTTAAATAGTTCTCTCCGACATTCTGGCATCTTGTAAATTGAAACATTTTCTTTCTGAAGTATTGCCAGCTTTCCAAATATATGTTTCTGCCAATATCTTTGGCCTATTTTATCATGTCTTTTTTGATGATTTCTTGTTCTTGGTTTCTGTTAAGAAGTATTTTGTAGATTTTTGCTGCTTATTTTGTGACCTTTTCTTCTAATATTTTGTCTAGTTCATTCTTTTGTATTTTGAAACTGAATTCCTTTTTGTCCGATTTATATCTTTCTGTTAATTGATAATAAACTAGCCATTGACTTTTTGATTCAAATTCTGGGATTTCTTTTGTTGGTTTCATTACATATTGTTGTTGGTTATCTTTTTTTAAGATGTCACGATATCTCAGCCATCTTGTACTTATCTTTGTTCTTTCAAGTAGTGCCTCCTAGCCTCCTCCATGTAATCTTATATCTGTTAATATTTTCCATCTTACTCTCATTTTTTTGCCTTCCCAAAGAAATTTTTAAGTTCTTTATTCCAAACGTTGAATGGTTTACTATTCGTTATTATCGGAAGATTTAAGAATAGGAAATTAAATTTAGGTAGTATTGACATTTTAATTGCAGCTATTTCCCTTAGAAAGATAGCTTTAGCTTTGACCATCTCTGCAGATCCTGTTGTATGGTCTTCCACATTGTTTTATAGCTGTTATCAAATAACTCAGTGTACTTATTTGTCAGCCCAATACCAAGATATTTTGCTTTTTTGACTGTTTTACATTTGGATTTTTCTTGCAATAGGTTTTTTTTTCTGAGGTGGTGATATTTCTTGTTATGAACACTGATTTGTCATTGTTAACTTTTAAGCTCACTATTTTTCTAGAATCTGTGAGTGTGTTCATCAGTTTAACAATACAATACAGAGGGTCTTCCAGAAATATTTCTAGATCATCTGTGTAAGGTGTAAGGGAGTATTCTTTGCCTTTTATTTTAGTTCCAGTTATTTCTGGGTCTGATCTTATTCTATTGCTCAACATTTCCAATACTGTAATGCAGGGGTAGGCAACCTTTTTGAGCCGGGGGCCGGGTTGCTGTCCCTCAGACAATTGGGGGGCCAAAGAACCAGAAATAAACAAACAAACAAATAAATAAATAAAAATAAAAAAATATGCATGCACACTCTCTCAGCCCCAGAAAAGCCATGGCAAAACCCCTGTGGAGATTTTGTCAAGAAAACCCCAAGAACAAGTAATAACAACAATAATCAATATCATCATGGCGCGCGGCGGCGGCGGCAGGACTGGCCTGGGGCCAGTCTAAAGGCCTCAGGGGGCCGCATCCAGCCCTTGGGCCTTAAGTTGCCTACCCCTGCTGTAATAAAAAGAATAGGGGATAAAGGACAATCCTGTCTTGTGCCTTTTTGTACAGGCATTGGGTCTGATTTTTCTGCATTTATCATTAGATAGGCATATTGTTCTTTGTATATGCTCTTCACCCAATTTAAGACGTTATCTCCTACTTTTATTTTTTCTAATACTCCTAACATGCAGTCCCATTTTATGTTATTGAGGGCTTTTTCTGCATCTGCCAGGAGTAATGCAAATTTATTCTTGTTGTTTTTCTCCTAGCATTCAATAAGATCTATAATAATTTCGTGTTCTCTTTTAGTTGTCTTGAAGGGAGAAATCCTACTTGATCTTCATGTATTATATCTTTTAACACTTATTTGAATCTGTTTGCTAATATTGCTGTAAATATTTTGTAATCAGTGTTGAGGAGTGATATAGGGTGATAATTGTCCATTCTTGTTTTCTCTTTCCCTTCTTTATGAATTAGCACAATATTTGCGAAGTTCTAGGATTCTGGAATTCCTTCTTTTATTATCGAATTGAAGGTATCTTTTAAAAGTGTTTTGATTACATCTTCCAGTTTTTTGTAAAAAGTGCTGTAAAACCATCCAGGCCTGGAGCTTATGGGACTTTAAAATTCGAATCATCTTAATGATTTCTTCTTCCGTGATTTCATTTTCTGAAATTGTAAAACTGATTTGCGTTTGAAGAAAATCTTGTAGTAAGCTTTTTTTGTGCTCTGTTCTCGGAAGTTGTTTATTTAGTCAGGTGTAGAACTCAGAGAATTTATTTTTTATGTCTTTTTGTGTTGTTACTAGTTCTTCATTATCTTGTATTTTCTCTATTATCCTCCTCTCTCTTTCCCTTCTCAGTCTGTTAACTAACCACTTCCCAGTTTTGTTTGCCAAGTCAAAGTGTTTCTGGTGAGTTTCTTGTAGTTTTTTGTTCATCTGAGTTATTTTCTCTTGTAAGTTTTTTTTGAAGGGGTTTTAAGTGGATCTTGATTTCCTTTGATGTTGAGTTAGGGCCTTTACAGAC
Source organism: Phrynosoma platyrhinos (assembly GCA_020142125.1). Taxonomy (NCBI): domain Eukaryota; kingdom Metazoa; phylum Chordata; class Lepidosauria; order Squamata; family Phrynosomatidae; genus Phrynosoma; species Phrynosoma platyrhinos. The sequence goes on along the minus strand of CM034706.1, from coordinate 178,058,883 downwards.
TGCCAGAAATAATGCAGCTTGAGACCACTTTAACTTTCAGTGCTAGGGAATCATGGGAATTGTATTTTTTATGGGACATTGAGCCCAGAGAGCTCTGGTGCCACAATAAGCTACAGTTCACATGATTCCTTAGCACTGAGCAGGACAGTAAAAGTGACCTCAAGCTGCATTATTTCTGTCAGTCTGTAAAGGCCCTTAGTCTCTAATTCTTTCTCTTTTTGCCTCATTTCTTGTTCTATCTTTTGAATTTTTTTCTTAATTTCTGCACCCCTTTGTATAAGCAGTCCTCTTGCCACTGCTTTGCCGGCATCCCAGATAGTCTTGATGTTGCTGTCTTTTGCCGTGTTTTCTATAAAGTATAATTCTATTTTTTTTTTTAAAAAATTGAAGACACTTTTCATCTGAAAGTAGTAGAACATTTAGTCTCTAGGAATATTGTTTTTTCAGTGTGTTTAGTTCCAACCAAATCGGATTATCAGTTCTTGGTATTATTTCCATTGTTTTAATTCTTGTTATTATTCTACTTGAGGCCATAAATATATTGATTTGAGAAGCAGAATTATACTGTGTTGAGAAAAAAGTATAACCGGGTGTCTTACCATATAGCTCTGTCCAAAAATCTTTTAGTTTTAGTTCTTTTAGTTGAAAGAAGGCATTTGGTAGCTTACCTTTTTTTTTAAAAAATTTTTTGTTTGATATTCTATCTTGTTCTGGATTTATCACTGCATTCCAGTCCCCCATTATTAGGACATTTTCTATTTCTTGCTCTTCTATCTCTTGATGTAGTTTTTGGAAGAAATTTGTTTTGTTCTCTATTGGCGTATATACTCCTACAATTAATGTTTTTGTGTCTTGTATTTTAACTATTGTGCATATATAATGTCCTGCTTTGTCTTTGAAACATTCGTTTACTGAATATTTATTATGAAAATAAAGCACCACTCCTCCTTTTTTCTTTTCATTATTTGAGGCAAACATCTAGCCCAATTTAGGATTTTTAAAGTATTTTTGATCACCTTTTTTTGATTTTGATTTCTTGTAAGCAGATAATATCCAGTTGTCTTTTTTCTAAATAGTGAAAGATTCTTTTCCTCTTTGAAACAGAGTTTATTCCCTTAGGAGCAAACTTTTATTTGTCATTTTTGTTTAGGTATTTATGTATTTATTTGTTTGTTTATAATTGATATTTGTTCTTTAAGTGTTTTTTCTTTTCTTTTTAAAACTTTTTTCCCCTCTAAAACATCTCAAGTAGTCTCCTGCTTCTTCTAAATCTTAAATGTTTTCAATTTCTTCCTTTTCTTCTGAAAGATCTTTGATTTCTGTCATATCTTTGATTCAGTGTCTTCCAGATGCTGAATGCCCTCTTTATGTGAACATTGTTCACATATCACTTATGAATTTCTTATTTAGAACAACACACTGGTGCAAAAACTGGTGTCTTTGACATGGCATTTCCCAAGTAATGAATCACTTGCATTGGATTTTGTTTCTGCTTTTTATGTATCATGTTTTAGTCTTGTTAACATACCAGAAATGGTGAGTTTATTATTGGGAGAATTATTCTGTGTGCCAAGAGGTTGTTGAAGATATTTGTATTTGAGTTTAAAATATACAGAAATGATATTTTCCTTCTCATTCGGGTCTATAATGGGGGGGGAGTTGAAGGGAGTAGGAAAAGATGAACACTCAATGAAGGAAACCATTGGCTCTGAATCTGCAAGACTTAAGTAGGACTTTTAATATTAGGACCTCTTAGAAGTCCATCATTCATAGAGTCATTGTAAATCAGAGAAGATTTGACAGCACATAACAATATCTCCTGATCTTCTCCTGTGAAGTCAAGATGCATAACAATGTGGGCACGATGAGCAGTTAATGCTTATGTAATCATAAAGAAATAGTTAAGGGCTCCTGCTTTGCAAAAGAGGCTAGGATCCTGTGATATACCTCTATTGGATCTCAGGAGCGGTGACTGCACCAAACATGCTCTGCAGGGCTGCTCCCCCTGCAGACTTGTCTTGCTTGAAAGGACTGTAGCCAGAAGGGGAGGGAAAGAAAGCCCCAGATTTGCTACCATTTGATGTTCTGGGTTTTTACATTACTCCAGGGATGGCCAAGTACACTCCCAGATCTTGTCCACAACTATATACAAATATTAAATGCACACTATTATATACTGTCTCTTGCATTGGAAGTGTCTAGCAATACATATTTTCAGTGTAAATTCTTTGGCTGCCTAGGTGGCCCATTTCCAGAAAAATATTGGTGCCATTCAGCTGTTGGTGGTTATGTGGCTAGTAGAGACAGACACTGGAGGGCTTCTGATTGGTGAAAGGAAGTACCATGTACTATGGAATGGATGGGTGGAAAGACGAAAAAAATTGTATAAAAGACTATGATCAAAACCCAAGAAGATTAAGAGAGCTGTTATGGTTGAGGCCTCCTAGGTGTAACTAAGGAGGGTTGGATGTGTTCCTATGCAAGGCACACCAGCTTGTTAAACATTGTGAAAGACTTCAGTTTGGTGAAGAAGTACATTCAAATACTTCCATATTGCAACCAAGTTTCATCAGTGGTTGTGAAAAGGCAGAATGGGCTTCATCAGAAATGATCTGCCCCTGAACAGAGGCAAAGTTTCAGGGAGAGAAAGGATCTTGTTGCAAGTGGAGATTGTCCCCTAACCTCTTAAGCTCTGGGTGGCTTCAGTGCTCCTTGAAAAGTCCTTGCTTGATCCTACAGTAGATTTATGTAAGATGGCTACTGTTCTTGCAAATACAAGAAACAAGATTATGACATGGGCAGCCTAAAAGGTTATCTTTCTTTTTTAATGGCAATGTTTTATTTTATAGAAAAGGAAGTAAGCTATATTGCACACAATCCTTTAAAAAATATCTCTTGCTGATGGCAGAAGGAAGCTAGTGGAGTAAATCTAAAAGGGACAAGGTGAATGTTAAAATATTGGTTCTCATTGTGTTACATCAGTTTCATTTAGAGTGGGTTTGAACCAGGGCTTTCTAAACAGAAATTCATAAGAAGACATTAATTAGACATAATGGATTGAAGCTGCTTTATGAAGTAGGAAGCTTTTCCCATAATCCAAAAGATGTTGTAGCAGAAGCCATGAAAGAAGTGCAGAACATGGGGGCTCCGTCAACTCAAAACAAGTGCAGTGATCTCTGGCATCATGTTTCTGAAAACCACCCTCTCATCTGCCTGCAGGCTTTTTATTCCAACTAGGATAAAAAAGTATCCCCTTAAATTCCTAACACTGGTTACATTTCTACCCCATCACCATTAAACACTATACCTTATTCAGATATACCTTATATCTGAATATACCTTATACCTTATTCAGATTCAATATACCTTATTCAGATCTGAAAAACAGATCTGAGGAATGGATGCTCATAGATCCACGTGATTGCTATTGGGGGTCTAATCACAGATTGTAGTATTTCTGCTTATGAAAAGAGCAATAAAAATTACTAGTGTGGCACAAAAATGAGTATCCAGGGTACTGATCTCCATGGATCCTCTGAACTTTTAAGAGGATCTGCAGAATACCATTATCAAATCATAGATTACAGATGTGTATATAGACTGAACCATGACACATGGATGCAAGGCACAGCTCCTCATCATTTTTACAAATGATCCATCCAAAACCACAATAAAAATAACACTATATATTTGTACCAAAGACATTTTCCATTTTATGGTGCCCCTGGGGCATCATAACTTAAAGCTGGTCAGTAATTTGCATGAATTCTCTAGATTTCTATGTTCTGATTCTCAAAGGCTAACTACCCCATACATATTCTGTGCCCTATACATAATTCTGTTACACGAAAATGACCAGGTCCTTCTGGAATGTTACGTATATTGAATTGAAGGTCAGTTGAAATAAAGAAAAAGTATTTTCTCTTTTGAGGAGAATAATTGAATTTCCCTTTAAAACCACTGAGCTAAATCCAGTTCCAATTAAAGCAGATGTATCAAAGTGATCTATACAGATGTTGCTTCGCAATTCAGCAACTGATTCAATTGAACTGCTTTGATTGAAACTAATAATTGGATTGAGGTACTGATTAATGGTATTACCTTTCCATAGTACTAGGATTGTGTGCTTCTAGAAGGCAAGAGGCTATGCATGTCAGACCAGCTTTTGCTGGGGAACCAGACTAAATGTGCCAAACAGCTACTGGGTATCAGCAGTAGTGAGGGAGGCTCTGTCAGAGACAACTGCAGTGTCACCATAGCTAACACTTGCTAGTACTGCACAGAAGAGGCATTACAAACCTCCTTTTGAAGATCTTTTACCATAGACACACACACAACTTATGATGAGGCAATCCAAAATGAAACAAGATAGTGCCAGAGGATGATATTCCCAAGTTGGATGGTACTCAATGAATTACTAGGGCAGAGCAGAGGACAACTATGGGTAGCACTGTGGCTAATGATGCAAGTGGACTCCAGCCGAAGAGACCTTTTACTTTGTTTAGGTAATGATGTCGTCCTACCTCTGTCTCTTTACAAATTAGGACATGTTAGTAGTCACCAGTATGTTCCTGTAAGAAGCTATTGTATACAACTAAGATGTTTTGTTGTGATTTTATGCTGGCCGAATGGCTGTAATAAAAGATTGATTGATTGATGTGCGTAACAAGAGCCCTACAGATGAGAAGGGCCCACTGTGTTGCAATGTTTATATATTCCATTTCTTGTTTTACTATGTCTATGTTCCCCTGATTAATCCTCATATTCCATGCTCGTACAATATGTATTCTGCAGAATCAGTACAGTTACATACTTCTTTAACTGCCATGGCCCTATCCTGGGTTTAGTAGGGGAGTCACACTCTCTCTGCCTCAGGGGAAAGCAATGGCAAACCTCCCCTGAACCACTCGTGTCAAGAAAACCTCATGCCAGAGTTGCCTTAGGGTCGCTGTAGGTCAGAACTCGAGGGCACACAACAGACAACAACCTAATACAATTCAGCATGTGTAATATACACATACTTTGTATTCTTTGTGTACATACTTTGTGCAGTAGGTGTAATATAGCTGTGAATAAACTCTGTGAAAATGAATTTCTATTTCTATGAGTGTTTTGAGCTTTTCTTTGGTCATGTCTTCCATTTTTCTCAAAGGCCCTACATTTTAGCACGCCTTGTCCTCCTTTGCTGTTTTGACACCTGGTCACCCTGGGCAAAAGGCACGCACATCTTCCTTCCCCTTCTGAACAACCTCTCCCCCCCACCCAGTTTTCTCTCCTGAAGAAACACTGCTTTCTGAGTAAACAAGTTCCTAAAAGAGGAATATCCTTGTTCCTGCCTGCCCTCCTCCCTCCCAAGTCCCTTCCTCTCAACCCAGCTCAGCCCAGCTTGAGGGCCCCAGACCTAGGGGGCAATAGGGATCCTGGGGTGATTCAGAGATTGGCAAGCAGGTGGCAGGTGGGCAAGCAGAGCTCCTGGAGGCAAGAAGAACAACCCCAAGGGGAAGAAGATGGAAAGCAAGCAAGGCAGAAACAGTGAGCTCCCACCTGGAGCATCTGGCCCAGGGTCCATCTCAGCCCAGTGGCACCATTTCTCTTTCTCCCCCTCCGCCCTGGCAAAGACCCTGCCTCAAGGAGGCAGAAGCATGTGTTTTCTCCATTGTGCCTCTTGAAGAAGCCCACTGTGAGATGGAGAAGGGAGGCGGCAGTGGTGGCTATGTGTGAGCAAATGCACAAGGATGTGTATGTGTATGTTTGTGTGCTTTCAAGTCATTTCAGACTTATGGCGACCCTATCATGGGCTTCTCTTGGCAAGCTTTGTTCAGACGGGGTTTGCCATTGTCATCCTCTGAGGCTGAGAGAGTATGACTTGCCTAAGGTTAACCAATGGGTTCCCATGACTGAGTGGGGATTTCAACCTTGGTCTCCCAGTGTCCCTGTCCAACACTCAAACCACTATGCCACACAGGCTGTTTGTTGCCTTGAAGGCACATAACAACAAGATGTCTAATAATGAAATGAAGTATACACAAAGGTACATAACTACAGTGCATAACACAAAGAACAGAAGATGCAGTACCTTCGGATACAATGAGAAAAGAAGAGTGTATAATTTTTAAAAAGCAAAGAAGCGTCATAAATATAAAGTAGGGGATGTACACAGATCTGAGGCTGAGAGACTGTGATGTGCCCAAAGTCACCCTGTTCCATGCCCTAAGTGGAACGCAAACCCTAGTCTCCAGAGTTGTAGTCCAACACTCAAACCACTATGCCACACTACCCTGCCACAGGGGGTGGTGAAGATGCCTGGGCCCTCTCTTTCCCTTCTTCAGTGGGAGCATGGCCTCTGCTTTCTCCATCCACTGAACCTCACCACCTTCAAAACTCAGTGGATGGAGAAAGGAGACATGTTGATCACTTGTCCCATGCCTTCTTTTCTGCAGAGCATAAAATCCAGTGTTTTAAAGAGTTGCGGGTGAATGAATGCCACAACCCTTTTCTCCTAGGAGTCAGACTAAAGTTTGGGACTAAAGTCACCTGGTATGGTCCGCACCCCCACCCTACCCCCCAGTGATGCCACTGCCTGCAGCACCTGGTATTTGTTAGCAGTTTTCCATCCAAGTACTAACCAGGGTTGATCCTACTTAGCTTCCAAGATCAGACAGGATCTGGTGCTTTTAGGGTTTCAGGTAGAGCCTGTGACTTCTGAGAAGGAGAGCATATTAATAGCTCATTTCTCCATGTTCATACTGAAAGGTAAAACCTGTGACATCTGAGAAGATCAGCTTGGCAGCTCCTGGAAAAAAATTCATTTTCACTTTCGCTTCTTCTCCTTTTAAAAATTCAGCCTCATTTAGAAACTTGTGATAGATTGTAGAAGAGGTACCAAGCCGCAGCACTGAACAGAAGCAAGCAACTACAGTAAGAAAAAAGTGTGTGTTGCACAGGCAGTATTTAACATTAAGCAGGCTTTCTTAGCATGTGCTTGGCATCTTTCTTTCTTGTAGCAGTGCTTCATAGGTGTTCTTTCTTTAGAGAGTTTCTGGTGACTAGGGTTTTTGTGTTGTTGATGCTGGTGGTGTGTATGTGTACATGTTGTACACCCTCTACTTTCTGCTTATGAAGCTTCTCTGATTTTTTAAAGCTGCATGCTCTTTTTCCCCTCACTTATATTTTATCCCAAGGTACAGCACCTTCCACTCTTTGTGTTATGCACCTTTGTGTATGCTTCATTTCATTATTAGGTGTCTGTTGTTTTGTGCCTTCAAGTCAACAGCCAGTGTGATGTAGTGGGTGAGCGTTAGACAGGGGTAGGCAACCTAAGGCCCGGGGGCCGGATGCGGCCCCCTGAGGTCTTTGGACCGGCCCCAGGCCGGTCCTGCTGCCGCCACCACTGCCTGCCATGATGATATTGATTATTGTTGTTATTACTTATTTTTGGGGTTTTCTTGGCAAAATATCCACAGGGGTTTTGCCATGGATTTTCTGGGGCTGAGAGAATGTGCATGCATATTTTTTTTTAAAAAAATATTTTTATTTATTCATTTATTTATTTTGGGTGCTTTGGCCCCCCAATTGTCTGAGAGACAACAACCCGGCCCGTGGCTCAAAAAGGTTGCCTACCCCTGGCGTTAGACATTGGGAGACCAAGGTTCAAATCCTCACTCATTTATGGAAATCAATTGGTTGATCTTGGGCAAGTCATACTCTCTCAGCCTGAAAGGAAGGCAAGAGCAAACACCTCTGAATAAATCCTGTCAAGAAACTCCTGTGATGGATTTGCCTTAGGCTCCATATGTTCGAAACAACTTGAGGGCTTGTAGTTGTGTGCCTTGAATGTAGCTGATAACACACAACTGTAATAAATTGTGCAATTCTGTGGGCCATGGAGGCTGTTTCTTCCATAGGAAGGGGTAACTCAGATACTTGCATGACCTCTCAAGAATACCCAGACTCTCTCAGGTGGGAAGAAAACTCTTTATGGTAAATTGACAGAGTCCTCAGGCAAGAAAATGGCTGCAGCATAAGTAAGTGGATTCAGGGTACAAGCCATGCTAAGTTAGGCGTCTGGCATTTAAGTGCAGGATGAGATGCCCAAACAGGGATAGGTTGGGTGCGAGAGAATCATGAAGCCAGCAAAACTACAAATAAATCATTAACAAGAATATAGTGGGTTGCAGACTGCCAGAAATAGTGCAAATTGAGTCCACTTTTAGGGTTAAGGTTAGTGCTAGGGAATCATGGGAATTGTTTTTGTTCTGAGACATTGAGCCTTCTCTGTCAGAGAGCTCTGGTGCCACAATAAAATACAGTTCCCATGATTCCCTAACTCTAAACCTAACCCTAAAAGTGGACTCAATTTGCACTATTTCTAGCAGTCTGCAACCCCCCTATATCTGCAGAAAGGGTGCTTCAATTCAGCGACCCAAGTTCATTTTTTACCTGGCCACCTTGGCCAGCTTTCTTGTTCAGAGAAGGGCTTGTTCCTGGTTCTCTCCATCTCTCTCTGAACTCTTGCTGACTTCTTGAGTCAGGCAAGAAAAAGCCAGCTATAAAGCTGACAATAAAAACTTGACTAATGGTGCCCAGAGAGGAGGAGCAAGAGAGGAGCATACCCTCCCACATTTGACCGATGCAAGCTGGGTTATGTGTGGGCTAGGAAACACCAGAGAGTGGTCAAGATGGCAAAAGTCAGTTTTGAGAAAGAACACGCAAGCTAGGAGAGGTTTGCTTTTTAGGAGTCTACAGGGAAGGAGCCAGTGTGGCATAGTCATTTGAACATTGGACTAGGACTCTGGAGACCAAGGTCCAAAACACATTACAGAAATAATCCAGTTTGAGACTGCTTTAACTGCCTTGTCTCAGTGCTAGGGAATCCTGGGAATTGTAGTTTACTGTGGCACCAGAGCACTCTGACAGAGAAGACCAAATCTCTCACAAAACTACAGATCCCAGAATTTCCCAGCATTGAGCCCGGGCAGTTAAAGTGATCTCAAATGGGATTATTTCTACAGTGTGTTTTGGACCAAAGATTTGAATCCTGATTTGGCCACATAAATCTAATGGATGATCCTGGACAACTCACACACTCTCAGCCTCAGAGGATGACAATGGCAAACCGTCTCTGCAGAAACATGCCAAGAAACCACACAATTGGTTCACCTTAGGTGCCATAAGTCAGAAATGGCTTGGAAGGCACACAACAACAACAACAAACAGGGAAGGGCAAGACTCTGTCCCTCCTCTCTTCCTCCCTCCGAATGAGTGGAGTGAAAGCTGCTTCTGCAATTTGAACTCAATTTGCAGAAACTGAAGTTTGCTGTGAACAAAGGGGGAGGAGGAAGGAGAAACTGGGACATTGTAAAAGCATGGAAAAAGTGAGATAACAGAAGGATAACTGGCTATGTTTCTGCCAAAACAGGATAATTGGAAGTATGTAGTAGTAGTTTTTGCCTTTCCCTGTTTTCATATTTCTTTTGCCACACTTCAAATTGGTAAAGCCAAGGATGCATTGGTAGAGGAGCATACATGGGCACTTCTTGGCTCTCTTTCTCCAGAGACTGCTGAATGGAATGAAAAAATAAGTGAAAATTGGTATCTAGTAATCCTCTTCACCCAAAAGTGCCTTACTTGATTCAAAAGTGAAAGCAACAAGGATCAAACAATTATTCTTTTACACAAGTGTTTGGGATAATGTAATTAGCTGTTTGGGAAATGAAATCCCTATTTACTTCTGAATAAATAGGAATAAGATCAGGACGTCAATACTAGGCAATCAGCAGCTTGGATACATGGTCCCTCAAGGTGTCAGATGATGTAAAATCAATTCTTTAAATTTTCACAGGGTTATGACAAGTCACAAGAATTGGAGTGAAACACCCTCTGAAAAGTGGTTGTTGAAGGAAAGGGGAAGGGGAACCATTATTTGAGAAACAAATATTATTTGAAGTTTAAAGATTAGAAGACTCTTTTTTGGTAGGTTTTTTTAATTGAAGATTTCCAAACAGTGCAGAACAGTAAGTCTCAGAAGGAAAAAAAAACACAACAGCAAAACATGGATGTGATTGATGTCTGTTATGAAATAGTTCACATGTTGATGAATAAACAACAAGGCGTCTAAAGTTACTGTGTTGTTGTCATGGTAAGAATACCCTTCTTGTAATTGTGTAGACAAAGAATGCAGAGTATATTTTTGGCAGCAGAAAAAAGAAATCCTGCCAGAAATGGACTTTTCCAAGGAACTATTTTGCTCCCTGGCATCTTGATTCCCAGAGATCTCTGTGAAATGTGAAATCAAGGGTGTCTCCTCTCTTCTGGGAAACATTTTCATTCCACTTTCGTTTCCTCCCAGCTGTAAGAGAGCCAAAGTTAGGGGATCAAAGTGTTGCAGCTGTTAAACAAGCTGCATCCATATTGCTGAAATAATCCAGTTTGACACCGCTTTAACTGCCAGGGCTCCATGCTGTGGAATTCTGGGAATTGTCATATTCTGGGGCCATAGCAAGCAGGGAAAGGCACTGCAACATTAAATATATCTTTACACTTTCTATGCCAGGAATGACTGGTAATTTTCACATCCTGAGCAGAAAGGGAGGGATTTTATCCTTCTATTCCTTCCTGAGCCAGGGTAATGTAGCAGTGGGGCTGTACAGACTGCCAGAAATAATCCAGTTTGAGACTACTTTAACTGCCCTGTCTCAGTGCTAGGGGATCATGGGAGTTGTGGTTTATTGTGGCACCAGAGCTCTCTGACAGAGAAGGCTCAGTG
>CM034706.1:178036000-178048018 GCA_020142125.1 Phrynosoma platyrhinos | reverse complement strand
AGAAACTTGCCAAGAAAACCCTGTGATAGGTTTGCCTTAGGGTTGGAATTAGTTGGAAATGACTGGTAGGCACACACCACCACCAACAAATTAATTGAAGAAGAGGTACTCCTTCAAATAATGAAGTTCCAAGCTTATACTTTGAGTGATGGGTTGTTTTTTTTTGGGGGGGGGATTATGTGAAAAGAAGTTAAGGGGCAGTCTTGTCAGCAGTTACCTGGGAATAACTCCACTGGATTTGGTTGGGCTTCCTTTTGAGCACAACTGCATTGAATTGGATTGTCCACCATCTAAATCAGGGGTGGGAAATGTTGGTCCTCAGTTGGACCATCTGGAGGGCCCTGCAAACCATATATGTATAACACAGATTTTGTTGTTATCTCTTCTTTCTTTTTTAGATTAAGAATGGTTGATATTAAATCCCGATTGAGCAAAGAGGAGAAGAAAAGGCTGCTACATTTATTGGGGAAAAAAGACTTATGCCTTCTGTATAAGGGAAGTGTTCATGGTTTCAAGGCGAACATATTTCATGCCATCTGCAACCAACAAGGCCCAACTGTAGTTGTGGCATACAATTCAAGTGGTTATATTTTTGGAGGCTTTACTGTACATAGTTATGCTTCCTCTGGAGCATATTTAACTGATGAAAAGGCTTTCCTCTTTAGATTGAAAGGGAAAGAGGAAAAGCTTTACCCACTAAAAATCCCAGTCAAAAATGCCGGTCAGGCTGTATATGATCATAGTGGATATGGTCCTTACTTTGGAGCTGGATCTCTGGTATTCCTTTCACAAAATAGTGCTGCAGTAGCCACAAATGTTAATGCTGGATCCTATCTATTCGGAGCAGAAGACCTACATGGAAATGATCAGGTCCTTTTAGAATGTGAAGTGTATCGAGTAGAAGGTGAGTTGAAATAGATATAAGATTCTCAAATTGGAGGACAGCAGATTTTCCATTTTCATTTTTTAAAAATATTTTCCCTCAGATGTTGGTGAGATGATGGAAAAACCATGGAGAACAGTTAACTGGACAACTGGGTAGGTTGATTTAAGATTATCAACCTGAGATTATCAAACGATTATAAATAGATTATAATAGTAATTGATTCTGAAGAAATGCATGGTACCATTTAACAATAATTGTCAAGACTGTGCAGGGACAGGCCAAGGTGAATGTAAGGCCAAAGGTCCAAAAAAGGATCCCAGAGTCTAATATTCACTATCCAACATCCAGACCGCTAGTAAGATGCGCAGACAGAGAGGAAAAAACAGGTAGCTCCTGGATTTTCCCAAATTGGGTAGAACCCCCGCCATTTGCACAGCTCACTCCCAAGATGGTCTGAACACTTGCGGGCTGTCTGCAGCATTTGGCATCAAGCCATGCTGCTTGATTATTTGTTTTGCTTCCCACCATCAACATATCCCATCACATGAACACACTGCCAATTAACTCCCTCCTCCCACCCAGCTGCATTCCTATTGGATTTCCCTTGTGACCGGCCACAAAGTTGCACGAGCAGCACACTGCTTGTACAGTTCATCAGCGTGCCCAGTAACAAATTGGCAAAGCCCAGTCATGCAGTCCCCCTATGCATGCCCCCTTTTCCCCTCTTCACCCCATACTCCCTTGTTGGACTGTCTGGTTTTTGTATGTATGTCTTAATTGCATCCATTGCATTATTGTTGACCTGCTGTGTTTGTTGTAATTTCACTTCTTGGGGTGCGTGATGGCTCATGGTACGATGGGGTGATGGTGCATCTGGCCATTTGTGTGCCTGTACGCTCAACAAATGGGGAAAAAGTATGACAAGCATTGGCACTGTCATCTGCATCTCACCAGTCCCAGGGTGCATACTTTAGTCAGCTTCCATACACCACCTGGGCTTTCCCACATTCCTGCACTCGTGCCATGCTGTTTATGTGTTGGTGCAATAATGCTGATTTTCTGCATTAGAGGAGAGTAAAAGGTTTTGTTTTTTTTGCTCTGGTTGAGTGAGCTTTTTCGCCATAGAGTGCAGCTTTGTCCCAGTTCACCGTTTTGGTATTGTATATTGTCTAAATGGCTGAGGCTTGAAATGAAATGAAACCACTTTTTATTGTCTATGTGGTCAACCCCCAAGAGATCTTATAGTGTGATGCAGCAGCTAAAAAAGCCAATGCAATCCTGGCCTGCATCCATAGGAGTGTATTTTCTTGGCTGAGGGAGGTATTAGTGCCACTCTGTTCTGCTTTGTCAGACCTCACTTGGAAGTTTCCATTTCCATTTCTTTTTGTGCTTGAGTACATTTGTGAGCATATAAACTTTTCTGTTAAATTGACTTTTTGAAAATAAAATTTGCTGAAATCTATATACGTCTTGGCAGCAAAAATTAACTGTACTCCAACTTCATAACAGTTTTTTTTTTATATGGGTCTTCCTTTCTACCCACATCCTAAGTCATTTCTCCTGTGTTTAAACAGGATTTTATTTGCCACTTTACCCCACAAATAAATATTTATAATTACATAAACCAATGTAGCTCATAGATATAACTGTACTTTGCTTCTTAACAGGGAAAGAAGAGAACTGATGAGCCAGATAGCAGCTTTCAAGCCTCATTTGAATTCAGTGCCACAATTTCGAGTTCTGTTCCTAGGGCCGGTTGGAGCAGGGAAATCCAGCTTTTTCAACTCTGTGAAGTCTATTTTTCGGGGTTATGTGACAAGTCAGGCCATAGCAGGATCAGATTCTACCAGTGTGACTATGCAGGTTTGCTTTGCACTTATACATCTAAAATTAATATGCTTTCAGTCACTCTGTAGTTTTTGTTATTTGTTTTCTTCATGATTCAGATACATTTTTTGTCAAACAGTGTTAAAAAGACAGTTCTACGCTATTACTTCAAATTGTCTAGTGGCCAGATCCATCACACTGAACAAATTTAAAAATAATGCTAAAATCTCAAGAAAATTTTATTTCACCTTCATTTTGTGTTTAAAGGTCTCTATTACTATCATAGGAAGAGTTGTTTTTCCCCCCATTAACAAAATCCAAACCATGAAATTGAACAATTGAAATTTGGTCTCTGAATTGATTCTATTATCATGTTAATAGCAACCATGGTGAAGGCCTCCCACTTATACCATTTCACATCATCATAATACTACATCATCCATTAAACATCCTAATATCGTTACATTTCTATTTTTCATTATCTTGTTCTTTCACTATTCGTCTCACATCTATGTTTATCCTACATCTTAAATCTCTTCATCTTTCTACCGTCTCCTTCATTTATTCTCACCCTCTCACATACCTTTCCAATCATACATCCTTCTTCCTTTGGCCTGAGAAGACTGACAGGAAAAAGTGACTCAATCCTAGGTTTTCTGAAAGCAGGTGGAAACCCTGTTGTCTGCATGGCCAGCTCGAAAGATGGGTTGAACACCCATGAGCAGTCTGCATGCTGTGGTGCCAAATGCGCCAGCTGCTTTTTTTTGCCTCCCCACCATGCATGCACACCACTGCATGAGCACATTGCCTGTGACCACCAATTATCTCCCTCTTGCTGCCTAGCTGGCATCCTGTTGGACACCCGTGTGGACTGTCTGGTTTGTGTGTTGTAATTACATTCATTGTATTATTGGTGACTCACCCTGTTTGTTGTACTTTTGCATTTTTGCTTTCCCTGTAGTCCTGTACTGGTACTGCACTGATTATATGCAGATGTGATGATGAACATTTTTTGTGTTACGTTGGAGTATCAGAACTTCTTTTTGCTCTGGTTCTTAGCTATAGAAGCACAGCTTCGTGTTGATTTCCACCTGCTTTCGCCTCATATATCATCTAAACCAGGGGTAGGCAACCTAAGACCCAGGGGCCAGATGCGGCTCCCCGAGGCCTTTGGACTGGCCCCAAGCCGGTCCTGCCACCGCCGCCGCTGCCGCCCCCCGCCGCCTGCCATGATGATATTGATTATTGTTGTTATTACTTGTTCTTGGGGTTTTCTTGGCAAAATCTCCACAGGAGTTTTGCCATGGCTTTTCTGGGGCTGAGAGAGTGTGCATGCATATTTTTTTTTATTTTTTTATTAATTTTTTTGTGCTTCAGCCCTCCAATTGTCTGAGGGACAGCAACCTGGCTCCCGGCTCAAAAAGGTTGTCTACCTCTGATCTAAACAGCTTGGATTCAAGTTGGTTTGAAGCCACTTTATTTGGCCAGTGCAAACAACCCCTTTATCAGTCTTCAATATACTTCCCTCATTTAAACTATCTTATTATATTCCTGCTATACTTTATTGCTATTTTATTGATATTGATTTACTTTATTGATATATTAGGGTGATAGCCCACTTTGTTTTAATGAAGCACATCTGAAAAATTTAATAGTAACATTACTTGAGACAAGAGAAAAGATGAAGTTGCATGATTAGCTGACAATTTAAAAGGCAATTGTTCATTGTGTCTCAAAGATATTCACATGAGGGTGTTGCCAGGTCCAGAAACCAAATATACCATTACTGGTCTATCTGTGAAGATAATAAATAAAAGAGCATTTTTTTATAAGATTGATAGTCACTATAACTCTTAAAAACAAACAAAAATTTGGTGAGAGGACTAAAGTCTACCTTCCAGTATGGCTCTGACTAGGGGAATCTGACAGTGGCATTGGAAGTAATGGGATTCCCTGCACTTTGCTTTCCTTTCCCCAGTTTTGGGTTGCAGCAACATGTTTGCAGTAAATAGTGCAGTAACGCTTGACCTGGAAAATAATGGGATTCTACTCTAGGTGATCATACTGTAGCTGTGTGTGCTTCTGTACATCAAGCAAGGTAAACAACTGCCTCCAGAATCACTTATGGAGTATATGTGAAGCGCAAAACAGAGAGCAAAGGACAAAGCAGATTAGCCTGCTTCACCAGTTACCCTGGCATGCTGACATGCTGACAATGCTTGGCTATATACGTTTTGCCATCAGAATGGAAATCATAAGAAAAATGGAAGTTGTTGAAAGACCCCCCCCCAAAAAAAATCACCCTGAGATGTATTTTGGAAGAAATATTGAAAGGGCCTTCAGAAGAGTCAATATGTTTTGTTTATTTATTTATGCAAGGTTTACCTGACCTGGTTGTTTCATTTTCCATCTGCATAAAGTTTGTTTTGTAGAATGTTTGCTGAAACATGTTCAAGTGCTCTTCTTTTTTGTGGTACAGGGACTTATCCCTGTTCTTTCCACATTATTTCTATTTCTGGTGCCACAAGTTTATGTTAAAGAAGCCCAGGAACACATCTATTTCATTAACTGAGGTATTCTCTGTACAAGATTCTATGTAGATAAGTGTAAAGTGTTGTGTGCTGGTATCAATGAGCTAAATCGAAGTTATTGGCATAAATCTAATTCCTAGCCTCTATCCAAGCAGATTTATTGAATCAATTGGATTTCCACTAATTACTTATACATTCCTATAGATTTGATAGGTCTACTCCAGTTGGGGTTAACAGTTGGATTAAAGTGATGGTATCATGTTTAGAGTTGAGTTGCAAATCCAGGCTTTGTTTCATTCAGACTGTTTCCCTTACATATTCTGGAATATTATACTTACTGCATTATAAAACTCTTCCTTTATACCAGTATTTGATACTTGCTGTTTACGTTTTTTTTTAAAAAAACAAACAAACCCAAAGTGGATAGAAATGTATTTCAATACTGATCAATTTGCTATTTTTTTTTTTAAAAAAAAAACAGTACAGGACCTATCAAATTAAAAATGAAAACAATGGAAAGCCTTTACCTATCATTTTCTGTGACACCATGGGACTAGAAGAGAGGCAAGGAGTTGGACTGGCCATTGATGAAGTGCCCAACTTATTACAAGGACATGTTCCTGACAGGTATCAGGTAGGATATGTCACTATTCCTCTGGGTTTTCACTTTTAATATTTTTTAATGAAATTCTGTTGTAAATTCCTAATTAAGTAACAGAAGATTTTTCTGACTTCTCAATTCAAATTGAGCTATATATGACTGATTCACCAGATGGATTAACACATATATATCTCTAGTATGATAGCTCCAGAAAAATACAATTGAGTAAAGTCTGGTCTGTGTAGCAAACTATGTAATGTCCATGCTGTGCAACCTCATCTTCTACAGTGGCTTTCAGTATTGTGATAAAAATTGTGTGGAATTATGTGGAAACCTGCTCAGAGAGTAGATTCTTATGTTGAGTTGCTTGGACAAACTTGGATTTAGAAGTGTTGGTCTGATTTTGCCTGGGAGAGTGAATCAGATTTCAGTCTGGAAACCATGCCCTAGGAGAAACAACATAGGGTGCTGGAAAAGAGAAGGATAAGAAGTGATATGATATCTCTGTTTAAATATTTGAAGAGATGTCATATTGAGGATGGAGCAAGCTTGTTTTCTGCAGCTCTAGAGATTAGGACCCAGAGCAATGGATGCAAACTGCAGGAAAAGAGATTCCACCTAAACATTAGGAAGAATTTCTTGTCAGTAAGAGCTGTTTGGCAGTGGAACACAATCCCTTGGAGTATGGTAGAGCCTCCTTTGGAAGTTTTTAAAGAGAGTCTGGATGGCCATCTGTTGGGAGTGCTTTGATTGTGTATTCCTTTATGTTGGGGTTGGACTGGATGACCCTTGTGCTCTACTCTATGATTCTATTACTCCTAGCTGTGGTGAAAGTCCTTACTCTTTTGGTATATCAAAAGCATATGTACAAACATACAATGATTTGTTCAAACATTTTGAACCATTCTCTGTGTTTATTCCTTTGTTTTATACCCACTCTGTTGTTGTCCCCCCCCTTAAACACAGTTTAAATGAACATTGAAAAATAATGATGCAATTACTTCTTATTCTCTTTATGTAGCATTGCATGCAAGGCACTTTGCAGAATAATAGAGGATCAGTCGCTTCTTCAAGGATCTTACAGTCTAATATTAACTATAGGGAAAACAATAACAGGAAGGGGAGAGCAATATGTTAAATTACATAACCCTTCTTTTTATCTGAATGTGTTCAATTCATCTGTCGACTTATGGTGACCTCATGAATTTCATAGGTTTTTCTTATGTAAGGAATACTCCGAGGTGATCCTGCCAGTTCTTTTCTCTGAAATATGGCTTACAGCATCTACTATTCATTGACAGTCTCTCATCCATGTACTAACCTAGTCTGACCCTGCTTAGCTTCCAAGATCAAATAGGATCTAGTGCCTCTTAGGTTATTTAGGCCCTACTTAATTGCAAAACCTTAGGTAATTTTGTCTTTGTTGTTTCATGTAACACATTTGTATCTCTGTAGAACACATTTGTTCCTTGATAAATGTTTAGGTTGTAGATACTTCTCTTCCACTTTCTGAATATAATTCTGCCCTACTACAGTCACCCCTCTGTTCTGCGGAAATGAAGTCTGCAGGTTTGCATATTCACGGAGGGCCAACCTCCCATTCAAGCCTATGGGGCTTGAATATTTGCAAATCTCTGTTTTCACGGAGAGGGGGGAAGTCCAGAACGGATCCCCCTTGAAAACAGAGGGCCAACTGTATTTTCTCATTGTTGTTGCTGTCTTTCTTATTTTCAGTTTAATCCATCTGCTGCTATGCAGAGAAATTCACTTGGCTATGTCAAATGTCCATCTCTGAAGGACCAGATCCATTGTGTTGTTTTTGTCATTGATGGATCCAAGGTGGAGATTCTTCCTGACAATCTGGGAGAAAAGCTAAGAGAAATTCGAAGAAAAAGTAACAAGTTTGGTCAGTTTGTTACATTTACTTTTTGAACAGTGTGAAACCAATATTTGATAAGGGGATTCTGTCATACTGAGATACTGTTTGTCCCTAAGCATGGGATGGGAACCTGTGGTCCTTTACACATTGCTGAACTTCAACTCTTAAAGCTGATCAGAGATAATGATGTTGCAGTTGAGCAACATCTGGAAAGTAACCAGTTATTCACTCGTGGTATATAATAAGCAATATGTTTCAAGTCGATGGTTTCCCAATAATATGAGAGCACTTGCTGCTCGTTATAGGATGAATTTTGGTTGAATTTAGCTGTGTATTCTGAAAATCACATGAAACATCTCCTTGGAGTTGACATTCTACTCATAGATAAATAAGTAGGGATTATTATACACCATATTCTCCCTGATGCTGGAATGTGTTTCAAGCAGTGATGTACACTGCATAAGAGGCACATGAGTTCTCTGATTGCATTTGCTCCATTTTCGTTGTCAGTCATCATGCTTAGAATGCTCTCTGATTCTTGAATGCAGACTTTACATGTAAGAGTTGGGCTTCTCTGACCCACGTAACCTCCATAGGGGCAATCCCTTCATTTGCTATAAAGGGCAAAGTGTGCTGCCTGCAGTTTGTACCATTTGCTTTCACCCAAGTTAAGGGGCAAGGCTTTCTTTTTTCCTCAAAAGCACAAAATCCTACCTGTTGTTATAGTCTTTACAGACTGCCAGAAGTAATGCAGCTTGAGGCCACTTTAACTGTCCTGGCTGAGTGCTAAGGAATCATGGGAACTATAGTTTATTGTGGCACCAGAGCTCTCTGACAGAGAAGGCTCAATGTCCAGAAAAAAAAATACTGAGCCAGGACAGTTAAAGTGGCTTCAAGCTGCATTATTTCTGGCAGTCTGTAAAGGCCCATAGATGCTTTTTTTCTTAAGTCAGAGCATCATTTTTCATTACACTCAGTGTAATTATTTCACATTCAGAGAGATTTCCTTGATTTTTTTTCTCTGAAGATGCCAGCCACAGATGCTGGCGAAACGTCAGAAAGAAACTCTTCTAGAACATGGCCACACAGCCTGAAAAACCCACAAAAACTATGGATGCTGGCCATGAAAGCCTACGACTTCACGTTTCCTTGATTGTTGAAAAAAAAAAAAGCTATTGTAATTGATACTGTTGTTATCATCATCATCGTTACTCTTACATCATCATTACTGTTACTACTATAATTTTTATTTATTTTATTTTAATTTATACCCTGACTTTCCCCAAAAATTGGGATTCAGGGCAGCTTTACAAATTGAAAAAATTACAATAGAAAAGGTCAATATGAAAATGGAATTAAACTGTTTTCTTGGAATCTACAGTTAAAAAGGATAAAAAGCAGTTTTTAAAAACCCAGCACAATTACATCAATTTAGAACCCTCTTAAAAGCCCTTTCCTTAAAAACATTCAGTGTTAAAAGCCTGTTGGAATGAAAAAAGTTATCCTGCTGACAGAAGGACAGCAAGACGGGGACATTTAAGCCTTCCTAGGAATGGAGTGACAGAGCTTAGAGATAGCCACTGAAAAGGCCTTGTCTTATGTTCCTCTGAAGGTGGCAAGATTTAAAGAAGGGATCAGTAAGCTCATATGGAGAGATACAGGTTAAGCTTCCCTTATCCAGAATTCCAAAATACTTCAAAATCTGAAATTGTTCACATGAGTGACTGAGATAGTGACACAATTACTTTCTGATGGTTCTATAAATGCAAACTTTGTTTCATGCACAAAATTATAAAAAGATTGTTAAAAAATACTTCAGGCTATGTATATAAAGTCTGTGTGAAACATAAACATAAAAATGTCATGTTTAAACTTGGGTCCCATCTCTACGATATCTCATTCTATATGTACATGCAAGTACAGGTATTCCAAAATCCATACCCAGCCAGCATGACATAGTGGACTGAACACTGGACTAGGACTCGAGACCAGGATTTGATTCCCAAGTTAGCCATAGAAACCCACTGGGTGACCTTGGGCAAGTCACACTTTCTCAGCCTCAGAATGACAATAGTAAAAAACCCTCTGAAGAAACTTGCCAAAAAACCCCTGTGATATAAGTCGGAAATGACATGAAGGCACACGACAACAAACAAACAAACACACATACATCCAAAGTACTTCTGGTCCCAAGGGGTACTCAATGTAGTGTCTGTCAGTAAGCCTGGACCTGACCTGGGTAGGGTTTTAACCAGCACTTCAATTATGCCTAGAAACAGATCAGCAGAGAGTGAAGCTGCTGTAGCAGTAGAATTGTATGATCCCTGGAATTTAAGAGACTGTGAAATCCATGTTGGTGTTTTGGTAATGTCTTTCCATATTTCATTTTCCCCTCTAGGTGTGCCACAACTTGTAATACTTACCAAAGTGGATGAAATTTGCCCATCTCTTGGAGAAAATGTTTTAGATGTGTATAGAAGCAGAACTGTTGAGAAACAGGTAAATACTGGCAATCCTTCTCAGTATCAAGTCAACAAATAGGCAATATTTTAAACAAGCACTGTTACTCTTATGTTGTAAGTCTTTACTGAGCATGCTAATCTTTTCATTCAGTTTTGCTACAATATGGAAGGAAGGCTTTTCTAAGGTATATCCTTAAATGCTGTCATATCATTTGCTGGCTTTTTTGAAAGAAATAAATTATACCTTATCTATTTTAATTTATTTGTAACTGTTGTGCTATTTGTTGTTTTTAGTTTGGACACGGACATAGCAGTTCTTAAAAGAGTGTTTTACACAGCAGGGAGCAGACACTACTGCACAAGCACAATTTCCCTATTTAAGAGAAGGGTCTGGGATTGTATAATTTTATCACTGCTTCTCTGATTGGCTCTGACAAACCTCTGGACATACTGTACAGTCGTCCTTCCCCGTTTGCACACTTGGAGTCCGTGGTCTTACACTTTGCGGGATGGCAAGTGGGAGTGCAAAATGGTGGTGTGTGCTCACATGTGGCCCTGCGCGCATGGCATTATTTTCAATGGGGCTGAAATATTGCTGATTTTTCATTTTTGCGGGGGTTGGGTCCAGAACGGATTCCTCCATGAATTGGGAGGGGCCACTGTATTTTATTAGAGATAAGCAAAGTGAGCCAATGTGGTATAGTGATTTAAGTGTTGGATTAGGATTTTAGGTCTTGGAGAACATGGTTTGAATTCCCACTTGGGCATGGAGATCTACTGGGTGACCCACTTGGGCAAGTCACCTCTCTCAGCCTCAGAGGAATTCAGTGGCAAACTCCTTTTAAAGAAATCTTCCCAAGAAAATCCCCTGATGCATTAGGTAACATTACCATATGCTAGAAACAACTTGAAAAGTACATGAGAACAACAATAGATAAGAGGTGCTTGGAAATACTTCATCAAAATCAATCTGTGACACCTAATTTGATTTTTAAAAATTAAGTACCATTTTCAGAAGCCATTATTTGAATGGCTAAATACAAGTATTACTAATTATTTAGTAACAATCTTTCATATGAATTTAATTCAGAGTATTACTTTGGAAATTGGAGGATGGCTGCTTTTTTGCTGTTCAACAAAGGGAAGATACTGAAAAGTTTGAAGACAAAGTGTTGCGTTCAAACAGAAAAATAAGGAAAATACTAGGAGTCAGAAGAGAAGTTTTCCTGTGGACAAAATCCATATGAACCCAATCCCCTTACATGTAAATTGAACAAACAAACAAAAATACAAGGTCTTGAACAAAAAGTTATATTTGAACAAATGAAAATAATATACAATACAAAAGATGCTTGAAATCAGTATTTTATGATACAAGAATTATTGTTTTGTACTGGCACAAAGGACACGAGATGCCTCTTTTGGGTTTAAACAGGCCACAACCTTTATTTAGCTGTACAGAGTCTATTTACAAGGCAATAAACTTCAACAAAATTTGTCACATGTCCACCTTTTAGATGGGTGGTCCTTCACTGCATGTGACAAAGTACGTAAACAATATCAACAACAAATTTACAAACCCCTCCCCTCCGGAAATGACACCATTATTATATCATATGACATCATTCAATTAATGACGTCATGCATTTAACTGCATTTGTCATTTCCTTTAATTTGTCTTTATCCAATTTACCCCAATTAATTTAATTAGCCAGATTAATTTTCCTGTGGGGGGGGTGTTATTACCCGCCCCCAAATACAAACAAGCAAATTTCTAATTATAGACCCTAACCCTTAAGTTGTGACAAAACAAATAACAAGAAACCACACAT
>CM034706.1:178018693-178029331 GCA_020142125.1 Phrynosoma platyrhinos | reverse complement strand
AAAATGCTACAATAAAATTAACAACAACAATAATGATATAAAATAAATATTCTTATTTCTGTAATTGTTTTAATCTTTGTTGTTACCCGCCTCGATCCTCAACAGGGAGAGGCAGGATACAAATAATAATAATAATAATAATAATAATAATAATAATAATAATAATGGAAGTGTTCATGGCTACAATGAGAGCATATTTCATAGCATCTGCAACCGAGAAGGCCCAACTGTTGTGTGGCATACAATTCAAGTGGCTATATTTTTGGAGGTTTTACTGTACTGAGTTATACTTCCTATGGATCATATTTGGCTGATGAAAAAGCTTTCTTCTTTAGATTGAAAGGGAAAGAGGAAGAGCTTTGCCCACTAAATATCCCAGTCAAAAATGCCACTCAGGCTGTATTTGATCATAGTAGTTCTGGTTCTAACTTTTTTGATGGATCTCTGATACTCCTTTCACAAAATAGCGCCTCAGTAACCATAAAGGTTGATACTGGCACCTACTTATTCCAAGGAGAAGACCTACATGGAAATGACCAAGTCCTCATGGAATGCAAAGTATACAGAGTAGAAGGTCAGTTGAAATAAAGAACTAAGATTCTCTGCATGGAGGTCAACTGATTTTACATTTTCATTTTTTTTAAAAAATTATTTTCCTTCAGATGTTGGTGAAATGATGGAAAAACCATGGAGGATGGTTATCTGGACATCTGGGTAGGTTGATTTCAGACCATCAACCTGAGATTATCAAACTTTTATAAATAGATTGTAATAGTAATTAATTATCAACAAATGCATGTGTCTGTTTTGTAGTTATTGTCAAGTCTAACCTCATTTCCGCACTACACTCTTATAGTGCTGCTATTCCACTTTTACTTCCCTGTCTGCCTCCTTCTGAGGCTTGTAGTTCAGTGAGGCCTAAGAGCTTCCTGGCTGAGAATTCTAAATGTCTCTCCTTCAACTGCAAATCCCAATATGCAGCAGCAGCCAGTCAAAACACTAATAGTGGCATAGCAGCACTATAAGGACGTTATCACATGGGGGCAAATCTGCTGGTTAATCCACACAAAACCCAAACAGAAACTGGATTTGTGCCCCACGTTTTCACACGACGTCGCACAGAAACTGGACAGAAAGTGGACAGAAACTGGTGTTAACCGTGATCTTTTGAAATTCGGTTGTTTGGAGGAAATGAAAATGCGAAATTAAGGTAATTTTGCATTTACCATAATGTGAAAAGCAAATGCGCATTTGGGAGCATTTCCCTGCTTTTCCCACTGTTCCGGCGAGCATTCCTCTATCTGCGCATGTGCAAGAAGTTTATTTCTAGTACATTTACGGGCTTTTCTCGCTTGTGTGTGAACGTTAAATGCGCTTACTGTAATTTCGTAATTAAGGTAATTACATGTGAAAGCCATTTGCGGAATCAAGATTTATTTTCCGTTTATTTTCGGAATGCCTCATTTCCACTTTATTTTCGCTTTCTAGCCCACGTGTGATAACGTCCTATGTCAAATGTCCATCTTTGAAGGACCAGCTCCATTGTGTGGTTTTTGTCATTGATGGATCCAAGATTGAGATCCTTCCTGATAATCTGGGAGGAAAGCTAAGAGAAATTTGAAGAAAAACTAACAAGTTTGGTCAGATTTTTACATTTATGTTTTGAGGAGCCTGAAACTAATATTTTATAAGGTGATGCTGTTATATTGCAATACTTTCTGTTCCTTAACATGGGATGAGAACCTGTGGTCCTCTAGATCAGGGGTAGGCAACCTTTTTGAGCCGGGGGCCGGGTTGCTGTCCCTCAGACAACTGGGGGGCCAAAGCACCAAAAATAAACAAATAAATAAATAAATAAATAAATATTTTTAAAAAATTTTTTTAAATTTAAAAATATGCATGCACTCTCTCTCAGCCCCAGAAAAGTCATGGCAAAACCCCTGTGGAGACTTTGCCAAGAAAACCCCAAGAACAAGTAATAACAACAATAATCAATATCATCATGGCAGGCAGCAGCGGTGGCAGGACCAGCCTTGGGCCAGTCGAAAGGCCTCGGGGGGCCGCATCCGGCCCCCGGGCCTTAGGTTGCCTACCCCTGCTCTAGATGTTGCTGGACCTAAGTTCTCTTAAAGTGGATCAGAGATAATGATGTTGCAGTTGAGCAACTTGTGGAAAGAAACCAGTTATTCACACCTGCTATATCACAAGCATTATGTTTCAAGGTGATGGTTTTCCAGTGTAGGATAAATATTGGCTGTACTTAGCTTGGCATTCTGACAATGGCATAAAACATCTCCCTGTTGACGACATTCTACTGATAGATAAATGATTAAGGATTATGTTGTATAGTGGAATACTACACATTCTCTCTGACTTGTGTTTGTTTCAAGCAGTGGTGCACACTTGAAGAGGCAAATAAGTTCTCAGATTGCATTTGCTCCATTTATGTTGTCAGTAATCATACTTCAAAGTTAGGATGCTTGCTGGTTATTGGATGCAGAGTTTACATGCCTGACTTGGGCTTGTCTCACCCATGCACCCTCTCCAGGGACAGTCTCTTCATTTGCTTTAAAGGGCAAGGTGTGCTGCCCAGAATTTGTACCATTTGCTCTCAAGCAAGTTATGGGGCAGGTTCTCTCCCTCAAAAGTACAAAATCCTGTAGCTGAATTTGTATCTACTTCCCTTAGACTCTTTTTTTTAAAGCCAGAGCATAGTGTTTTTAGTACAAATAACTATTTCAAATTCAGAGGGCTTTCCTTAACTGTTAACTAAAAATGTGTTTACATTCAGAGCTTTCCTGCATTGTTATTAAAAAAAAATATGATCATCATCATTATCATCATCATAACCATTGTCACTATTATTGCTATTATCTTTATTTATACCTTACTTTCCCCCAGAACTGGTATTCAAGGTAGTTTACAAATTAAAATGATTACAATATAGTTAAAATATACAAAAAGTATATATGAAAATAGACTATAAACAATTTAAAATATACACTTAAAAAGGATAAAAAGCAGTAAAAAACCTCAGCAGAATTACAACAATCCAGCACCTTCTTAAAATCCCTTTCCTTAAAAACCTTCTGTTTTAAAAGCCTGTTGGAATGAAAGGGAGTTCCAGAGCCTAGGGGGGGCCACTAGGAGAAGGTGTGAATAATAATAATAATAATAATAATAATAATAATAATAATAATAATAATAATAAATTTATATCTTTTTCATTAGAGAGCAGAACATCAGGCATATACAGTGCACCCGCGTCAACCGCAGGATTGACATTGGAACCCTGATCTCCCAGAGTCCTAATCCAACACTCAAACCACTACATCATACTGATATTTTTCTTTTTAATATATTGGGAGTCCAGTCTGTGCTTATAATTGCTTATAAAATAATTGCTTATAATTGCTTATAAAATTTGCACTTTACACATGAAGGTTATGAATGTCCAAGAAAATAACAAGATCGGTAGCATCTTAATACTCGGCCATGGAAGCCAACTGGGTGACTTTGGGCAGGTCACATTCTCTCACCCTTAGAGACAATACATATCTTATCTGAACAATTTTGACAAGAAAATCCCACAACAGGTTTGCCTTAATGTGTCCATAAGTGGGAAATAACTTGAAGGCCTGCAACATATCTCCAGATGTAAAACATGCTTGGAAAAGTTTGAAGCATTCTTTGTGAACTTCACTCCCATCTACTCCTCTATACTTTGGTTACATTTCACTCCCTTTCTTCTTATGCTTAGAAGAACAATAATTCTGTAATTTTGTATTGGATATTATTTTCCTTTGTTCAAACATAGTTTTTTTGTTTGTTTGTTTAATTTACATATAAGGGGATTGGGTTCATCTGCATTTTGTTCATATGAAAGCTTTTCTGTTCTGGCCCCTATTCTTTTTCCTATTTTTCTAATTCATTTCAGTTTTGAATGCAACATTTCAATGTCTTCAAAAATGGTGGCTCGCAATCCAGTTTGGGCCAGGTTCATTAAAAGCTTTTGATCATGGTAATTAAGGCCCTGTGCTTCGCCTAACTCCATTATCTGGCAGCTCAACTAGCATGATATCACCTAGCCTCCCTAAACATCTCCTCTTTCAATATCAAATATATATTAAAGGGATGTTTTAGGCTGGTAGCCAAAAGGGCAACCCCAGTGCAGGAAATTAGCCATGATGTGGTGATCTGCCAGGTTCAGCATGGGGGAAGCCATGGCACTGAGCTGGGTGAGATCAGAATCTACATGATCCCTTTCATAATAGGAGTGATGGTGTATGATACTGGTGCTCACACATGAACAAAAGTCCAAGATTACGTCCCTCTGGGAGTGAGACTCCTTTGTCCAGGGACGTTCACGGTGACTGTTCAGTCATTTACAGACTTCCAGTTCCATTCTTCTCTCCTAGGAACTTCATTTTAATCCCAAAACTGCCATGGGAAATGTTTTGTCCTATAAAAATTACTGCATAGGCAATACCAATTTGGTTTTTTTGATGTCAGATAGACACCTGTCAGTATTTCACCTGACTCCTCAGTATTGCTGGCAGCATGCTGAGCCACCTTCATTTTACAGAACACTGACTGGAAATTCTGCTTCTGGAACCACGTACAGTATTATTCCCTGCAATCCTGAAAGTCACCATCTGCTACCACCTTTTATGTTATTAGTTCCTGCATGTGTTTGTAGGAGTTTGTGTTTTGTGTAAAAGTTGATTTCCCATTTACTGTTATTAACAAACTACATTTTTACCTTGTATTCTGGAATTCTGTTTCTCAGAACTCGTATACACAGTCTTGATCCCTGCTTTGGTTACCCAAAGCCCTCTCAGCAGCTTCACTTAAGCAAATAAAATTGCCCCTATTAAATATTAGTTGTGGGTGCCCTCTGGACCCCTAGTGTTTTGGGATACAATATGTACTATGTAGAGATATAAAATATAAAGGCAAAAGATTATGGCAGTTCCACTGTATGGCTCTGTCAAAGCTGCAAGCCTTTCAGAATCTGGTTCCACATCTCTGAAATAGTCTTTGTACCTTTGGCTGGAGGAGAAACTTATCCAGCTTCATGAAGGATTGAAGACCTTCCTCTTCAATCTGCTTGATTAAGTTGCTGAGTGTGCCTAAAGTGGCCAAGATGGGTAGCAACTGAAAAGGATTTTGTTTCTAGTATGTTAGTATATTATTTTAGTATTTTAACATTTTATATGTCCTTGCTATCTGCAGGGGATCTGTTCTGGACCCTCGGCCATGGATACCAAAAAATGTGGGACCTTAACTTCTTTCCAATGGGTGCTCCCACTTGTGCAATCACATGTGTGTGCACCCATTGAAAAAGCTTGGGCTTGCATCTTAATAATATCTGGACTAAGTTCTCTTAGATGTGGCTGGGCAAGAAAATGGGATTTCCACTGATAAGCATCATGGATTTATTTCCAATACAGATGCAGTTTACAGCAGATAGACTTGGCATCCCTTTGTGTCAAATACTACCTGTTAAAATTACTCTTCAGAGCTGGACCTTAAAGATGATGTTGATATTCTGATATTGATGTCAGTGAGGCAGATGCTGTGCTTAGTGGAAAGCTACCTAAATGATTTCCCTTTGGATAAAAACTCTATGGTGGATTCATATTCTGATTCTTGATATGCTTACTGTAACTAGTTCAACTCTGTTTTTTTTTAGATCTTTAATATAAGTAATCAAGTTGATTCTGCTTGTGTATGATGGAATGATTGCATATTAAAGACTGAATACTATCCTTAAGAGATAGATTGTTCATATTGCACGTCTGAGTTTCTCCTTTGGAAGAACACTTGCAAAAAATAAAAATAAAAATAGTATGATACATCCCATTTTGCAATGACTGAATCACTTACATTGGATTTTCTTTATGTAAATGTGGAGCAGGTCCACTGTATATAGGCAGAAATGAAATTCATAGGCATCCATACTCCAGTTTGCAAGTAAGCACCTCTGTGCAATTTGCAACAGATGTAAGCAACTAAGCCCATCTGCTTTCCTTTCTGGACGTTATCACATGGGGGGAATCTGTAGGTTATCCCACACAAATCCCCCCCCAAAAAAACCGCACTTGCGCCTGATGATTTCACACGACGTCGCACAGAAACTGGTCAGAAAGTGGTATTATCTGAGATCTTTTTAATTTCGGGAGTTTAAAGGAAATACATTTGCGAAATTACAGTAATTGCACATTTACTTTAATATGAAAAGCAAATACACGTGGACAATTCTCTTTTAAAACCTGGAGGAGGGCCAAGAGGAGGAGGAGGAGGGGCCTCCAGGGAGGGAGAGTCCAGGGCTCCTCTTCAGTGCCAAGGAAGGGAAGGGAAGGGAAGGGAGCCCAGGAGAAAAAAGTTTGGGATGGAGAAGTTTGGCATTTGGGATGGAGGGAAAAGGAGGGGAAAGAAGGCTTCCCTCACAGCAGCTGTGGGTGGCTGTGGGTGCAAGTGTGGGGTGTGCTTATGGAGCAACTTGGAGATCCATCTCACCATGACATTCTGCCCTGCAGGTCCTATAAAGGGGAAAGACTTATGGGGGGGCATGGGAGTTACCTCCAGTTTCCCCCTCTCCTAGGCATCATCCAAGGCTCTGGCTCTCCCCAGGGAACACCCAGCCCTTCCTTCCTTCCTTCCTTCCTTCCTTCCTTCCTTCCTTCCTTCCTTCCTTCCTTCCCTTTCCTCCTCCTCCTCCTTCCATGCCAGCTCTGCCTGTGATCCTGCCCTCCTTGCCCATCTCGCCAGCAGCTGATAGCCTCCAATGAAAGGAAAGGAGAGAGAGAAAAGGGAGGGTGAGCCATCCCAATCCTTCCCTTGCCTCGGCTTGCCTTGCCTTTCCAGCCTCCCCCTCCTCCTCTACTCTCTTGAGAGGTCCTAACCCCAACGGAAGGGGGTTAGGACCTGTGCAGGAGGACATGACCCCAAATGGAGGACAGTCTGACATTTCCTCCTGGGAAATGCAGGACCCACCCTGGAAAAGGAGGAATCTGGTCACAAAATACACCTATTTCCAGTACATGTACGGGTTCTTTTTCACTTGTGTATGAAAGTTAAAAACCTCTTTTTTTCACTTTTAACTTAATTCCGTTATTATTGTAATTACGTGTGAAAAGCTTTTGCGCAATTACGCTCTATTTTTGCTTTCTTTTCGGGATGCTTCATTTCCACTTTATTATCTCTTTAACAACAAAACTGGCCCATGTGTGATAACGTCCTCTGACATGAATATTTGAGGCTGCATTCTTATTAGTAGCTGGGAGGAAGTGCCACTACATTGGGCAGAACTTTGTATCAGAGTAATACTCTGATAGGTTGTAAAGTTGTGTGTAAAAGAGATAATCAGCAAAACCTAGGCATGGATTATGATTGTGAGTACATATGAGTGAGCAGTTGAGGAGTAAGAGAGGAGAGATCCAGCTGACTGTAAGAATGTGTTTGGTTTTATTTAACAAATGGAGCATAACAATAAAACAAGTCCCTAACTACTTCCTTGCTGTTTTTTCCTCTTTGTCTGTTGGCCTAACAGGAGGAAAAAACCATTTGTGTCTGGTGCAACTTTCCTAATCCCATTCTCTCCGATGCTATTAATGGGATTGACTTCTTTTCAGATTAAAAACTCCTCAGGATACGTCCTGCATGCATCTGAGAAAGTAGGCTCAAATCTAACTGCCATCCCAGGTTGGAAGGCATGAACAAGCTACTGGGTAGAGCAGAAGATAAGGCATGAAAAAGCTACTGGGTAGAGCAGCTGTTGATGTGCTCAAAGGTGAAAAGAAAGTCCGAGGATGAACAATATAGGAACATGGAATGTGAGAATGATAATTCAGAAGAAGCTAGACATAGTAAAACAAGAAATGGGATGTAAAAACATTGAAATACAATGGGTCCTTCCCATCTGCAAGGCTTGGTTCCCCCCCCCCCCAACACATATGGGAAAAAATGTGGGAGCTGAATCCTGTATCAGTTAATGAGATATACACACTTGTCTGCATTGGTGTGACTGCATACATGCTCTGCCTTTGACAACAGTTGATTGATGCCACACATCTGTATCCTCCATTTAGTTCAGGGAGGAATACATGGGCTTAGGTCAAGTCCAATACATCCACACATATTGTGCTAATGACAACCCTGTAAGTTGGGCCTTAAACTGACATTCTTTGCCATAAAGTCACAATGTAAACTTAAACTTGCATCAAGGGTGGGAAACCCAGATCTTTCCACCTAAAATCCAACATGCTAACCACTACACTGGACTGTGTTTTTGATGTGTGTTAGGAGATCCAAGTAAGTTGGCCATTACAGTATGCACTGGAAGAAGTGGGGGGTGGGTAGGTAGAATTAGAGTTTGAAAAAGATTTGGACTGCAGCTCCCATAATCCACCCAGCTATTTCAGCTGTAGTCTAAAAAGGCAATGTTTCCAAGCTCTGACAGATATGGATCAATGCAGTCTCTCCAGGGAGCTGGCTCTGAAGACTAGTATCACACTGTGTGTGTTTCCTGAGATACAAAGAGTGCTTCTTCAAAAGACCATTTTGTTGGATTGTAACTCATAAGGGACTAAACTGGAAAATTGATCTCCACTTGTTGTCACTGTAGCTTCTTCCTAAACTATACTGGTACCTTCCCTCTCCCCTGTGTAATATTTTCTGTTTTAGGACTGACAAATTTGAATCCAGTCATTTGCAAAAACAACAACAACACACAATTTTAACATCTTGTCATCAATTTACTAAGAACAGTTCCCTCGGTTGCTAGACATTTCCAACTTAAAGATGAATGAAAGGTTTTGAAATGGCATTAACTATTGTGAATCCATCCTATGAAATCCTGAGATTTGTAGTTATGTCCTCAGAGCTCTCTGGAAGAGAAGGCTAAATAGCTTACAAAACTACAAATTCCAGAATTTAATTGTATTGAACCATGGAAATTAAAATGGTGTCAAACTGCATTAAAAGGGCTTCCCATATGTATTTTGAATTGGCCTCTTTTACTGGAAGATTATTAGAAATATTTGGATTTCTCCTTCCCCTTCCCCCAAACTGTATTTTTAGCTCTACTACTACTGGGGTATCATATATAACCAAAATATATCTTCCAAAATATATTCTGTTTAAAGTCAGGGTGATGAAATTGGAGACTGGAACGCTTTAGAGTTTAAAATAGCATTCCTCAGAATTAAGAAGAGGTGGGTGGGAATCTGTGTCAAGTTGCCTGAGATGATTGCAAACATGTAAATCAATCAGCAATGATTCCAAGTGAGAGTAATAACCCTAACACGCCACTAGATGGCACAAGCTACTCATAAACCAATATTTAAAACATGGACATAACATACCTCCAGTTGTGCATATTTGTTTTTCCAGTTCCTTCCTTATGTTTTATGAAAATAAAGATTTTTTTTGGATAATAATGGCAAAATTGTTGCCTACTTTCTATGTGAGACATTTTGAAACACTCTTGTCCTTTCCTTAGCTTTCACATTGTATTCAAGATCTGAAGAATACATTTTGATTAAGCCCTTTCCCTTTGTAGAGGACTGCATTAACAAGAGTTTCCTTTATTTTAAGTGTCCTTTAATTTTAAGATTTTGCAGATCTTTTAGAGGAAGGTTCAAACCCTCTGTCAGAATTGGAAATGAGCAATGAGTATAGCAATCAGACTAGCCATTTGTGAATAGATCATAGAGAAATTGTCTTATACAGAGTCAGAACATTGCTTTGTCTAGGGCAGCAGTCATCTTTGATTGGCAATGGCTCTCCATGGTTTTTGACTAGACTCTTTCCTGATCTTCCTGAAGATTTCAGATGCTCTCTCATCCAAGTCCTAACTAGGGCTGAATCTACATGAGGGCTGTACCTCAACTGTACTGAGTAGTATCCTGCCTTGATCTGACCCCTTTACTGCCATATAGGTAAAGGTTTCCCCTTTGAAGTGATAGTCTACTGTAGGGTCTTACTGTAGGGGGCGATGCTCATCTCTGTAACTAAACTGAGGGACCCAGGTTGTGAGAGATGACTCCATGATCATATAGATGCCACAGTATTCAAGGCAGCTCACAACCACTGTGAGATAATGTATCACCTTCCACATACCAAAAACTGTCAGACTTCAGAAGTTAAGCAGAGTGGGACACAGGCTGAAACTATGCAGGCTAGAACCTTACCTTGATCTCAGTCCTATTGGAACACATGACATTTTTCTCTTTCTGATGTGAAAATATTTCTTTTCATTGCCTGAGGGCTTAATTTTAATACCATGCATAGAAATGAACTGTGCTTTGTAGGTAGGAAGTAAAGGTGTTTCATTGGGGCTTCCTTTTATTCTTTTTCAGTGCCCTCACACAATTGGGTTTTTGCCAGCACAGAACTTGATATCCACGGAAAGGTCCAGAACTGGTAGCTTTGTGAGGAATTCTGCCCCTTCTGACATGTTCCCTAACACTCGCAACCAAGGTATCCCCCCCCCACTTCTGTTCATCCACCATTAAGTACACATTATGGATAGCATCTTCAACTAGTAGTTTCATTTTCTATTCTCTTCTTGTTTCCTCTTTTATTTCTGTAAAATAATAATAATAATAATAATAATAATAATAATAATAATAA
>CM034706.1:178008511-178018593 GCA_020142125.1 Phrynosoma platyrhinos | reverse complement strand
CCCCCCCCCGGAAGACAGGGGAACCTGGCTTTGCAGGATAATGGTGGTGGAAGGCTTGGACTAAGTCAGGAGCATGAACTGTGGAGGTGTCTTCCCAGGAGTGTTCCTCTGGCCCAGGCCCTGCCCAGTCAATCAGGTACTGCAACCGACCACGCTGTTTCTGTGAGTCCAAGATCTGTGCAACTTCAAACTCCTCCTCCTCATCAACCAGGACCGTAGGTAGAAGAGGCACTGAACCAACATCAGGATGGACATCTGTGGCAGGGACCAGGAGGGAATGATGGAACATAGAATGTATCTGAAGAGTCCAAGGAAGTTGCAACCAAAATGCTACAGGATTTATCTGCACTGTGATTGGCTATGGACCCACAAAGTGGAGATTTAGATTCTGGCAGGGACATTGGAGTGGCAGGTGTTGTGTGGAGAGTCAAACCTGATCACCTACTTTCAGAGGGGGATGCAGCTAATGTTTCCAATCTGCACTCTGTTTATAGGTGTCAGGGACAGCCAAGTGGAGGACTTGGAGGACTCTGAGGGGGAGGATGTGGGGCCAGATCCTAGCTTGGTGCTACCAGCTCCCATAGACCTAGCTGAACCTGGACCTAGCTGTGTGGAACCCATTGAGGCACAGCCCCTGCCTCAGCAGCCTAGCCTCCCTCCTCAGCAGCCTAGCCTTCCTCCGGCAGAAAGCCTTTCCCCAGCAGAGGCTTCAGGCCTGGAAGAAGCAGAGGAGCAAGAGATTGAGATCCCTACCTTTGCTCAGAGGAGAACGGATAGGGCGGGGCTGCGGCGTTCTCGAAGGTTAGCTGAGAAACGTGCAGCTAAAGAGAAACACCTCGGAGAGAGCAGCCAAGGCTAGATAAGCAGCTGGGAAAAACCAAGCTCTCCGTCAAGGCTTATCTTGGATTCCCCGGTGAAAGCTCTTGGCTCTCGGCTTGACTCTAGACTGTTTGAATCTTGTGACCTTTGGAACGGCTCTGGACTACCTGCTCATTATAACCCTGGACCTTGGATTGCTCTCTGGACCTGCCTTTCAGAACTCTGGACTTGTTGGTTGCCTGCTGCAAACAAACAGTGGTACGTTACTTGCAACTGTGTTGTTGTCTTGGAAGAGGCCCCTGTCCTTTTCAGCCACATGTTGGCAGCTTTCCCAGACAATAGGCCTGCTTTGCCTGTTCTAGTTGGCCTTTGAGCAATTCCTGAAGTACATGTAATTCCTGCACCCATTGATCTGCTGCGGGGACTAGATATAGAGAGGCCACTTCAGAACAAATGAGGGTGGAAACCATAGTTCATGAAGAACAGCAATTGCTGGGAGAAGGAATGCAGGGTGTTATTATAGGCAAACTCAGCCAGGGACAGCAACTACACACAGTTGTCCTGCTGGTAATTAGTGTAGCACCGGAGGTACTGTTCCAAAATGACAATGGCCTGTTCCATCTGCCCATTCATTTCAGGGTGGTATGTGGAGGACAACTGGGCCTGGATCCCCAACTGGTGCAATAAACTGTGCCAGAACCGTGCTGTGAACTGTAGTCTTTGGTTGGAGATGAGCCCCTTTGGTAGGCCATGGAGCTGGAACACATGGTGCAGGAACAGGTGGGTGGTGTCTTTGGCAATAGGCACACCTGCAAATGGGATGAAGTGCACCATCTTTGAAAATATATCCACCATGACCAGGATGGTGGTGGAAGCCACTGAGAGGAGCAGGTCAGTGATGAAGTCCATGGAAATGCTTTTCCATAGCCCCGACAGAGTCTCCATGGGCTGCAAGAGGATGGTGGGATTTCTAGGCTGGTCCTTGGCCTGGTGACAGACAAGCTATGAGCTAATATAGCAGGACACCTCAGCTCAGATGCAAGGCCACCAGGATTCCTGGGTCAGTAGATGGGTCTTCTGTACACCAAAATGACCCGTGGATGGCTGCCCTGGCCCAGACATAACATCTCCTGGAAGGACCCTGCTGGCATGTAGAGCCAATTCCAATGGTTCAGAAGTCCCTCCTGCATGGCATAAGAGGATGATGAGTCATCCTTCTGGTAGGCCTGCACGAAGGAGTCTTGACTTTTCCCTTCCTGATTATGGTCCCATAGGGTTTGGGCCTTTCCTGAAGCAGGAAAGGTTTCTAGATGAAGAATTATGGGCTGCAAGTCTACATAGGGAGATACTGCATACTCTGGCTCCCAGGAGAGAGTGTCAGCCTGTTGGTTCTGGGCCCAAGGGATGTAAGTAAGGCAAAAGTTGAAGCGGGTGAAGAAGAGAGACCATTGCTTTTGCCTTTGAGTAGGCTTTCAAGCTGTTTGGAGATACTCCAGGTTTTGGTGATCCATGTGGATCTTCACTGGATGAGAAGCTCCTTCCAGGAGGTGCTGTCAAGACTCAAAAGCAGCTTTGACAGCAAGCAGCTCCTTCTCCCAAGCCGTATAGTTGTGCTCCGGAGGCTTCAACTGTTGACAGTAGAAGGCACAGGGTAGCAGACCAGGTCCTGAGAGCTTGGACTGGAGAAGGACTGCTCCTATGGCAACATCTGAGGTATCGGTTTCCATGACAAAGGGCAGCTTAGCAGTGTGCTGATCTAAACTGCTGCTTCAGCTGCTTGAAGGCCTGCTGTGCTGCTGTAGACCACCGAAATGGGACCTTCCCTTGGAGCAGCTGGGAAATGAGAGCTGCCAAGGCTGCGTAGTTCTGAATGAACTTCTGGTAAAAATTGGCAAAGCCCAAGAACTGCTGAACCTCCTTCTGGTTTCTGGGTGGATGCCAGGAAGTCACAGCTTTGATCTTGGCAGGATCCATTTTGATTCCCTGGAATGAGATCTGGTAACCCAGAAAGTCAACTGTGGACCGGTCAAAAGTGCACTTCTCCAATTTGGTGTAGAGCCGATTTTCAAGCAGCCGCCACAACACAGCCCAGATGTGAGCATTGTGACTACCTGGTAGAGTGAATAGATCAGAAAGTCATCCAAATAGATCACAACAAAGCGGTATAGTTAGCGGAAGACATCATTAACGAAGTGCTGAAAGACGGTGGGCGTATTACACGGTCCAAAGGGCTTTACCATATACTCGTAATAGCCATACCACATCTGGAATGCTGTCTTCTACTCATCCCCTGCTCAGATTCTCATCAAATTATAAGTTCAACAGAAATCCAGTTTGGTGAACACACAACTCAGGGATGAGGGGGAGCAGGTAGTGATTCCAGACTGTGATCCGGTTCAGGGCCCGGTAATCATTATATAGACAGAGCTCTTCACACTTTTTCTTCACAAAGAGCATGGGAGCCCCAGCGGGAGAGGTGGATGGATAGATGAAACATCTGAGCATCTTCTTCCATCCATTATCTTCTTGCAAGTGATCTTCCTCCCATCCACCCACCCTGTCTGACAGGCCACTTCAAAGCATAGGAATGTATCTCCCAAGACTCATGGTTGTTGACTCCATTGACCTACTCTGTGAAAAGAATGTTTTTGACTAGCAGGCTAATGGATGGTATGCAAGGATTTTCACAGATAAGAACTTTGGGTCAGAAATCAACACTAGTGGAATTGCATGCTGGGACAAGGAAGTTAAATTTGTGTAACATTCTGCTTGCTTTGTTGGCTATGTTGAAGAGGAGAACACACATTCATTAAAATGAGGAGATTTTGACTCATGTTGATAACTACAGAAGTCTTTCCAACTAAGTTGTTTTTGGAAACAGAACAGGAAGGGAGGAGTGGCTTAGGGAACTGAGTGTGTTTAGTCTAGAGGAGAAGCTTAAAGGGTGACATGATAGCTAAAGTTTAAATATTTGAAGGGATGTAATTTTGAGGATGGAGCAAGCTTGTTTTCAGCTGTTCCAGAGACTAGAACATGGAGCAATGGATTCAAGCTACAGGAAAAGAGATTCCACTTAAACATTAGGAAGAACTTCCTGACAGTAAGAGCTTTTTGAAAGTGGAACACACTACCTCTGAGACTGGTGAAGTTTTCTTCTTTGGAGATTTTTAAGCAGAGGCTGGATGGCCATTTGTTAGGAGTGCTTTGACTGTGTATTCCTATATTGCAGGGGTTGGACTGGATGGTCCTTGTGGTCTCTTCCAACTTTATGACTCTATGATTCTAAGTGACTGTGCTGAGAAATAGCACAAGAAAGTACAAATAAAAAGGAGAGGCTCTTATTTGGATTGCATGGCAAAGAATAAGTATGTTTGGGGCTGGACTGGGAGTAGTTTACAAAAGTGATCAGAGTTATAGAGTTGTATAGCACAGTTATGTGATGAAAATAATGAAAATAATTTTACTCTGAATGAGTTCTGAAATCTGGAGATTGGATTTCCATATTCTGGTATACACTAGCTTTCAGATTCATATTATTATGCAGTAAGATCAAATGAACTAAACAAGAATTACTATATATTCTAGTCACTGCACTACAAAATCTCTGGATGATATGACCTATATACCATCAGTATATGAATGGCACAAAAAGTAAGAATGGTAAGATATACTTTGTAAGCTTTTATAATTTTAGTTTAACTGTTAAAATCAGATCTGGAATAATTTCCAACAGCTTTCTAATTAGTCTCAATACTAGACATATGTCTCAACAATATGCATCTATGATTGCTTACTGAAAAAAATACAGGTGGTCTGAAACCAGTAACATTAATATAATTTTAAGGGTCTTTTTAGAATACACATTTTCATGTGAGTTTATTCTTTTCCTCATCTACTTGAAGAAGGCACATTACTAGATTTCATTATGTTTGGATTTCATAGTGAATAGCATCTTTAGGTCTTTTCTGCCTTTTAATAGATGCTCAGCTATCTCAGTAGGGGGCTGCTAATGAACGTGAGTTCTTGTCTTCAGAACAGCCAACGAAAAATGAAAGCAGCTTTTCAAAAATGGAAATAATATGATATGTGTCAAACCTCTGTCCTGAAAGGAACAGAAGAAAGCAGAACTGTCCTGGCCACTATTCCCACTGCCCCCGCCCTGCTCTTCACCTCCAATCTATTTGAAGCCACTTTTGGAGCAGAGCTTTATGTGACAAAAAAATGGATGTCTGCCTCTCTCTGTGCTACCAAAGGCAAAACCAAACAACTGCTGCGTCATTGTCCTTTTCTCTCAGCATGCTTGCTTCACCTCTCTTTTGGTGCCAGTTGGCTGCTGCTGTGATTTCCAGGTAACATTCATTCCAAATGCACCAGCTCTGCCTTTGAATGAACCATGTAACTGGATAGTATTTTCCCACTGATGTCGACAGAATGAAAATCAAATAGTTACTTTCTTCATGGCAGACTCCAGAGACAAACCAGAATAATATGAAACAATCACACTGTTTCACCACTGCATTTCAGCAGCATTTGTATTATGATCTTAAAGGGCTGTCTTCCATTTTTAAACTATTAAGAAGGAGAGAGAAAGACAAAGTTTTGCAAACTATAGTATCTGATAAGATAATGTCGGTGACAATTTTAGAGTTAACATAAAAATGACCAAGATAAAATCTCTCTTCAAGGGAAGAGAGGTTTTGGTAGTGGTGGTGGGGTATTCACAGCACTATTTCAAGATAGAATAAATTTGAACTTATCAGAATATTAGAAAAAAGCAGTGCATTTTAAGAGTAGCTATGGACGCTTATCCTTCTACCATCTCACAGTAACTGTAATTATGGAGATAATGGTATGTGATCTAAAAACTGCTTAAACAGCACATTTGATCAGTTCAACATTACCTTGGGTGCTCCAATTGTAATGGGGATGCTCAGGAGAATGAGATTCCATTTGGGCCTTCAATTTCCAAAAAATTATCAGATGAAAAGAGAGAAAACACTGGAGACATTTATGCTTCCTGCCAACTTCATATTAACATATCACTTGAAACCTTTCTCAGGCTTGCATCTGATTGGCAGTCCCAACTAAAGTAGACACACACTGAATCAATTGCTGAATGGTAAAGATACCTGATCCTTTCTAATCTTGGAAGCAAAGCAGGATAAGGTCTGGTTAATAAATGGAAGGGAGACTGATATGGAATAACAGATTCTGTGAGCTATTATTAGAAGACGGCAATAGCAAACCCCATGACTGGATTGTTGTAAGTCAATCGACTTGAAGGCATTTAACAACAAAGTCAACCCTTATATAAACCCAACTGATTCAACGGAATTTTTTCTTGTATTTAATTTAGTCCTGAACTCACAGTCCTATATTTAACTGAGGTCAAGCCAAAATACACTCAATGGGACACCTTAATTTTTAATATCACAATTGGAAGATGTATCTTAGCTCCATCTTAGATCAATCAACATTTGAAAACTGTGAAGCTAATACTGAATTTTGCAGTAATGTTCATCAGGAATTTTCCAGCACAGAGATATAAAACATCTGACTTATGTGGCATGGCTGGTGTGCTTTGTTTAGCTAGCATGATCTTGTGAATATTCCAAATGTTCATTTAACATGCTGTGGGGGAAGGTCCTATTCCCCCTGTACCCCATTTCATGGCAGTTACACATTTGTACTTTTGCACATGAAGAAATTCATGTTCAAAGAATATAAAAAATGCCATGGGAGCTACTGTCATGAACAGTTTCTCATGAGATGGAAGTAAATGTCGATGTCACAATTAGTATTTATGCTATGGTGGGTTCAGTAATCATGTACATACAATGATGTACATACTACAGTTTACTAGATTTTTATATCTGATATTTTGCCACCCCAACCCAGTTCTCTGAATAATTAGGATGACTCTTGTTTATCTCACAGATACATGCTGTATTTTCCGGCGTATAAGACGACTGGGCGTATAAGACGACCCCAACTTTTCCAGTCAAAATATAGAGTTTGGGATATACTCGCCGTATAAGACAACCCCTCTTCCAACACACACCAAATATTTTTTTTTAAAAAAAGAATATTACTTAGCAGGAAAACTGTCACTTATAAACACAACGAACTACAGCTCTCAAGTACTTAGCAGGAAAACTGTCACTTATAAATGCAACGAACTACAGCTCTCAAGTTCCCTAGCATTTATTTCTGCAGTGTGTTTTGGACCTTACTTTTTTAAAAATAGTCCAGATTTAAATGCTGCTTTAAAAATTATTTCCATCTCCCAGCTGTGAGATGGTTGGGGGGAAAATGAAAAAGTGTTGGGGGGAAGGACCGGCAATATATTGGGTGATGCATTCTAGGATATGTACAATCTGTAGCCAATGAAGTTGACCGACATGTCACACACTCTCAGCCTCAGAGGATGGTAAAGTCAATTTGAAGAAACATGCCAAGATAACCCCATGATAAGGTTGCCTTAGGGTCACCATAAGATGGAAAGGACTTGAAGACACACAAGAACAACAAAAAAGTCTGCAATTATTTCATAGGTAGCACATGGGAATACAAGCCAGCATGGTGTAGTGGTTTGAGTGTTGGACATTCTGGAGATCTGCGTTTGATTCCCCATTCTGACATGAAACCCACTGAGTGAACTTGGACAAGTCACACTCTCTCAGCCTCAGGGAAAGCAATAGTAAATGCTTTCTGAACAAACTTCGCCAAGGAAACCCCAAGATAGGTTTGCCTTTGAATTGCCAGAAGTTAGAAACAACTTGAAGACTCACAACAGCCACCACTACAATAGCATTTTTGGAAGTCACACTCTCTCAGCTTCGGGGAAAGCAATGGCAAATGCTTTCTGAACAAACTTTGCCAAGGAAACCCCAAGATAGGTTTGCCTTTGAGTTGCCAGAAGTTAGAAACGACAGGAAGACACACAACAGCCACCACCACAACTTCATTTTTGGAAGTCACACTCTCTCAGCCTTGGGAAAAGCAATGACAAATGTTTTCTGAACAAACCTTGCCACCCTACAAGGGGGCTTCCCTGCCCCTCTTCACCTCCTCCTCCTTCTCCCATGGGGGGGCTTTTTCTGAGGGGAAGGGAGGGAGGGAGGAACGGAGGAAAGAAATAAGGGTGAAAGGAAGGAAGGAAGGGGGAAAAGAAGGGAGGGAAGGAAGCTGAGGCCTTCCCCTGAGGCTGAGAGAGTATGACTTGCCCAAGGCCACCAGTGGGTTTCTAGAGGGCAAAGGAGGGCAGCCCAGCCCAGCGAGGGAGGAAGGGAGAATTACCTCATCTCATCCTGCTTCCTCCTCCTCCTCTTCTTGGAGGCCATGCCAGCAATACCTCTGCCTCCTGATCCTCCCTGATTTTCCTGAGGGTGTGGCCCAGCCTGGTGAGTTGAGAGGGAGGAGGAGGAAGTCAAAATGGCTGTCACACTGAGAAGGGAGACAAAATAGCTGCCGGGTGAACAGAATTCTTTCTCTTACCAGCGTATAAGATGACCCCTGACTTTTGGGAAGCTTTTCTGGGCTTAAAAAGTCATCTTATACACCGGAAAATACGGTATATATCTGACCCTATTGCCTACCCCTCTATTATTCTGGATCTGCTGTAAAGGTAGTTGATTTAAAATTCATAAGACAAATGAGATGAGATAAATATTGCTTCAGTTTTTTTGAAACTCTATGAATTAGT
The DNA here is from genome assembly GCA_020142125.1 of Phrynosoma platyrhinos. NCBI lineage: Eukaryota > Metazoa > Chordata > Lepidosauria > Squamata > Phrynosomatidae > Phrynosoma > Phrynosoma platyrhinos. The sequence continues at coordinate 178,010,069 of CM034706.1, read as the reverse complement.
TTCTTGGCTCTACCCTGGATCACTTTTAAACAATTCTCCCTTGAAATTCATTTTGTTTTTATATCGTTTTGATTAAAGCTAAATACCCCTTGTAACATTGTTTTTACTTGGTTACTGATAGGCCTAGAGCCTGTATCGTGTAGTGATTTGATCAGAACTCTGGGAAACTAGGGTTTGAGTCCCCTTAACCATAGCAAGGTTTTACCACCCTTTTTAATGGCATGAAGTGCAAATAATATGTAAAGCTATTGCAAATGACATGAAGTACCGGTAGTTTTTTTGTTAAATGAACATGTATTTCAAAGGAGGTAGATTTTTTTTTGTTCAATTACTTTATTAAAAAGAAAAGAAAAGAAAAACCAATCCACAAGGCAAAATAAAAAATATATTGTCTGGGATGGAAGATGGAAGGTCTCTCTTCAGTATAAAATACTAATTGATTACCTGATTTGAATATAACATGAAAACACAGTGTACCATTACATGCATGTGCCTGTCCCTTTCCTCACCACTCTCTCTCTCTGTTGTGGCTTTAAGAAGTCCAGAAGCATCTATTTCTCATTTCAACTAACCAAGATTTGTTGTAATGTCTAAATTGAAAACCACCTAGTTTTAACTACTTATTTTATCTGAACAAGCCAAGATCCATAATCTCTTTTAAAGTTGGTTGGTTTGTAAAAATCATTCTTAAAACTAATTATAGCTTGTGACAGTTGACATAACATCTACAGTGAAAATTAAAGCAAATGTGTATCTCTTTTATTGAACCATCTTAGAAGATGAGAAAGGAGGAGAGAAGCACGTACTTCTGAACCTTTCACATGTAATACTACATTATGATTGATGGAAATGTCTAAATGTTTTTTTTTAAAGAGCTTGGAACATTAGTTGAAAAAGCAACTTGGTATTGCTCATCCAGTGATCTGGTCAGATGACTACCATTACAGTCTCTGTGCTTGAAGCTCATTTTGTTGCATATTCTAAACACTGTTACTATTGCTCCTGTTTTTGTATTTTTTGAGGTAAGACCTCTCCAAGGCCTTCGCAAGTATAGTGGGTCCTGCAGCAATCATCTCTATATGCCGCTGGAAACTAAGCTCTTTAGTTTTTTCTTAAACCAAAATACCAGTCACATGGGACCTGCCCAATTTCTTTGTGAAGCTTAAAAGTGAAAAGCCTCCTGGAAGTACCAATGGTAGAATCAGGAGCTCCATAGAGTTATATCTGTAAAATACCCTAAAGCTATGGTGTTCAAGTACTATAGCTTTAGGAAGTTCTAGCTGTGCATCTCTAAATACTCCCAGAAATTCCTCCCCAGAGCACTATTAGTTTTAGAAGGAAGCGGTGTGTGTCATGAGTGGCTTGAATTTTGATTTGCAGAGCGAGGCCTCAGTTTTCAATATCAAGGATGCTTGCTGCATTACAATCATTACAACTATGTAGACAAGTCTACATAGGGACCACCAAACGCAGTATCCAAACATTAATCAAGGAACATGAGAGACATTGGAGACTGGGCCAGCCAGAAAAATCAGCAGTAGCAGAACACATCATAACC
>CM034706.1:177984483-178002924 GCA_020142125.1 Phrynosoma platyrhinos | reverse complement strand
TTTTCGTTAGTAGAAGCATTCGTAAGTAGAGGTACCACTGTATTCTTAAAGGAAGGCCTTTCAACAAAATTTGGGAAAATATTTTCCCATTCTTTGCCACCCAGATTTGCTGTTCATTCCAGCTAGAGTAGACCCACTCAAGTAATTTAAAATCTATTGTGACTGAAGAAGGAAGTATGGTGTAAGATTTAATACCTGCAAGATCTTCATGCAGCAATTTGTCCACTAGTATTGGTTTGTCATTACACAGCACAATGATTGCATCCAAGGAAGGTAAGATTTTGATATAGCTTTGATGTTGAGAAAAAAGCAAAAGGTATATTTTGTTAGAAGGTGTGATGACAACAAAAATCTTGATGTTAATGATAAGCATAAATGTGTCTACCCTTCCATCACAAAAAGTAAAAAAAAAAAAAGTAGATATATTCCAGTTCCATGTCAGGAATCTGGCAGGAGCTTAACTCTAATAGATCCCCCAGAAGACCTTGTGTCATGTTGTGCTGTGGTCTACCAGTACAGAGTGATACCCCTCCCTGTGTTGCTCAGAATGAGAGAGAGCAACACATTTTCCATGAAGTCTTTGGGACAACTTCCTTAGCCCCATGTCCTACTCCATCTAAATCGATGTATGTTCAACTGAACTAAATGAATATCCTTTCCTTTCCTATGTCACTTCGGCTGATACACCAGCTGCGCCCTGGAAGTAAGGGATCTTGGGACCGTGGTGCACGCACTGGTAACCTCCCGTCTGGACTTCTGTATGTGCTCTACATGGGGCTACCCTCATGCTTGGTTCGGAAACTTCAGTTGATACAAAATATGGCAGCCAGAGTGGTCTCAGGTACATCTCGGAGAGATCACATAACCCCTGTGTTAAAATCTCTTCATTGGCTGCCTACCAGTTTCCGGGCCCAGTATAAGGTGTGGGTTATTACCTTTAAAGCCCTAAATGGCTTGGGTCCAATTTATCTTCGGAACCGCCTCCTCCCATATAATCCTCCCCGTGCATTCCGGTCCTCTGGGAGGAATTTGCTTCCGCCACAAAAATCTAGGCTGTCTACTACCTCCCAGAGGGCCTTTTCAGTAATGGCCCCCAGATTATGGAACGGCCTGCTGGATGAGATCCATCAGATTCCAAGGCTCAGTAGCTTTAAAAAGGCGGTAAAGACAGATCTCTTTCGGCAGGGCTTTCCTGATTGATCCCGGCCTTAGGAGCTATACCCTTGCCCTTTATGTCTCTGATTGCTGCTGTCTGATTTTTTTATTGTCTATTTTTTTATTGTTTATTGTTTGTTATTTATGATTTACTTGGTTTTAATGGATGTTAGTTTAATATGTTTTTATGGGGGAGGGTGGGGGGTTGGGTTTTTTAGACTGTATTGATGTATTTTTAATTGTTGTAAGCCGCCTCGATTGTTTAAACAGAGGGGTGGGGTATAAATTATTATTATTATTATTATTATTATTATTATTATTATTATTACCTCTATTTTCTTTACTTTCTTCCATTATTTTCCACATGTAAAACCTTGTTCTCTCATTCTTTTTAAGGTGGCATATATACAAATGGTATTATTAGTAAAAGCAACAACAGCAAGAATAACAATGCATCCATTCATTTTCCCATGAAAGCACTAAGTCCAGTTTGTAGAAAGATAGCATATAAGAATTATTTTCCACAGAGTTCAACAAATCCAAGAGACATTCTACATAAGTATCTCAAGTGCAGACTTCATTATTCTTTTTAAAAATAATTTGTACTGGTTATTGTATTGTCAAAGGATTTTCCACTTCAGCCTTGGGAGATTATCACACCAACAAAAAAACTGATTGCTCCCCAACGGGATATAGATGGGTTGTGGGTTGGTGGTGGCTCTATCATACTTTATTCACTGCCGATGCCACTTGACTGCATTCTGGGTCCCAGGCACACTTCAGAGGCCATTTTTCCAAGACATCAAGCTCCTGGCTTGGAAAAGAGCCCTCGGAAGCACACCAAAGCTGGGATGCAGCTGGCTTGCAAACACCTAGTGGTATCAGTAGTGAATTAAGTCTGACAGAACTCACCAGCAACCCGCAACCCAACTGTATCCTGTTGGGGAGCAGTCCTGTTTTTTGTCAGTGCAATAATATCCTTGGTCATCTAGTGCAGAGGTGGGAATTAATGTGGCATCCAGTTGTTGTTGAAACTCCCAGCAGTCCCCATCAGGATAGCCAATGGTGCAGAATGCAGGTAGATGGAGTCCAACAACATCTGGGCGATGGCAGTAAGCTGATTCCCACCCTAGTCTAGTGAATTTTATGGATAAGCTGAGATCTTAATATTGGAGTCTCACACCAAAATCCAACTCATTAGCATTACAATAAGATTTGATAGGTTCAGTATCACAATTATCTTGTACGTGAGGCATTAGGTTTCACTGTGTGAATTTTCATTTTGAATAAAGAAGCTGAAAGGAAAACAATAAAACTCAAGTATCTGAAAGAACTTGTAATAATGAATGCCTAAACAGTTTATAAGAAAGAGTTTTGTTCATAGGCTCAAGGCCCACTTAGAAAAGACTCATTGAATCAGTATGATTTAGGTGAGTATTGACTTACTATCCCATCAAAAGTCCATCAGTATTTAGCAACTGATTTAATAGCAGGGACTAATAATTATATTTAGGCTAAAGAAAATAGCAGCATTTTATATCATTTCGAAATTGTCCTGAGAAAACAAATGGAAATAAAGTCTAATACTTATTTTCATCAGAAAAGCCTTTACATTTGTTAAAACTTACGCAGTAGTCAAATTGAGGTGAATCTCCCTTGGAAGTTTAGGATTGGGCTTTCTTGTCCATAAACGAAATTTTGGTTTATAATTTTTGTTGCAGTCTTGGACTACTAGTAGGTCACAATCTTGGTTTATGAGGGTAGTGTTGAATATCTTGTCATCAAAAGTTACAATCCGTTCTTCACCCACTTCGCATACAGCTGAGAAAATAATAAACACCATCATTGTCAGATTCAATAGTGAACATAGGCCTAGTCATCTAGTTGTTACTCAGGTAAAATGTCTAAAAATATTTTCTTTCCTCAGACTTAAGTTTCATTCCTTCAGTGGTGTTGAATCTATGGGCTTGCAAGATTTCATATTTTGTTCAGTAGTGAATATCAGTAGCTATAGCCAAGCAAGAAAGCAATACAAAGGATACAGTGACTACAATCTTTTAAACACTTTGGCTGCACCAAAAGGGTGTAAAAGAGCTGTGGTGTCAGCTCTAAGGGCAACTTTTTGCTGCCCCCAAAAGAAGTGGCATTTGCCCACTCTTTTAGGGGAGGCAAAAAAGCAGATCAGGGCTACGGCAACCACAGGGCAGTGGCATTTGCCCAGTCTTTTGGGAGAGGCAAAAAGGAAGATCAGGACCGTGGTGTGTGGTTGCCACAGCCCCGATCCACCACTATAGGGGTGACTTAGAACCACCCCTTACAGGCCATCTGCATCAGTCTTAAGTCTCATGATGAGATTTACTTCTGACCAGACATGCATAAGACTCCATTTTCCAAAGTATTAAAGCTGGAAATAGAGGTTTGGATTCAGTCTTAGTCATGTTTAGAGCAGACACACTGAAATCATTTGGATTTAAGTTATTTATAATTTCAAAGGGTCTGAAGTAGTGTTATGACAAATCACATTTTTTCTTCTTGTCCATTAAGAACTAGATGTGTTTTTTAATATAGAAAATATTCGTTTCAAAAGTCCCATTTTCCAAAGGTTATTTTGTCTCTCCCTGTCAGGGCCAAGAGAAATATTTTTCACAGATTTCCAGAATTACAATAAAAGACAAGGGGAACATTTACACTAACTACATGTGTTGGTGCTAATTTAATTTACATTTCAAATTCAATTAGCAGATCAAAAGGAAGTTTGGCAGAGGTTTAAAAAACATTTTTCAGCTTGAAAAAATTTGAAGGCACACAAAAAGAAAAAACAACCCAATCTCAACAAATACATTTTGGTTGGAGCCCCAACAAGAAATGGTAGACTTGGGGGAACCCTCAAGGACCATCCAGTCCGATCCCCTTCTGCTATGAAGGAATACATAGGAATACATAGGATCTAGAGGACATGTAGTTTAATTCCTTGTTCAACATCAGGATGGCAATGGCCGATGAGATCCTAAGTTAAACATATCACAGGGTTTTGTCATGGGCTGCCTTGAGGCTGAGAGAGCTTGACCCTCACAAAAGAGAAGAAGGGGAGGGGGTGGAGTGAAATGTCAAATGTGCTGTTCTGCCAAGCAGGACTTTTGCCATGGAGAAATTCTAGAACTGGAAGGGATTCCCAACAGGCATCTTGCCCAACCCCCTTTTACCATGAAGGAAGACCTAGGATTCTAGAGTTGGACTTGGAAGCTGAGAACATGTGACTTGCCCAAGGTCACTCAATGTGATTCTATGATGTTGTAATTCCAGCTCAGCCATGTAAATCCACAGGGTGACTTTGGGTAGGTCACATTCTCTCAGCCTCAGGGACATTCTGAACTCTCGCAAAAAACCAACCAAACAAACCATAATAGGTTTGCCTTTGGATCACCATAAGAGAGTGAGTGTGCAAAGGTAGGTTTGTCATGCCCTGCCTCTGAGGCTGAGAGAGTGTAACCCTCACAAAAGAGAAGAAAGTTTGGGGTGAAGTCCACAAGGTGACCTTGGGCAGGTCATACTCTCTCAGCCTCAGGTACATTCTGAACTCTCCATGAGCAAAAGCAAGCCAATCATAGGTTAAATAAATAAATTATGGCTTTAACATTTAAAGAGGCTTTCTTTAAATGAAAAAAAAATCAAACATTTTCTCCTTTTCAAGGGGCAGAACCATCATCATTCATGATCATGAGAAAGCAACAGGATGAAAGAAGACAAGGTACCATCCCTCATGGTTGCTCACTTCACACCTTTGCTTTGAAAAACACATGAGAAGAAGAATTTAGCAGGGAATACTTTTACAACTTCCTTCAGCTGCTCAGACTCTGGTCTGCAGTAATCTTCTGTTGATAACAATTAATCCAAAGAAAATAAAGTTCACTTAGCCAACCAGAAGTCAATTATTTGGAGCTGGATGCACACAACACAACTAGGAGAAATGCAGATAGCAGAGGAAGAGCAATATCCAGTGCTTCTGTGAGAATTTGAATGGGAGAGCATGACGAGAAAGGGAAGAAGGTCTGAAGGTATCCACCACCACCTATACACAAAAATGCTTTCTCCTTTTGTTCTAATTTGTTTTTCAAAGCAAAGCTGTGGGCAAAGATGTGAGAGGACATCACCCTAACAAAGGTAAAACCTAGTATTAATGGCAGCTTTGCAAAATGGTCATTGAATTGTCTCCTGAAAGGTCCCATTCCTTCACTTCATTTGCAAATGATTAAAAAACAAAATTCTTACTCATTGATTGAGAAGTTCTAATAATTTCTTCTCTTTAAAAAGATTACAAAATCTTCAAATAACATATATTTTGTGTGTTTATCGAATTTTGACGAGAATTCTTTACATCACTACTCTGAAGTCTACTTGAAGGGCAAATAAAGCTGGATTTAATCTCAAATGTTTGCAGAGATGATTCTACCATAAACTAAGGCATAGCTAAAGTTCATAAATCCCAATGCTGATGTGGTGTAAAACGAGTATTCATTTACCTTGATCTCCTTGGGCTAGCCATGAAGCTAAATCTAAAATGTTGAAGGTGGTTATTTGAGGAGGCTGATAATATGCAGCTGGGAGAACTGGGAAAGTAAATGGATAACAGAGACCATCCTTGTAAAATGTTTCCTAGAAAGTAAATATTGAATATGTTAGGATCAAAAGACAAAAGCTTGCATCTTGATTGAACATTTATCAAAAAGACTAATGCATATGCACTTTTTAAATTTAAACTGTCCATGAACATAAGGTCTGCCTCAGTTCCTTTTTCTGGCAAGATTTCTATTTTAATCAAGGCACCTATCCACTAGTTAATAAATAAACACTTCCAACATCTCCAAGAATAATCAAGTATTTTTAAACAAAGCAGCTGGAAGAGCCACTAATATGTAACAGGTGAGGAAAACTTTTACATTTTTAGGTATTTTGGCTCGAACAACAATCATCCAACATGACTGATGGTAAAGAACTGTGTGAACTACAATCCAAAATGTATGGAGGATCAAGGGATCCCAACCCATGAAGCACATAAGAAGGTGGACAGGATAAAGACTATGTGGCCTATGATGTACTTTTTAGTGCCTTCAGAAAAAGGTCCTGAGAAGCAAAACACTCTTCTTTACTGCTTAAAAACAAACATCCTCTATAGCAGAGGTGGGAATTGTGCATCCCTGCAAACGTTGTACAACTGCAACGGTCAGCATGCCTCCCCATTGCCTGTGCTGGCTAGGACTGCTAAGAGTCGTAGTTTAATGACATCTGGAAGTCTTTGCAATCTCCAACCTTCCTCTACAGAAAGTGAAGCATTTCTGCATTGATTACCAGCAGCATGAAGAATAGTGAACCAGAAGGGAGCTACAAATATTAAAATTATAGAAAAAATGATAATTATATAATGCATTTTAGACATATAGAAATGTATTCAAAATTGAGGCAGAATTGTATGCACTTTTTGTGCAGTGTAAATGTATGCTGGTGGAGTTATACTGGATGTGGCCATTGTGCAACTGACAACACAGCAGGTGCAATAGGCCTCAGATCACCTGTTTCACAATGGTCAATGATCTTCCTCCCTTCCTAGTTCAATATGAGAGTTCACCTTCCATGAATTTCCATACTTTCTGATTTCACAGAATGCGCAATTACTTGAGCAAAAGTCCTTACAATACCTTAACATCTATACTGCACATTTATCTCCCATTTCATCATCTGAAGCAAAAAATCAAACCATACCAATTATTTTAACAAGGAATATTGAGCACATACCCCAGGAATTTTAAGGATCATAGCAGTTGTATATGGAGATGAAGCAATCATTCTCAGCATCAGCTCACGGGAAGGATTTTTCTGATAAACTGCTGAAAAGCCTGAAATGTAGGCAATACCAGGAAGGAATTCCAGAGCCCTTGATGAAACCAAGATATGAATAAGAGAATTTGGTCAAATTCTTTCAAATCTCAAAGTCCAGGAATTAGGATAATGAGGAACTTTGTGGTTGGTATACCGAGAAGCGTGTTCCTTGAAGAAGGTTGGAAGCTTAGTCCACTTCATGTTCATTTGCAAGGCAGCATGTCTTGCAACGTGGCCTCTGGAAACCTTCATTTCAATTCTGTAATCCCGGCATTCATTACCCCAGCTCATGTAACTCTTTTGTAGGAAGTAAAATAAATACTATTATAGGAATGAAAGCTAATTACCTGCATGGATTAATGCACAATTGCAGTGGTAGTCATTAACATAACAATAACTTAATGAATCCTATTGGTAATCTGAAGTAGACTTAGAGTAGACTGGAGATGTAAATCTACATACATTTCATTTTTGTGGACAAGAATGAATAACCAAACAATTTTTCTTCCCACTGTACTGTCCCACTGTACTGTCTTCAAGGACTATTTACATTTCAGGATTTATTCTGCAAAAATCAATATGAGGGGTCTCTCTCTTTCAAAAAACAAGATTTTCTGAGCAGAAATGCTATTTTATAAGCAGAAATTAATGTTTTATGCACCAAAAATAACATTTATATACAGAAAATATCATTTTCTTTGCCTGCCCCACATCTTTTTACCATGCAGAATAAACCATGAATTGTGGTGATTTGTGTCCATCTAGGATTTTCTTTATCAGGGTTTCTTGAAACTTGGGAAACACCTTTATTCTGGAATTTGAGTATTTATGAACATTCTTTCCATCATTAGAGTAAACCCATGGAATCAATTGTTGAATTCTGAGTCAACACTTATGTAAATCCAATTAATTCAATAGATTAATAGATCTATTCTAACTTTGTCTACCAATTGGATTCAGGCTATGGTATTCAACACACTGATGGATTTCAGAACTATTACTGTGGACCCTCCCTATATATAAGCCCTCCCTAAACTGTAGGGAATCCATGCTACCTCATAATCATACCTGTTGAGATCTGCCAAGCTATGGTTGGAGCTTATATGGAACTTAATTATTTCAAGCACAGATATAATTTCAGTCACTCGTTACTGTTTCAGATTCAAGAATTGTTGAGGAACATATTGCAGAAGAAATTATTCAGGCCTGCTAAGTTTTGTTTTATAAATATTTCAGACATCTGCTATTGCCTCCAGTAATGTTGTTTACTTGGAGTGATTTATAATCCCAAACCAGTGTATCTGGCTTTTTGGGGGGTGCCATATTTTGTACTGCCACAGCTGTTGCTTTATGTTATTATCATTTTTTAAAAAAAATCTTCTGAATAACTGTGTCTAGCTTTGGAGGTACTGCTGAAAAATCATTTCAAACTGCAAAAATAAAACAAAAATAATTAAAAACCATAAATGAAAACCAATATCTTTACCTGGAATCTATAAGGTAACATCTGGCTATCAAAACAGGCCCTCCACTTAGTTTTGGCAAGCTCTGTTGCCACCATTTTGCTGTGGATTTTGTAGATTTCATGATTCATGTACATTGACAATTTGTAGCCCTGATCTTTGTTATCACTCCGAAGTGCCTGAGCCACAAGAGTGAAGTAAGGCAGAAGTTCATCTTCATGGTTTTCAGTCTGAAAAACAAGCAAGCAAAGGACATTGTTTCAATGTTTGTTGTGATCAATTGCTTCATTACCTCCCTCTCAGAACTGTACAAGAGTTAACATATTGAAGCTGATGCCTTATAGAAAGTAGCTTTTAATCTCCTTTAACCTATGCAGAGCTGCTTAAGTGCTCTTACTCTGCAGCAGTACATTAGATGTTACATGGGCCAGCTCATCAGCCTGTTTCTGAGTTACTAGGTATGGCAGAACTTTTAGACATGTGCCTTTGATTGCTATGGAAGCAATGAGAACCTGGTTGCTTTAAAAAACCCTATAATTGCAGTCATTGTATTTCCATGCAATCTTATTTTAAAAAGATTTTAATATTTAGGGAAAGTTCAGTTTGAAAATAAAAGAATTGGTTTTTGTGTAAATGTCAAAATGCCTTTTTGGCCATGTTCATTCTTGTGATTGGGCAATTCCATGTGAATGACACAGGAGGTACTTTAGAAATGCTAATAATTGCACAGAGTACAGGAAGGAGACATGTATTAGAATTTTCCCTTAATATTTACTTGAATACATTTTCAGGGAAATAGTCTTTTATTTTTTTCATTTTTTTTTAAAAAAACTATAAAAGCATATAGCACTTTGAGCACTTTTGCACAGCTGGAATTGGGTTCATATTAGTCCTTTGCTATTTGAATTTTGAAAACATGTTTGCATTCTGAAAACATGTTGCAAGATGTATTTGCTATATTTGATCAAATGGGTTAAAAACTCTTATAAGAGAAAGGGGTTGAGTTTCCAACTTGTTTCTGAAAATGTACCATCCTTAGTGTAAATCCAACATTGTGCTAGTACCTAACCACTATCAGGAAGAGAGGAAATATTCTGAGTGTTCAGGAGTTGATTCACTTTTACTTGCTTGTACTTGCATTTACTTTTCCTTGGGTGCAGTTCCAGTTTTGAAAATTGCTTTCTTCTCATTTTGAAAAAGGAAATGCTGTTTTGGAACTAGAATAGACTGCATGGACTGAAGGATAGACTGCATGTGACCAAAAGTGAAATTAACCACTTTATTTTTAGTGCATGGCCCATGGGTACAAGATCTAGGGAGTCTCTGGTAGCCACACTGAGACCCTTTTCAAGCTGCATGCAAACCAACAAGCTGCACAATTCTGACCTTGGGCTAAACATGATAGAACTTTCATTCCCCTCCACTTTTCCATGCAGCTCTTCATCCATGAGAGGAGAGATTACAACCCTCCCAGTTTAGCTGATGGAAGAAGAAGCACCATACTGTATCATGGTCCATTTAAAAAGGATTCAAAGCTAAGAAAGAGGGGAGATAATTTCCCAAGTTTTCTCCTAAAAAGTAATGGCTTGGTTGTTACGGGCTGAGGGCCTTTACAGACTCACCTTTTGGGGTGGCACAGAACTGGCCCTGGGAGTGGCAGATCAGGGCTGTGGCAACCACATGCTGTGGCCCCAATCCTCCCTTTTGCCGCCCCCAAAAGAGCAGCAAAATGGCTGGCCCTGTAGGCCAGTCTGTAATGTCCCTGAGTCTCCCTTATCCAAAATGCTTGAGACCAGAAGTGTTTCAGAATTCCTTCTTTTTTGGGGGATAGGGAATTTGGAATGCCTGTCTTTCCATATACACACATAAAGATACCTTGGAGATGGGACCCAAATCCAAATCCAAAATTCATTTATGTTTCATATACATCTTATACACAGCCTGAATGTAATTTTATACAATATTTTAAAAATAATTTTGTATAGGGGAAAAAAGTTTTTTTACACTGAATCATCAGAAAGCAAAGCTATCACTATCTCAGCTACCCATAAAAAAGCTTTTTTTTATAATATCTCTGATTTTGGAATTCTGGATAAGGGAGACTCAACCTGCATTACAACATAATCTATATATGAAGTTACAATTCCTTCTAAAGCAATAGTTTCCTGATTCTTTTGTTCACATAAGCATAGGGCTGGAAAGGACTGCAAGAGTCATTTAGTCCAACCTCACTTTCATTTCATTGTTAATTAATCACAAGTTGGCTTTACATTTATAGCAATCCTATCCGTGAGAAACTCCAAGAGCTCTGCTGATCAGCAGCTTTGTTCAGGTCATGCAAACACAGGGCTGTGGTTTCTTTGCTTGCCTCAATCCATGTATGTTGTGGTTGTAGTCTTTCTCCTTTCCTGCTGCCTTCAACTTTACTGAACCTTATCATCTTTCTTAATGAATAAATCCACAACTGAAGCACTCCTGAAAGAAGGCCAAACTCTGTTTAAAGACTTTCAAAGAAGAAAAGCCCACCATACCTGGTGTGAAGGTCTTGATTCACCACTGCTGCTGCTTCTCTTTCTGTCATGGGAATTACTACTGCGTGATTCAGAGGAAGATGATGAACTGTCCGACTCTTCCTGATTTGCAAAATCAAAGGGGGGGGGAGTGAGAACAACAGAAAGAAGAGTGACAGCATACAATATTTTTCTTTTGCTGTGTCTTGAGTTCTTTTTTTTTTTTAATAATTCAGAGACACATTGAGAACATATGACATCTCTGTAGGCCCTAGCAGAATGCCTCCTTTTGGCACTCCAGCCCCAAAGAGAAAATAGCCATATCTACTTCCAACATCTGAGATAAGGAAATCATGTTGGCATATCAATCCATCTACTATTTCCTAAGCAGCATCTAAAGTGATGCATCATAGCCCTAGGGATGAACTGTCAGATTCCCAGCCTTCTGTTTATTTGTTTTGTGTCAATAGACACATAAGAAATGCAATTTTAAGAGGCTAAATTTTCCTTATTACACAATTCTGTGAGTTTCCAGGAGGCTATGCCGATTTTTCATACAGCAGAAAAACACCTTCCTTCCTTCCTTCTTTCTTTCTTTCTTTCTTTCTTTCTTTCTTTTTTAGTGATGGGGTTTTATAAGATGATTATATTAGTATTGGGGATGGCATTGTGTCATGTAGATCCTATGCTCAGAAGCCTATATGGTTTGGGATTGTCTTGTCAGATTGGCAATATATGAAGCTGGGTTTATATCCAGGTCAGATGTTAACAATCAATAGACATATAATAGATATACATGTAAAAGAATCCATATAACACACTGTTCGGATGCACAAGGAACCAGGAAAAATATTCATATACTTGGTATAAAATATATGAAAACTATGCACTATTGGGGTGTGGTACCTTGAGGCTCAATCTGCAATGCAGAAATATAGCATTTTGACATTGCTTTAACTGCCATGGTTCAATGAAATGGAATCCTGGGATTTTTAGTTTTTTGTGGCACCAGAGCTCTCTGACAGAAGGCTAAAGTCCTTGGAAGACTATAAATCCCAGAATTTCATAGCATTGGGCCATGACAGTTAAAGCAGTGTCAAACTGCATTCATTCTTCAGTGTAGATTAAGCCTTAGATTCCCACAGTCCCTTACCAATGAACGGTCCTGATGGTACTGCTGGTCAAAACAGCTAATCAAAGGTACTTCAGACTTTTATTACAGGACAGGCTTTGCTGAGTGACATATTATTATCAACTGGAAGATCTCCACAGACATCGCTAGCTCATTTTAAAAGACAGATCTACTCTAGTTTGATTATTCTCACTTCCATTTACCACAATTAAATGCTCTTTTAAGTTTTACATACAGCAATTCATTACAAACTAAGATAAAAATTATAAACACAATCCAAAATGAGTCTCATTTTTTTTTCTTGTTTGCTTTGCTCTTTTTATACAGTTGTTTCTTTTCTTTTATCCAAAATGTTATGATTCCATAATTTAGTTGCCTAATTCATTGATGTTACTGCTTCTTGTTCTTGCATAGCTTTTATGGCTAGTCAATTTGTCTTTTTCCAGAAAAAGCCTTAGAATGTTCCTTTCCTGAAGCCTGCTGAACGATTTTTGAGGCCCCCTTATTTTTTGATTTTCATCCACATATGAAATAAACAGGAGCCATATCATTAAAAGTTCACATAGGGGATTTTCTCTCTTTTGGGGAACACTTCTCTGTAAATTTGCCACTTGGCAACTTTGTTGATTAGAAAAAAAAATGCTTCTCTTCCCATGATGATTATTGGAAAACTCTCAAAGTGCGATAATCTGAAGGGAAAAGTTTAATGGGGGAACTTTGTATTCTTACTGTTTGGTGTGTGTGTGTGTGTGTGTGTGTATGTATGTATGTATGTATGAGAATAATAAATATACATTTAGTATTGCTGTTGACTGGAAACAACACAATTAAGAGAGTCCTGGTGGTGCAGTGGTCAAAAAGCTAGTACTGCAGCCCAAGGTTGTGAGTTCAATACCAGGGGGCTCCAAGGCTGACTCAGCCTTCCTTTTGTAAGCCAGTAAAATGAGTACCCAGCTTGTTGGGGGCAATTAGCACATTGTAATCCACTTAGAGAGTGTTGAGTTTACTGATAAGTGGAATAGAAATGTACATGCTAGGTAGAAAAATCATTACTACCTTTTCATTAGGAATAATTTGCTTTAAGGAAGGGTAAGTGTGTAAGACATGTTATCCTCTTTCCTACAGAAAGCCAGTGTGATGTAGTAGTTTGAGCATTGGACTACAATTCTGGAGACCAGGGTTCAAATCCCAACTTAGCCATGCAAACCCACTGACCTTGGGCAAGCCATACTCTCTCAGACTCAGAGGATGGCAGTGCCAAACCCCTTCTGAAGAAAATTTCCAAGAAAAAACCATGATAGGTTTGTCTTAAGCCAGAAATGACTTGAAGGCACAGACTACCACCACCTCTTTCTTACGAAGAATGTGAGTTTCTGGTATGGAACATACCTGGTTGGGATAGCTTTCCTTGAAGCTGAATACAGACCACTGTAGGCCTCGTACCCTCTGCAAAAGTCCAAGAAGAAATGGTCACTCAAAGACATCTTCACCAATAAGTGGATAAACTGAATTTCAGGTGTGGTGGTTTTGAAGAAGAAACACTTACTTGAGAAGAAATGTCATCCCAGCTTTCCCTGCCTCACTTGTCATCATATTGGGTGAGAGGTACCTTTAAATGTTCACTTTCATCAGACGGTCTCATTCTTTTGCTTGACTGAGTCTTGTCCCTTTTCCTGTCCTGGTATCTTTGGTACCTTCTCTTAGCATGTTGGTTGGACCTGCTGTCACTGCTGCTTTCCCTGCCCTCACTCTCCTGGGGGCTGCTCTCACTGCTGCTACTCACCATGTTGGTGGAGCTGCTCCTCCTGCTGCTTCTCTCATTGCTGTCACTGCTCGTCTCTTGTTGTTGCTGTTGACTGCTGCTGCTGCTGCCACTAAACTGATGAAATAAAGGCTTCTTCCTTTTCTCAGAGGACTGTTCTTGGTTATGGTAACGCCTCTGATCAGGTTCCTGTTGCTCATCTTCATCCTCATTCATGTATTTTTCTACATCCCTGGGCCTTCTGGATAAGCTTTCAGAGCTGGAGTCAGATTCTTCACTGCTGCTTGTCCTTTCCTGATGGATATATGCAGAAAAAGTCTGTGACCTATCCTCCAATTAAAATCGATTCTTGTTTAAAATATATCTAAATATGTAAGAGACCATTACTATATCAGATGCACTTGTATAGCACAGGGGGGGCAAGATCTATCTATCTATCTATCTATCTATCTATCTATCTATCTATCTATCTATCCATCCATCCATCCAATGATGCCACAAAGCTAAAGCAATTTGTATATGACCGTTACACAGAATTAATGTATGTACAATGAGAAATATTTTAATGTCAGAAGGACAGACAAATGGAAGACTAGAGGTTGTGTTGCCAATGGGGAACATTGATTTTTCTTATGTATAGAATCTGAACATTGTAGGTTGTGTATTACATTGGTTTTCATTTTCATTGACAGCTTGTTGAAGTGGGAACTCATTAAAATAACTTTGAGATTCCAAAGAAGAACTGACTTGGCAACCTGAGATCTGGAAATGACTATAGGGTTATTACTATTAGTCATCCAATTTGTAAATAGGTCAGTATCACATTTCCAGTCTGTCTCCTTCATGCTGGATGATTAAAAGTAAATACTTTTGTACTTAGTACTTGGATGGGAGACTACCAATGAATACCAGATACTGTAGGCTATATTTCAGGAAATAGCAAACCACCTCTGAGTACTCCTTGCCTAAGAAAACCTTATGAATTACATGAGGTTGCCATAAGTTGACAGGTGACTTGAAGGTACTTAAATGTACAAACCTGTGATTCTCTGAATACATAATTGTGCTCCCTCTGGTGGTACAAATATGTCATGGGACCACATGTATCTGACAGTACTTTAAATAATAAAGATGGGGAGGGGGACACTCCCTCTTTCCCAGGAACAACTCAATTCCAGAAGCTTGGATTGCTACAACCTTACACTTCCCTTACTGGAATTTTTTATATGGATTTTTCTAAATGAAATATTATGTAAGCCACAGTATTGACCACTTAGGAACTTAGTTCATTTGAGTCAGTTATGCAGCACAAATATATAAAGTTTCGCCACAGTACAGTCTGCATAAGAGAGACTTGCAACTTTCTTATAGTGGATATTTCTGTGATCTGCATAATCTTGATTGGTTCAAAATAAATATGCCTGGATGTCTGAATAGGAAAAATAATGTCAATACAGTTGTTCCATTAGTTTTTTGCATATATATATATATATTAGTGCAACCTCGCATATGACACACATTCTCCTAAAGCCTTGAAGGTAATATATTTCATACTAAAACAAGAATAAGTAATAGTCCATAATAAATTTGGAGGCTTCTAACATGTGATGATGATCAAAGCACATACTAGAGAAATACCTCAATTCTTCTAATTCTTATCTCTTTTTCTTCATTTCTCAACAGCTGCACTTTCTCTGCAGCAGCATGGGCACCTCCTTGAATTGTGAATTGTAACTTCTCAATTGGTGCTCTAGTATCATCTGAAATTATATAAATTATTATAGACAGTGCTATTGCATAAGATCCTTACAATTTATGCAATAAACTACAATGTTTCAGATACAGACATGGTACACTTTATATACATCCCCACCTACCTGTTTGGACCATTGATTTTTAGCTGTGTTGCTAAGGCCCACTTGTGACTTTCAGACATACCTGTGTGATCTCACTTGAAGCCATAACAAAAGACCAGTTTGAGAATCATTGCAATACATCTATTAAAACACATATTGTATTCTACTTTTTTTTTTTGGCATCAGCTCAGATTTCATTAGGACGTTGAAAACATAGGCAATTTGAGAAGATATAGATCAACAAATCATATTATTGACATGGCTAGAAAGCAATCAGGTCCAGACCCCGACACTGTCATTGCAAGTCAGGACTTCTGCCCTTCATTTCACAAATTAACTCATCTGCCTGTTGCAAGGAGAGGTCAATATACAGCTCCAGATGCCTGCAGGGGAGTTAGATTCAGATGAGTCAACAAGTGAACCATACTAACTATGTACACTTCCTCACAGAGGATTGGCACATGTGTGTTATTATGTAAACAGAATTATAAGGGTCTGGGGAGTACTAAAAATAGGAACTAGTGACAAATTATGTTATCTGAGTTACCATTTCATAAATTAAAAATGATAAAAAGATTTCAATGTATGTATGGGGACAGAAGACTATACTATATTATCGGAATAGAGCTTAAAAGTAACTTCTTGGACAATAGCTACAACCACAAAATGATAACTTTCCCAACCTCTGAATCAGAGCAAATATAATCTAGTCATGGTTATATCTTCAAAAAGCAATGACCCCCAAATAGACAAATCTAATCATGATATATCCTTGGCAAGCAAATAATCAACATTCTAATTTTTTTTGGACTGGAAAATAGTGCCACAACAAACAGCCATGACTTTCAAAGAAGTGTCAAATTGGGTTATTTCTGCAGTGTGGATGCAGCCTATGTCATGTTATATATAGGGGTGTGTATGTGTATTATGTTGTTTAATTTTTATGTTTACTTTATGTTTTAACTGAAAGTATTTATATAATTGTTGTTAATGTTATAAAAATATAAATAAAAATGATGTGTGTGGTCAAAATATAGGATTGTGGGAGAGGAGTTAGTGTTCCTCACAACATGATACTTATATAAATAATAATAATAATAATAATAAAAGTTTTACTTCTAACCTGCCCCACTGCAAAGCAACCGGGGCAGTGTACAACATATTAAAATGATACAAAGGTAAAACAAATCACCAAATTTAAAGGCCAAAACCAACACCTTGTACTGTGCCCGGAAACTGATTGGCAGCCGGTGGAGAGATTTCAACACTGGTGTGATATGCTCTCTCCTTGATACACCAGTGAACAACCTGGCTGCCATAGTATGAACCAGTTGGAGTTTCCGGGTTAGGCACAAGGGTAGAGTGCATTACAGAAATCCAAACGTGAGGTTACCAGGGATTACAGTTTCCAGATCCCTAGCCTCCAGGAAAGGGCGCAGCTGGTGTATCAGCCGAAGCTGATAACAGGCACTCCTGACCGCCACATTCACCTGACTAGTCATATGAAGCGACGAATCTAGGAGTACCCCCAGATTGTGAACACAGTCCTTGGAGGAGAGTGTGACTCCATCTAGGACTGGAAGGTGTATTCCCAAGCCTGGTTTCGGGCCCGTCACTGTTAGTACCTCTGTTTTGTCTGGGATCTGTCCAAGAGGAAGGAATGGAACCACTGCAAAGTAGTGCCTCCAATTCCTAACTCTCTCAGGCGATCCAAGAGGATGGAGTGGTCTATTGTATCAAAGGCTGCTGAGAGGTTCAAGAGCACCAGCACGGTCACATTACCCCTGTCGATACCCAAGCGAAGGTTGTCAGCCAGAGCAACCATGGCAGTCTTAACTCCATATCCTGTCCTAAAGCCGGTTTGAAATGGATTGAGATAATTGGTTTCATCCAAGACAGCTTGGAAGCAACTGGGAAGCAACTGTCCTCTCGATCACCTTGCTTAAGAATGGCAGCAAGGAGACCGGTCTATAGTTATTCCTGTCCAGGGGATCCAGGGAAGGCTTTTTCAGGAGGGGTTTAACCGCCTCCTCCTTTAGACAAGATGGAACAAAACCCTCCCTGAATAAAGCTCTGATGGTATCCCGAAGGAATACCCTCAAAGTGTTGCCCCCCTGGATGACCAGCCAGGATGGACAAGGATCGAGAGGGTAGGTCGTCTTCCTCACTCTACCAAGGAGCTTGTCCACATCATCGGTATTCACAGATTGAAGCTGATCCAGTAAAATACAATCAATGGACACCTCACCCATGGATTCTGTCAAAACATTGGTGTCCAGGTCAGCTCTTATTCGAGAGATTTTATCTGCAAAGTAGATGTTAAAAGCGTTGCAGCAGGCCACTGTAGGGTTAAGTAGATGGTTCTGCACTGGAGGTACGTGTGTCAGTTCCCCCACCACCCTAAACAGCTCTGCTGGATGAGACTCTGCAGACGCAATGCATGCAGAAGAGAAAGATTTCTGCGCTGCATGCAATGCCTCCCAATAGGAATCAAGGTGTTTCCTATGGCGAGTTCTGTTGGATAAGAGTCGAGTCTTCCGCCATTCACGCTCGAGTTGTTGTCCAGCTCACTTCATCTTCCTAAGCTCCTCGGTATACTAGGGCTTACGATTAGGAGCAGGCTGGAAAGGACGCTTGGGATCGATTGTGTCAATAGCCTTGGTGAGATCGGTGTTCCAGGTATTAACCA
>CM034706.1:177938133-177978330 GCA_020142125.1 Phrynosoma platyrhinos | reverse complement strand
GGGGGGGGGGGAAGGGAAAATTGTACATTTCCAGAATAAAAGACATGGTTCATATCTCAGTACTAGCAAAATTTTCAACAGGTAAGATGTTTATATTCAGTTTCATATTTTGAAAAAGAAAGTCACCATATTCTTATTCATTTACTGAAATGCCTTTCTGAACCTTGAAACCTTAGATCAGGGGGAGGCAACCTTTTTGAGCCCTGGGCTGGTCCCCCGAAGTCCTCTTCTCCGCCGGGCTGAGGGGGGGGGGAATGGCGGCGCACATGCTGCCGCCACCGCCACTGTCACAGTGCGTGCGGCCGCAGCCATCATTTTGTTTTCCAAAATGGCGGCCACAACTCATTTGCACATGCGTAGTACTCCTGCGCATGTGCAAACATGTCGCAGCTGCCATGTTAGAAAACAAAATGGCAGCTGCACGGAAACCAAAATGCGCAGTGGCGGCGGCGGTGGGCGGCGGCAGGGGTCCGCTTTGCCAGTAAATCCAGCGACCTGGGCCGGAACCGGCCCGGGGGCCGTAAGTTGCTGGTCCCTGCCTTAGATGATCAGTTCAGACAAATGTGAAGGCAGAAGAAAATGTTATGAAGATTGTAGGTGCCATCTTTTATAGCGGAAATCATTGGTAAAGTGGTAGGCAGAAGGAAAAGGGGATTTCAACATATGTGGAACAACTCAATCAAGGTAGCCACAGCCCTAAGTTTGCAAGGATTGAGCATAGTTGTTGATAAATGGGGCTCTTGGAAGAATCTTATTTGTAGGTGATAGCAAATAACAATTTAACAGTTACAAGACAAGTAAAAACTATCAGTGACACTTGAGATAGTATGGAGGTACAGTAGAGGAAAAACCCAGTAGACTTTTGTCAGATATGCACATGGGAATCTGTAACTGAATAGGGTAATAATCCTAATTAAGTGATTGGTAATTGCAATTCAGTAATGTATAATGTTACCTTAACTGAAGAGTCTTAGTATGCACAAAACTATAATTTAAAATTTTGGATATACACTTGACAGATGTCTTGAGTGAATGGGGCCATCATAGGTTCTCTTATGCATCCATGCATATACATTAATCATTTCATGGATTAGAACCAGATGGAGTATGCTCTATTCCCGATTTAAAAAATGGGACAATGTAGTCTTTCTTATTAATCTAAGACAGGATTAACAGCCCTATTGCACCACTTTATTATAGTGCTATACTTAACCTCAATGGTAATATTTTATGGAATCATGGAATTTGGATTTTAAGGAGGAGCATTTAGAATTCTCAACCAGAGCGCTCCAGGGCTGCACTGAACTACAAACTCCAGAATACTGCAGAAAGTTGCCATGGCAGTTACTGGAATATGGCACTATAACACTATATTATTTTAATGTTGTAAACCGACCGGATTGGGTCACCAATGGGTGGTATATAAATAAAATTAATAATAATTATTAACAGTGGAGAGTGATAGTTCAGCTAGTTAGTCTTAATCCTGTGTTTACACATGAGGAATTCTGTGCATGAAAGAGCCACCATAGATCAACCACAATGTATGTCAAATACCATATGGTCTATATTTTCTGTTGTATTTTTTTACTTCTTGCCTGGGAGTTGACTTACTACCAGCAGCTTAACTATTGCAGCAGAGCAGAGACAATGGTAGTGACTGTGGCAAACAGAGAAAAAAAGCAGCAGTGGCAGCAGGACAAAATCCTGGATAGCTCCAGCTTTGTGCTGCCTGTTTCCAACAGGAGGATTCTAAAGGTGTTTGCAGAGCCAAGGCAGGATGAGAAATCTGGCTTGGAGATATACCAGTGTTTTGCCATTCCTCTTCCTCCCTATATTAGTGGGAAGCAATCGACTCCTCTAATGCAATGGACTATTGTGCTAGCATGGTGTCACAACAGGATTATGGTACTATTGTTCTATGGTTTTTAAGATTTCATTCTGTTTGATTTTGTTTTGATACCAAACTAATATTTGCAGCAGTGAAAAATAGATTTTAAAAATTTCAATGGAGTTTATCACACGGGGAAAATTGGAAGTTTTAATGGGTCAGAACCTGCGATTATCCAGCGTATTAGGCTCAAATACGCAAATGGTTTTCACATGAAGTTGTGCACAAATCTCTTGGAATCCGACAAGAAAGTGACATGAACCAGAAAATAGGCATTTTTGGGAAAATACTGTAAATTCATAATAATAATAATAATAATAATAATAATAATAATAATAATAATAATAATATTTATATCTTGCTCCTTCATTTCTGTTTCATTCGTGAATTTGCTCTTTTAGTGTGAAAGCCATTTGCAGGATCTCCCTATTTCTGTACTTGTTGCCAGATTTCCTATGGTTCTTTGGGATGAGTACCCAGGGCTCTTAAAGGAACAGTTACTGAGGCAAAGACAGGGTCACAGAGAAAAAGCTTGCTTCTCCCTATTCTGTGTGAATGTCCCTTCCACATTGGCCAGGGCTCTTAAAGGAACAGCCACTTGGAAGGCAGGGACACTGGTTGTCCAGAAGGATACAGACTTTTATGCTGTTTTTCTCCTTTCCTACTTCTTTGGGTAATGTTTTGTTCTTTTTACTTAGGTTGCATACCATTTCTTGGAAGTAAGGGACAGTAGAGTATATTTTTATAAAGAAAATTGTGTAAATAAAATTGTTTATTTCTCTGGGTGATTCTTGGTGACGCAGCTACTTCTTCTATGTGCACATGCAAAAATAGTAATAATTTCCAAACAATTATTGGGATTTCCACACATCTGTGTGAAAACCAAATGCATGTTCTACCCTCTTTCTCATTTTGGTAATGAGCTTCTAACGTGTTATTGTGTTTTCTGTGTGAAAACCAAATGCATGTTCTACCCTCTTTCTCATTTTGGTAATGAGCTTCTAACGTGTTATTGTGTTCTCTGTGTGAAAATCATTCATGCATTGCATGCTTTTGTGGGTTGCGGCCACTTTAATAATTATTGGGATGGAGGTACATATGGTCCCCATGTGATAAACTCCAATAAGTATATAGAAAGCCAGTTTGGTCTGAGTGTTGGACTATGGGCCTCGGCAGACAGCTTATTAAGCCGTCCTCGAGGCAGGGAAGAGAAGGGCGCCGAGCGTTGGGGGCAACCTCCCGCCGCAGCATCCGCACACGCTGTGGTGGATAAGTCAGTGAAAGTGCGCCTCATGCTTTTGAGGTGCACTTTCGCTGACTTGTGAAAGGAGCGCTATTTTAGCGCTCCTTTCAGGGACGGGGAAGGAGCGCCGCAGGATCGAGGCGTGGGGATGCCTCAATCCTGCAGCGCATCTTCCCAGGGCGGCCCCGTGAGTTGAAATCCCTGCTCAGCCATGGAAGCCTGCTGGGTGATCTTGGGCAAGTCGTACACTTTCAGCCTCAGAGGATGGCATGGCAAACCCTCTCTGAACAAATCTTGCCAAGAAAACCACACGATAGGTTAGCCTTAGGATCACTATGAGTCAGTAAGACTTGAAGGCAGCAACAACAACAGAAGATGAATAAATGTTACATTTATGCAAACACAGCATTTTTCAGCAGAGACAAATGAGTGTAAAAAATACTAACTGATATAAGAGTATGGCTTAGCAGAATTTTACTAGTAGGGAAGGCAACTTTCACTGCTACTATTTTACTCTGCAGGACCTTGCATTTTAAGAAAAGCTGCTCTTAAGGGGTGGGAGGGCTTTTGAAGCAACCCAAGAGGCAACAAAACATCTGGAAAATATCACCTACCATCCCTACCACCCCTTTACTCCAGCAGAGATTCTCCTGGGCTCAGTGCCTTCCAAAGGCCAAAGGACTTTTTTGGGCCTTTGCAGATTGCCAGAAATAGTGCAAATTGAGTCCACTTTAACTGTCCTGGCTCAGTGCTAGGAAATCATGGGAACTGTATGTTTTTCTGAGACATTGAGCCTTCTCTGTCAGAGAGCTCTGGTGCCACAATAAACTACAGTTCCCATGATTCCCTAGCACTGAGTCAGGGCAATTAAAGATGCACATGTGAACCAGTTTGTATGAGTTTTTGCCTCTGCACAAAATTTTGGGCAGGACTGTGGGATGTTGAATGAGATATGGAAGAGGTGAGAAGATCTGATCACAGTAGAGAATAGGAGTAGAGACACTTTTTCTGGATGAAGAAGCAACATGCAACTTTATAAATCTTTAGTATAAGTAAAAGGTATACAAATTGCAAAACAGGAAAGAAAGAAAAAAAACCAGATCAAATTTCTATTCGAAAAACTATTTCTTCTTGATACCTTTTTTATTTCTACCACTGAAAAAAATATAGAATAAATGACACAATTTTAAAAAAGAAATTGGACCATGTTGATACTAACTTTTATCAGTATTTATGTATGTTGAATTCAATAGCATACATTCAAGTTAGTTCCTCCAGTAGAGTAGACCCATTAAATCAATAGTTTACATATGTTTTGACTTATCATTCAGCAATTGACTCAATGAGTCTAGTGTATACCAAACTAACAATTGGATTCAGGTCATTATCACTTTAGTAATACTATGGTTTAGATACACGTTACACTTAATGCTAGTTTGTATGGAAAGCATAAACACTCATAGATAATCTTATTTGTGATCAGTCACATAAATAAGATACATATGTGAATTCTTTTATTGGACCTGTTCATAAGTGGAATGAAAAGAACACTTAAGGGACATTTTTCAACAGCTTGCCATGATGTATTTTGGATAACACATTCTCTGGCAGCTTTCCATATTCTTGCTTTAATCTCCTGAGTTTGGTTTTCCAGAGGTTTATGTATATGCTCATTTTTCTTCTTGAAGTTATGAAGAAAAATAGATTTTTAAGTATCCATGTGTTCGTTCACCAAATATTGCAAAGAAAGATGTGTTGTTTGGCAAGGTGTTGATATACATTGCACTAATACAGTTTATGGAACTGAAGATTTTTTTCTAAATGCTGCTGAGCTAATATGGTTTTGAATCAGGACTGCCATCCAATTAGAGAAATCATTACTGATTTAATGACAAATTCATTGTTTAACTAAACAATGAAAAGCAGAGTAGAAGCAGAGTTCTACTGCTGAGCTGTCACAGTACCCCAAATCCTGCCAACCCCAAATTGGTAAAGGCAGAGAGCAGAGTCAGTCCCACAAGCCTATGTGTGGACGGCTGAGTTTAGAATTTAATGGTATGCACCAAGGAATGGAACATATTAACAAGAAATCAATCAATCAAATTAACAAAAAGTGAAGGGCTTCTAGCTGTAATTGGAGGTACCATCTCTGTGCAGCATTATCAGTTGAAAACCTTCCTTGCCAGATTTTTAGCGTCAAGTGAAGACCCCTTTATTTATCTAAGCATTTTAATAAACAGCAAATCTTATTTTATTCCTTTGACTAGCAGCTTATCTGATGTGCTTTCTGTTGTTCATATTGAGCTGGCTACAGAAAGTTAATACAGAGAATAGTCTTAATTATAGTAGTGATTTAATTAAATCTCATTGACTTCAGGTATTAAATCTTATTGACTGCTCTAAATATTAATAAGAATTAGCTCAACCCACTATTTTTCTTTCCACTTGAAACCATTGTTTAGAGCATTGCTTTCATTGTTTCTAAAGTCATAAAGAAGTAAAATAACAACCACCATACTTTTACATTGGAAAACCTGTCATTAGTATAAACCTTACAAAAGGATAAGTCTGTGCAATGTTTACTTATGCTAAAAAGTGATGCATCGTGTGTTAAACCTATTTTTGGGAAGATTGAAATGTATATCCTTAACTATGAGTAATTCCAGATTATTTCAGTGGGCCTTTGGAGTAGAAATGTACAGGATTGCACTGCTGAGTTTAGGAGCAACTTTTCATTTACAGAGGTCTATTTGAACTATGTTAAGCTAAAATTTACACCATCATAATTTTGATTGGAGTGTATAACTTTAAAATAAGACATCCACTCCTCCCCTTCCAAGTACTAGCTTCAGATAATAGACAATAATAAATTAAAGAGATCAACACATTTTCTTTTCTTTTCTTTTTAAAAAATCCCTTATTATACTGAAATGAACAAACATAAAAACCCCACTTCTCATTTGGAGCAAATCCAACCTACCTTAGAGAAATGATGTCAGTTTCCTGCTTGCATGGTGGAAGTTCAACTTTGAAGTTATTCTCCTTAATATTTAGAGTAGCATCAATATTCAGAGGTACATTTACAATTAGTTTGGCATTTTCTTCCAGTACAGCCTGAATTTCAGGTGTTATAACTCCCATTGTCATGAACATATCTTTATAAATGCTAAAAATGTTGAACAAAAAATATGTTGAGTTTGCAATTATATACATTAAAGCATTAATGCACACACTGTATCTGATGATTCAATGTATCAGTAATTTTATTTACCTGAGACTCAGCTTGGTTTTTAGTTTAATGTTGCTTTTCATCATGTCTAGCAAAGTGAAATGTGATGTTGGCTCAGGAGTTATTGATAACTGAGCTGTTTGAAAGAAGTAAGTAAAATCAATACTGTAAAATAGTATTATTGCATTAAATATAAAGGTCCAAATACTGTTGTTATTCCCAGTTAGACCAGTCCCACTGAATCAAGGGAAACCTTGGGGCCCATTTACTTCATACAGTTATAATGCTATTATTCCATTTTAAGTGTCATGGTTCTATCCTGGGGTTTGCAGTTTGGTGAGACTCTGGAGCATTCTGGCTGGGAATACTAACTACCCTCTCTCTAAACTCCAGTCCCAGGTTTCCATAGGATGGAACCGGGGGAATTAAAGTGGAATAATAGTTCTATAATTCTTTAGTGTGCATGTGCCCTTGGTGAGTCAACATTTATGTATTATAGTTGATTCAATGCATATATTTTAGTTAGGACTGACAAATAGATGCGAGCAAATGTTTATATAGTACATTTTATATTTCTAAAGTTGTTTCTTGTGTATGGATGAGGAAGTCTGAGCAGACGAAATTATGCACAAACTACTTTTCTCTTCTTTAGGGACCAAATGCTTTTGTTCATTGTTTGTCCTGGAGAAAAAGCAGCTGCATCAGTATGGGCACAGATTGGGAACATGGAGAAGCATTATGGAGAAGGGTAAATCCTGTTTCCCTGGGAATTTTATTGCCTCCATGCCCACAAACCATTGTCTTCAAAGCTTCTATTTGCTGCATAATAGGAATTATGAAGCCATAGAATGCTGACATTGGTCCAAAATACATTGCAGAAATAATCCAGTTTGAGACCGCTTTAACTGCCCTGGCTCAGTGCTCGGGAATTCTGGGAACTGTAGTTTATTGTGGTACCAGAGCTCTCTGGCAGAAAGACTAAATGTCTTATAAAATTACAGTTCCCAGAATTCCTGAGCATTGAGCCAGGGCAGTTAAGGTGGTCTCAAACTGGATTTTTCTGTAGTGTGTTTTGGACCATTATTGCGTTAAAAGGAAGCATCCTTAGCCACAGTGCATTTAGAACTCAAACTTTTTTTTTAAGTGATCTGAATCACTGTCATAGGGATGTTTCTTCACCTTAGGGTGATCATAAGTTGGAAATGACTTATGTTGTGAAAGCACAACAACAACAACAGCAACTTTAATGATATGCATAGTATGCTCTTCTCCAAACATGGGCTGCTAGTGAGTCATGTATGCATAAATCCTACCTATGGCTGCATAACTTTTTTTTTTTTTTTGCTCATCTCAGAAGTCAAAATCCTGTACTGACTGCTCAACAACCAGATTCATCTCTAAACCTAACTTTTACCTGTTGCAACTCCCTTCCCCCTACCTGACTATGTTCTGGCTGGTGGAGGTGGGTGGCAGCAGAGAAGTGTCCAGCTGTGTCACTATACTTGGATGCACAGTAATGACATTATCCTTCAGAACCTCCAGGGTGTTGGAAAAGGTATTAATGCTTGCATAAAGTAATTAGACAGAGGTGGGAGTCTAGATAACCCCTGCCCTTTATTTCAGTTCTCTGGATCTTTCTATGGCCTATGTACTGAAGCCTTTTGTTTCCTTTTCAAGAAGCTAGTTAGTCTCTTTGTTCTCTTTGTCTGGGAAAGCAGCATCCATGGGTCTCCAACCCCAATAATAGCTGTTAACTTATACCTCTACATGAGAGCCAGCTTTTAGAGCTCTTGTAACCGATCACTTTGTCTGTCTTCTTTCCTTACCTAAGATGGATTTCCTAAGTCAATAAGCATGTTTTCATTATCCTACCATCGTGAGCAATTACTCATTTGTACCACAAGCTCATAATCTATTAGATCTGTTGTACTCTGCTTAATATAGATAGCAAATATTCCTACATGGGAGACTCCCAGGAGATCCTGGATGATGATATCATTGGTGTACATCCATCTATAAGAACATTGTTTGATGTTTCTATGCTGCCCTTTCCACTAGCTAATAAATAGTGTGTGTGTGGAGGGGAGAAGCTAATAGGTAGGTTTTTTTTAATGATGTTAAAAGGCAGATAGGTCATAGTTCCACCTGTGCAGAACTTTACAATACACCTCATGATGTAGCATCTTGGCTATCAAAGTCTTGTAAATCACTATATCCAGGAGTTAATATTCCATTGTCTTACCATTTCCAACCAATTTTGTGTTAGAAATATGAACCAAGCTTATTTGCAATGGGAGTCCAGTACAGGTAGGCACAACACGATGGATTTCTGCAGTCATACAATTCTTGTCCCACTGAAGGGTATTTTGATTTTTAAGAATAT
The DNA here is from genome assembly GCA_020142125.1 of Phrynosoma platyrhinos. Classification (NCBI taxonomy): domain Eukaryota; kingdom Metazoa; phylum Chordata; class Lepidosauria; order Squamata; family Phrynosomatidae; genus Phrynosoma; species Phrynosoma platyrhinos. The sequence goes on along the minus strand of CM034706.1, from coordinate 177,969,584 downwards.
CCACAACTTCCTTTAGCAAGGGGGATTTTGTTCCTCTTTGGTATGCCTGCAATGATACATTTGGCATATTTAAATGAAGATAACTATAATATAGCACACTTTGTGACAGTGGTTGTCTCCCAGGAAGATGACGTCATTGTGCTAATAAATGCCAGTAATACAATTTAGAGTGTACTGCATTCAATCAAAGCTTTAAAGAATTATCAACAGGGAGGACAAAAGAGGGAGTGTACATTTTAATCTGATAGTAATGTCAGAAGAGTCACCTGAAGTATTCCTGAGATCATATCAGCTTTCAGTACCCCAGTCATGATGTCTTGATCAAACATTTTTAGATATCCTCCTCCCAAAAGGATATTGGATGCATGGGATGTTTTCTGGTCAGAGAACTGTTGGTGACAAGAAGCATATTCTTATTGAGATGATATTTTATTATTTGTTAAATAATAAGCAAATTCCACTCTTCAACTACAGTGGTTGTTGCAACATGCAATCAAAAATTGCAAAAATAATGAAACCAAACACACACTATACAATCAAAACCTGAAAAAAATAAACAGAAAAAATAAATGAAACCCATCTAAAAATATAGTGAAAGTAATATTCTTAAAATAATTCTTAATCCAGCATGTGAATTCCCTTTGGATGTTTCACAGTACTGGTAGTTGTATGCAAGTGATAAAGAGAATGGAAAGAAACCAAGCAAACCTCCTGGATCAAAGAGTTTCAAAGTCTAGTTCTGGTCATTAAACAAAAAAGACTTTCTTTTGTGACCCACCCAGCCAGGTTTGATCACTTAGGGCCTTTACAGCCTGCCAGAAATAATGCAGCTTGAGACCACTTTAACTGCCCTGGCTCCGTGCTAGGGAATCATGGGAACTAGTTTATTGTGGCACCAGAGCTCTCTGACAGAAAAGGCTCAATGTCTCAGAAAAAACTTTAATTCCCATGATTCCCTAGCATTGAGCCAGGACAGTTAAAATGGTATCAAGCTGCATTATTTTTGGCAGTCTGTAAATGCCTTTAGGGTTATTAGATCTTAGGGAATGGGCAATCTGATATGAGAGGTATCCCATCTCCAAGCCATTCAGGGTTTTAAATGTCCATAGCATTTGTATGATTGACCCCTATTAGATTTTTGTTTGTTTGTTTGCTAGTCACTTACCTTTGAGAGAAGCCCCTCTGGATCAGTGAATGGATTGGCATCTCTGCCACTTGCAAATGCTTTTTCTAAGACATCATGCATTCTTCCTGATCCAATGCCCACCTTCATTGGAAGGTAAAATAAAATTATTAATATCAGGGATATTGAGTCCATAAAAATTAAATTTAGATTCCATATAAATTAAATCAATAGACTTTTTCATTATTTTAAATTAACCAACTATTTAAAAATTAATTGTGTTTCCCATTCAAGCTTATGCATAGCTGTGTTTACTCAGAAGTAAGCTCAATACTATTTACTGATCCTTACCCCTCCCCCCCAGGTTAGCATGTGCAGGATTGCAGTGTATATTACATATTAAACCCGTTGTAAAGGCTTTTTAAGAATCACGCAGAAGTGAGTTCTACTGGAGTATAGGTTAATTTCATGTTTCATTTAAAAATATCTCTACTCCATTGTTAGCATGAAAGGCCATATGTAACCTATTCATTTAAAAAAAATCAAATTTGGGATTATGGAATGTTTGTAATATCCAAATAAACCTGATTTTGAAATAAATGAATGAATTCCAAGGTCATCCATATTGGTGATGACTTGTGGCTTTCATATTTAGGAAGGTTTCACACATCTCCTTAAAGGAACAATCCAAGATCCTGGAGCTATTTTGAGTATGCTATATTTGATCGTTGCCAAAAGGCTGAGAAGTGTGATGGGACTGGATGATGCACCTTGCATAGCTCATTTTGGCTCAAAGCCAAATTCATTGCTCCACTGACATGGAAATCACTACCTTCCACTGATCAATAGCAAAGAAGTACATTGTGAAAATAAATTCAACTGAGCATCATAATATATAGGTTGACTCTCCCTTATCCAAAATGCTTGGGACCAAAGGTGTTTGGGATTTTTGGGATTTTGGAAGATTTGCAGATATATGATGAGATATCTTGGAGATGAGACCCAAGTCTAATCCATCAATATTTAATATACACCTTATACACTAACTTGAAGATATTTTAATATGTGGTTCAGAGCACAGGTGAATTGTGCAAATGCCCAGTTACCTCCAAAGGAAAAAAGACATTGCCAAGAAAGTTTGCCTTGAATCTGGCCATTACAAAAAATGGTAACATGCTCCCATGTTTATGTATAAAGACAAATTTAGCTCCCATACCAGCCATAAGAGATTCTGCAAAGAAAAACAAAACAAAACAAGCTTGATCAGTTCTTTCTATTGCAGAACACATACTTACTCAGTTCAGTAACTGCTAAATGTTTACAATATCTTATGAAGAAGCCAGAAATTCCATGTATAAATGTAATATGGGGAAAAACCTCAATAATAAAGCCAATCTACTGTGACTCAAATGTTCAGATTCTACAGTTATTCTCCTGGGTGGGTATGGAAACTTAGAAAAACCTGGAAGACTGACACAGCTGAGTAGGCAAGAACAGTTGCATGCAGAATTTCTCTGGCACTTCTAGGTTAGAATTTCTAAGGTAACAGGTTTGGGAATGTTGTGAGCATGAGATCTGTAAATCTACTATGAATTAGAATGACAATACAGAACAGGATGGATTAAATTTTATTTCTGCATTCCCAACTATTGCTGACTGTATAGTGGTTTTATATAGTGCTAGTGACAATATTACAACTCACACTGCCTTTACGTTTAGTCATACAATATGTCACCATCTAAATTTGGAATTAGCTAGTTACAAGTAAACTGTACTTTAGTGAAGTATAGCTTCACTCCTTTGAAAGTTAATGGCAACGTATAAAGTTATTCTTAGAGTTATGGGGCAGGGCAATTAAAAAAGAAAGAAAATTAATTGTCTGTCCCAGAAGCCTCTAGAGGTGGCAGTCAATAGGCTGGAGGGCCTTCCATGCACTGTTTATGTTACCTGGTGAAAAAAAAAACCCTATCATTTTTTTTAAAAGCAGGGGTGGATTTCTGTCCATTTTTGTGAAGGTTTTTTGGGCATCTTTGACAATCCATATGGTCCCTTGAGATTCAGCATAGTGTAGTGGTCTGAGCGTTGGACTGTGATGCTGGAGATCAGGGTCCTGCTTAGCCATGGATGTCCATTAGATAACCTTGGGGAAGTCAATTTCTCAGCCATAAAGAAGGTAAAGGCAACCCCCCCCCTTTGACAAAACTTGAAAAGAAAACTCTAAGATAGCATCAGCATAAATTGGAAATAACTTGAAGGCATACAATAATAACCACATGGCACCTCCAAAGTCCAAAAGCCCCAAGGGCAGAAAATTGGTCTTTAGACCCTGGAGAACTGGGAAAACAAAAAACTACTATATGTAAAAAGTCATGCCTGCGATTACCTTTTTAATATCCCCCCTCCCCCAAGCTGAGATCCACATAATCTCTTATGACATAATGGACATGATAAGAATATTGAAAAAGATTTACCATCCTTGCAGTTGCTTTAGAGAGATTATATGGGTGTCAGATGGTGTGCCAAAATACTTTTAAACAACTTAACATGTCTGATAATATATGTTGTAATGCCAAATCAAATGGTACTAATTGTTCAATATCAGCTAATTATCAAGCAAATGCCTATAAGCAATAGGAAGTATCAGCACTCCCTAAGCAGTTTACAATGCGTAAGCTAATTGCTCCCAACAAGCTGGGTACTCATTTTAGTGACCTTGGAAGGATGCAAGCTTGAATCGAGCCTGAGCCCCTGGCTTGTATTGAACTTACAACCTTATGGTTTGTGAGTGAGTGGCTATAGTACAGGCATTTAACCACTACACCACCAGAGTGAAATGTATGCAGAAAATATTATAGTTTGTGGATAACGTAGGCATAGAATAAACAGTACAGCAACAACACAGATTAAATGTCATCTCCACATTCAAGACAGTATTGTCAGGTAGGGATAACACAATGTATGCTGCCATTATGTTGTGAAGCAATGCATGATGCAACTCAATATCCCTGATAAGCTTCAGTAGAACCAGAATGTTGTATGGTTTTAGGTTGGACTATGACTCTGGAAAGCAGGGCTCATATCTCTGCTCAGCCATGGAAACCCACTAGTTGATCTTGAGTGGTACCTAAGGAATATGCTCTCTTAGCCTCAAAGGAAGGTAAAGGCACACCTCCTTTGAACAAATTATGCCAAGAATACTCCTCTGAACAAACCTTGTCAAGAATTCACCTTAGGGTTGTCATATATCCAAAACAAATTGAAGGCACATAGCTGGGGTTTTATAGTGTTTTAAACATTTTTTTTATCTTTTTAAACAATATTTTATTATTTTAACATGCATTTTTTTAAATATTGTAGTAATTTAATTCTATTTTAATGTACTATTTTTGTGTGATTTTAATTGTACTTTTAAAAATATTGTAAGCCACCATGGGTCCTAGTTTTGGGGAAAGGGCAGGATATAAATAAATATAAATAACAACAACAACAATATCAGCAAGACATTTATTATTGCTATTCTCTTTATAACATAATAAAATGAGGTTAGAGGGATGGAGCTGGATGCAGCATTAGTTGTCTGCCTTGCCTCCTAGCCAAACAATTTTCATATTATTATATAATTATTACATAGCTGTATTATATAATTATAATATAATTGTTCATATTATTATGTCATATTTTATGGTTCAAGTATTGCTGTATAGTACCATGGGAGGGTTTATTCTAAAAGGTGTTTTATAAATCTTTAAAAAATAATTTTAAAATAGGCATTTGGCAGACCTATAGCTATCATAATGTCTTGTTCTGTCATATGTTTTGAAGGGAGGCCAACTTGCTATAGCATGGGATGCCAGGCATGTTTACAGTGTAGTGACAACACTATATCCATACATCTACACTGGATATCTGCATCCAAATAAGCTTTTCATCCACTTTTAGATCTATCCTTGTGTGTATCACATTCTAAGCTGCTGAACAAACATAGCCATCCCATGTGCTCCCAAAGCAGGCAATTGATCAGTGACTCTAATCATCACTCTGTTTTTTTCCAGCTGCTTAAAACTCTCAGAAAGCCTGCTAACTCAAGACTTGACATACAGGATATGTGAAAATTATCTTTATAATTTCAATTGCATATAGAATTGAAATTGTAAAAATGATTTTCGGACACCCTTGCATTGGCCGCACTCAGCAGATTAAGCCATATTTCCTTCTCCTCACTGTTATTTCACACTGTTACTTTTATATAAATAACAAAATGACCAGACAGCGCACCATATGTGAGCAATATCCACTGCAGTACTTTCGTGGTCTGTAGAGTGGTCTGTAGAGGGGCTGGCATAAAGAATAGCCTGTCTTTGAGGACATTTCCTTCAGAAAAACTATTTTCCTAATGGGGAAGAAAACTACCATTATTGGTACATGAGATCAATAATATTAGGTCATTCTACAGACAGAAACAGGTATTTTCCTCTGGGTTTATGGCCATTCATTTCCCCCCTCCATGGGTTCATATCAAGGCACCCCTCAATATTTTTGTTGTTATTTCCAATAGTGGTAGGCTGGTGTTGTTTTTTTTTTAAAGGACACAAAAATTCTCTCATAGGACTAAGAATTGTGAATGTCTTTTCCTGTAGTTTTGGGTTTTGTTGAATATATTTCAATTTCTATGGACACGGGGTACTTCTGTCCCCTGAAATATACTGTAATTTACAAGTGGTCAGAAAATACCCATTAGTTACCTAATGTAATTTTTTAAAAAAAGAATTAACATAAACAGCATTATGGCTCCTTAAGACTTAACAACTACTTAAAACTATTGTAGAACAATTTAGGTTGATCTTTATGATTTAAAAAGGTTGGAGCAGACAGGTGGGAAAGAGCGGCCTGAGTCCTCTTCAGCCACAAGTGGGGTGGGACTACTTCGACAGCACGGTCTGCTCCCAAAGTGGGCTCCCAACCCACACTACGAGGAGCAGGATTATCCTGGCTTCTTTTCACTGTGGTCCAAAGGACAGGAGCATGGATTGAACACCATACCTCCAAAGTGGCTAGAAACTGCTTCATTTGGCCCATGTGTTCCAGGCCTAAGAAATCTTTTTCATTAGCTTTTCAGAAACTTGACATGAAATATACTAATGAGTTTTCTATCTATCTATCTGTGTGTGTGTGTGTGTGTGTGTGTGTGTGTGTGTGTGAGTGAGAGAGAGAGAGAGAGAGTGATATAGAGTTTGTTTTTTCAGGGACACTGTCCTGGACTACGGCCAGCACCAATCCAAACAATGCTGATAAGGATGGTTAAACAAGGAAGGAGCTAAAAGGCAGGTTACAGACCTTTCTATTAGTTCCCCAAGAAGCACACCAGTACCAAAGCCAGGGTCAGGATTCAATCCAGTTCAATCCAAGGTTAGGGCAGCCAGAAGGTAACAAGCGTTCAGTCCGTTCTGAATTCAAAGGGTCATGACACACAAGAGTTCCAAAGAGCAAGGAGCCAGTGCTGACAGTATCCCACAAGGGAGCTGCAATAAGCTCTGGCACTGAGTGGTCCTCTCCCAGGTGATTAAGTAGGAGATTCCCTCCTCCGTGCCAGCTGAGGCTTGTTAGTCAATTGCCTCTCTGCAAGCCTCCTTGACCGATGCACGTAAGCACTCTCTGCCCTGCGTTGTTTGAAGGAAAGCACTTCCACGCTTGTTTCTTCCTGCTTCTTACCACTAGGCTGCTGTGCCTCCCTAGGGCTCCTACTAGTGCTAGGACTTGGCTGCTCTTCCTCCTCTGGGGCTGGGAGGACAGGGCTGGGATCTAGCAGGGAAGGATTAGGACCTGGTAGAGCCTCCCCTTCCTCCTGCACTGGAGTAGGCTCTTCCTCCTCCTCCTCCTCCAAATCCAGCTCCTGACTGACCATGACAGACATACAGCAAAAACTCTAGGATTTTTATGGCTTTTAAAGAAAGGAAGAACTTTTGAAACTATTGGAAAGCTTAGCTTGTTGAAAATATTGCCAAGTATTATACAGTCAGCCCTTTGTATCCACGGATTTTTTTATCCATGGATCCAAGCATCCATGGTTTGAACATATTTTAAAATAATATAAATCCCCAAAAGCAAACCTTGATTTTGCCATGTAATATAATGCCACAATTTTACTATGCCATTGTGTTTAATGGGATTTGAGCATCCATGGATTTTGGCATTCACGGGAGGTCCTGGAACCAACCCCCAGTGAATAACAAGAGTCTCCTACTATATCTGGCTTTTAACCATTATTCATAATGTTAATTGGCTTGTGCTATATCCATATTTTTTTCCTTAACAAATGGTATGTATCTTTGGTTTTATACTATGAAGAAAGGAAGAACAACTATTACATATGTCATCTGTCAGAAAGCAAGCAAGTGCATTTTAGCCAGAGAAGTGTATGCATTTCTCTACAATGCTTTATGATTAAATGTGCTAATTATCAAAGATTCACAGAAATAAAACAGAAATCTGGGCAGTGATATTTCATGTATGACTACTTTGAATTAAGTTCTTTTGATCTGAATAATATTTATTCTCGGCTATATGTATAGGACTGCAGCATAAATGCAATTTATCCTTGTTAATTGAAAATGTTTTGATATACATGATCCTTACAGGGCTTGGAAGACATGGGGAGTTGATGTGATTCAGGTTTATCATTCCCACTTGCTGAACACACTTCTTTTCAAAAGAATTGCCAAAGAACTAGTGTTAGGAAAGAATGATTCTTTTCTGTTTGCCTTGCTTCATCACAATTGAAACTGAGTGCAGTCAGTTCGAAATCGGTTTCAAGCAGGAATGATAGCCATATAATACTATCAGCTATTTGTTTTAAATCATAGGGCCTTTACAGACCGCCAGAAATAGTGCAAATTAAGGCCACTTTAACTATCCTGGCTCAGTGCTAGAGAATCATGGGAATTGTATTTTTTAATGGGACATTGAGCCTTCTCTGCCAGAGAGCTCTGGTGCCACAATAAACTACAGTTCCCATTATTCCTTAGCACTGAGTCAGGGAAGTTAAAATAGACTCAATTTGCACTATTTCTGGCAGTCTGCAAAGACCCATAGTGGGAACAAGGCCTAAGATACCTCAGGTGCCAGTTAACACAGAGAATCTGTTTTAGCACTTCATTACACCTCATCCTGAGGTGGAGATCAATAGACTTCTTAAATAATGGGACCCTGTGATGCTAGTTGTTAAATTATAGGTGGCAAGATGTACCATGTCTTGTTAGGTCTTGAAGCAAATAGCTTTTATTCTTAACAGATGAAATTCCATTTATTTTTAAGGCACTGTAGGACTGGAAATAGCAAAAAGGTAATGTAAAGGTATTCCCCATTGACAGGGTTGTCAAGTCATGTCCAACCATAGGGGACAGTTCTCATCTCCATTACTAAACCAAAGAGCCAGCATGATTGCACAGAATGCTGTTTACCTTTCCACCAAAGTAGAACCTATTTATCTACTTGCATTTGAATGCTTTCGAACTGCTAGGTTGGCAGAAGCTGGGACTAGTGACAAGAGCTCACCCTGTCATGCAGCACCCAGGCCTTGAACTGCCAACCTGCAATGGCTCAAGTGGTTAAGATGCTGACTCTGTTGATTGCAAGATCAACAGATTAGCAGGAAATAATAAACAATGGCTGAAAAAAAAAACCTTGTCTCTTACCTTTGAATACAGCCAACAAGAACACCCTGCTGAATCGAAAACCTGCTGATTGTTGGATTTTTGTGCTGAGAACTTTGAGAGCCACTCTACTGGCAGAAGCCCTGAAAAAAAAATGCATGCAGGAGCATTCAAGTTAAGTGTTGCTGCTTATTGTATAGTATTCATTTCAAAGCAAATCAACATTCTTATAAGACTTACATCACTTGTAAATCAGGATTTGTGGATGTGGCCATTGCTCTCAGGTGAGTGTAGACAAAATTTTCCACCTGCATGCTGGGTTCATTTAGCATAGCATTAGCCAAAATCATCAACACAGGAAGGGTTGGTTTGGTTTCAAGCAGAACCATGGCAGCAAACACTCGGGCTACAGCATCAATCTTGTAGTTTAGGATTACTTGAAAGGCAAGTCCTTGGACCTGTGTAAAGCAGATAGGAACGATGAATTTTCTTATCTTATTTTTCTCCTTGCTAAAATTATATAAGAGGTTTTTGGCTGATGATGATTCAGAAAGCATAAATCCAATTCTTAGTCCCAACTATAGTAGGGCCTTTGAATCAATGGGTTGACTTAAAGGTAAAGGTAAAATTTTCCCTTTTGATGTGATTTTCAAATTGTGTCCGATTGTAGAGGGCCAGTGCTCATCTCCATTACTAAGCTGAGGGAGCCAGTGCTATCAAAGATGACTCCATGGTCATGTAGCCAGCATGACTGATGGAATGCTGTTACCTTCCCACTGAAGTGGTACCTATTAATCTACTTGCATTTTTACATTCTTTTGAACTGCTGGGTTGGCAGAAGATGGGACTAGTGATGGGAGCTCACTCAGACCTGTGGTGCTTGGGTCTCCAATTGCTGATCTGATGACCTTGCAGTCATCAGAGTTGGTATCTTAACCACTAAGCCAACAAGTCCCTAGTAAGTGTTGACTTACCAGAACTTATGAAGTTCCCATTGATTCAAAGGGCTCTTTCCATCTTTGACTGACAACACCCAACCTCAGTTTCCAAGCCATATAATGAATTGTTCCATCAAATAGTGAAAGAGACAATGTTAAAAAGAGCTATCTAGGCAAATGTATTCTATCTCTCTGCCTTTTTATTTTTTTTGCAAATAAAGACAACTTTGGATTCTTAAAAGGGAATAGCCAGAAAAAGATATATGAGGAGTTTCTTTCCTCCTCTCTCCCCCTCTCCTTCCCACCCCCTTCTTTCATACACAACACATATCCATAACACCATATTATACAGCTCCTCACTGTAAGATATATGTGAATTTAATTACAGAAATCTCTCATGAATCATCACATACAAACTGTGAAAAGGGGTATATGAGAGGACCTTGTGTTTTTTCCTGTTAGATGCTCATGATGCTGTCCATGCTAGAGATTTGTGAGCTTGTCAATTTAAGTTCTGTTCCATTTCTTGATTTTCTAGCTTTGAGCTCAGTTCAGACCAAATCAAATTACATTTTTCCTTTTGGAAAAATAGTCAATTTGAAAATTTTATGCTCATTTTCATGCATACGTCTCCCAATGTATACATGATTGTATATAGTCTACCTAATGTATACATGTTGTGCACTTCCTTTTTAAAATCTCACTTTTCCAACTTTTTACCAATACCTCTATACTGTGGGCAATTTTTTTCTAAGGTAGTTGTTTTTGTAGGCTCATTTTCTTAATCTGTAAAATTTTTTTTTGCAAGCAGTTTATCCTAGCATAATCTTTCTCACTATCTCCACTATCTCTACTAATAACCCAATTTTCATGTGCATTTTCCTCAGAAGTGTGTATTTTTGTATTCACTTTTGACTGGAGAACTTTATTGGAAAATTTGGTAAAGTGGGAATTTCAAAGCACAATTTCAGTTCTCTTATTTTGATTCAGGAAGTGCAAAGTGAATTCATGTTAAGTTTTGAGTAGCAAAATTCTCCCCTTATCCTAACATTTTCAAAGTAGAAAACTACTTCGCCATGATATTTTGTGTTAGATCAGGTATAACTATAAATATGTATAATGATGTTCTTTAAACAGCCCAGGTTACATATTCTTACCCGTACAGGATCCTTCTTGCCAAGATTTCTCAGAGCCATTAATGCATTACACTGAGTTCTGAGGTCATAAGAAGAAGCAGAATTTGGCATGAACTTCATGATCGGCTTCAAAATTGCTTGATGACCCACATTTCCATAGGTCTTAATAGCTAGATTTATTCCTTCTATATCAGATGATTGTGCTGCTTTTGTTGCAAAATCAGCCAGAGGCTATTAAAAAAAATGGATTAAATGTTGAGCGAGCCCTGGAAACAGTATGGTTGAAATCCACAAAGATTAACACATAATAAGGGCTGGTATGGGAAAAACACCATGCACAGAAAAACCATAACTAGTGGTATAGACATGAGACATGATCTTGAATTAGTGTATATGAATGCATACATTGTAGCAGAACTGCTTTCTCATTCATTCCAGATGAATTTCTAGGCTTTGTTAGTTAAAAATCCATAATTACAAATTGTTAAGCTAGTTAATATGATGTAGTTAATATGACGTAACCTTAAAAATACTCTTTTGTGTATTCTTTTGATGGAAAGGTGACTCTTTTGATGGAATATTAAATGAAAGAATGCGAATCAAATATCAAATGGAATTTCATACAATAAATTTATTTCTGCAATTTGGCAAAAATTATATGCTGGTTAGCTCCCTGAGCTGCATCTTATCACATTGAATAAGTGAGCCAATAATATCCATTTAGCAATATCACTTTATTAGGGATATTTTATTGAATGAAAATATTTTCATAGGATCATAGAGCTGGAAGGAACCACAAATACCATGTGGTCCAACCCGCATCCTGATTTTACACTATGTGATGTGTTAATACCTCTTGTTTAGGAAGCATAAGATGGCATCAGATGGCTGGCTGGTCACCAACCCCCTTGGTGCCACTCTCTCTCCTTTGAAACAAGCAAATGTGAATATATTCTTAAGGAAATACCTCATAAGGAAACATAAGATAAATTATCTTTAGAAATGTTAAAAGGCACATCTAGCAAAGATTTAGCACCTATTTCCACCTTGTTTTGAATGTCAGTGTGACTAGCAATAGCATCTTATATCTCATATAATTTGAGGAATATATCTAAAATATGAATGATAATTTATTATAGAATTCAAAGATATAGCTGTGTAGAATCAGTATGTAGAAAGATCTTGTTGCACCTTTGAGACTAACTGAAAGAAAGAAATTGGCAGCATGAGCTTTCGTAGACTTCCGTTTACTTCCTCAGATGCATTGGAGGTGCAGACAGTCATGGTGAATTCCTATGTATTCTTGAGAAATGCCTCCTTACTAGGAAATACTGAAGAAATTTATATCATATATGACAGCACAGGAAAATTAATGGACATATTGGTGCTATGTTCCTTTTGGCGATGATGAAGAATCTTAAGATAAAAGATGTTCTAAGAATATAGTGTAAAGAGTACTTGGAAGAAATAGAATATAGTTGCTTAAGTAAATGCACAATATGCTGATATCTTGAGAAATTCTCAGAGAAATCAGGTCCATGCTATCCAGGCACACTATCGGCCTGTCCAGGCCCTGTGATCGTCAGGAGTGGCTCTTCCCTTGGTCCCATTACTGTCACAAGTGTCATTGATGGGGGCACAAAACAGAGCCTTTTCAGTGGCTGCCCCTGGGATTTGGGACTCCATTCCCAAGGAAGACAGAATAGCCTTCTCACTGTTGTCCTCCTATCAGCAGACAAAGACCTTCTTAGCTTAAAGGCCTTTTGAGGCTTTTAAAACAAAGTTTTTAAAGATTGGGCTGAGGGTGCTTTATTGTCTTAATTGGAGCTGTTTTTTATTGTCTAGTTGCATTTTGTTTTTTAGTGTAGTGTTGAATCATTTTAATATTGTGACTGGTTTAATTTCATTTTAATGTTCATTTTTTCTATGTTTTTTTAGCTGTATTGTTCTTTTTAAAACTGTGTGACTCTTGAGTTTGAATTCCTGCTCAGCCATGGAAACCCACTGGGTGACCTTAGGAAAGTAGCACTGAACCTCAGAGGAAGGCAAAGGCAAACCCTTTCTGAACAAATCTTGCTAAGAAAAACCCCTTAATAGGTTTGCTTTAGGGTCACAAGTCATAAAGGAAATGAGGACAAATAACAACAAAGCCACCTTAAGACCCAAGTTGGGATGAGGATGATAATAAATAAATAAATAAATAAATAAATAAATAAACTAACATATTTTTTCTCTTACATGATTATTTCAGTGGACTTATACCTTAAGATATTTATCAGGGCACACCGAGGAGGCAGAACAGTATCTGTTAAGTAGTGATCCATAGCCAAGGGTGATAAGTCTGCGATAGGCACTATCAGGGTCTTTAAGAACTTCTATCACAATGATCTGTGGAAAGAAAACTCAGTTATTGCTGCAATTAATCATCAAAAGCGAGAAATAAATGTGAAGCAAATGGTTTGCACAGGCTTAACATATGTCTCAATAAACTCAGATGCAAATGCATTACAGACAGGACTCAAGGATTTAAGGAGAGAAAATAATCCTATGCACATCAGTTATACTGTTTAGCATCTAAAAAGAGATGTGGAGCTTCTAAAGTATGAAATAGCAGGGTTAGAAGGGAGGGATCTGAAGACTTCAAGGATCTCTGTTGGGAGGGTTTTGGGACATAATTTTCCTACTCCTGCTCAGAGTTGACGGTTATATTTTAAAACTCTTTGACTTAGGTTAACATCACCCTACATCGTTATAGCACTATTATTTCATATTAACTGGTATGCCAGCCTACTTTGGAATTCTAGGATTTGTAGTTTAGAGAGGTGTAAGAGCTACCTGGTTGAGAATTATAAATTTCTGTACCTAAACTGCAAATCCCAGGATTCCACAGGAGGCAGCCATAGCAGTTAAAGTGGAATAATAGCACTATAACAGTGTAGCATGATATTGTCTTATATCTGCTGTCAGTTTCTGAAGACCTGCTAGATTGTTCTATGTATGTTCAGCTTACAAAAAGATAAAAAAAAGACAGTTAAAAATACAATGCACTTTACCATAGCTTCTTCTACTACTTCTTGAGAGACATTGCAGAAATGGAAGAACATGAGCAGAGTTTGTGAAATTTCAAAGCTGGTCAGTTCTCCTTGTTCCATTTTATGCCTTATGAATCTGATTGCAACTGGATTGCCAACAGCAGGAATTAAATCCAAGATAACCCGCCTGTAGGAAAAGAAGCAGCATTCATGCCCAAACTCTGATAACTTTAGTTTTTATCATTCATCTATGCTTCTCAAATAGGAAAAATGCATCTTATATTATCTTACCTATATGCTGGCTGGCTAGAGTATCGTTTAAAGAATAAGTCAAAATAATCTGTCTCATCTGCTGTGCGCAGAAGTTGTACAAGCTGCAGAAATTTTATTGTACCATCAGCTGGAAACTTTTCATTTGGGTGGCCTGCCAAGTACTGCAATATTTCCTCAATCTGTTTTTTTTTTAAAGAATAAGAAAAAAGAATAAGAAACTTGTCAAATATTCATTCAGGTCTTGGGCAAAAAAAATATTGGCATGGTATGCAAATCTGAATCTCTGCTACACCCTACCTCTCTTTCTCGGTTCTTGATTTTCAGTAATTGGACAGGAAGTGGAGGAAGTTCACCTTTAAAATGATATAGAAGTGACCCATATCTTTTCAAGTCAGAAGGCACTCTGGGCAAGCGTTCCTGGGAACCAATGAACATCATTTTCTGGCTACAGAAGAAAAGCCAGAAAAAAATTTAGAGCAAGGAAAGTAGATGGTTATATTATGGATATTTCTTTCTTCAGATTTTGCAGCAATACACTATCTATTGGGGCTACTGGCCACTTCTAGAGGGGGGATTCTTTTTTTTTTTTAAAGTAAACTAGTATATTTACCATGCCAACTTACATTGCTTGTCCTTTATTTGTCCTACGTCTGATCTTTTTATCCACCCTCAAGTTGATCTTGACCTATAGTGACACTGTAGATGAGACATCTCAAAAATTCCCTGTCCTTCACTGCTCTGCTCAGTTCTTGCAAATTCATACCTGTGACTTCTCTTATAGCATATATCTAGCATACTGCCTTTCTCTCTTTCTGTTTACCTCCACCTTTCCTAGCATTATTGTTTTCTCCAATGAGTTGTGCCTTCTCATGATGTGGCCAAAGTATGACAGCCTTAGTCAAAAAGCCCTGGTGGCACAGTTGTTAAATGCCTGTACTGCAGCCACAAGGTTGTGAGTTCAATCCCAGGTAGGGCTCCAAGGTCCACTCAGCCTTGCATTTTTTCGTAGGTCGCTAAAATGAGTACCCAGCTTACTGAGCAGAATTAGCTTACACATTGTAAACTGCTTAGGGAGGGCTTACTTCCTCGATAAATGGTAATGCTGTTGCTGTTAGTCTAGTCATCTTGGCTTCCAGAGAGATTTGTGGTTTGATCTGTTCTACCACCCATTTGTTTGATTTCATGGCTGTCCATGGGACCCCCAGCAATCTTCTCCAGCACCACATTTCAAATGAATTGATTTTCTTCCTATCCACCTTCTTAACTGTTCAGCTCTCACATCCATACATGGTAATAGGGAAATACAATGGCTTGTATAATTCTAACTTTCATGTTTAGTTGTGTCTCTTTACATTTTAGGGTCTTTTCTAGTTCTTTCACAGATGCTCTTCCCAATCTTAGGGCCTAAGCAGACTGCCAGAAATAGTGCACATTAAATTAAGGCACTGCCCTGGCTCAGTGCTAGGGAACCATGGGAACTGTAATTTATTGTAGCACCAGAGCTCTCTGACAGAGAAGGCTCAATGTCCTAGAAAAAAATACAATTCCCATGACTCTCTAGCACTGAGCCAGGGCAGTGCCTCAATTTAATGTGCACTATTTCTGGCAGTCTGCTTAGGCCTTTAGTCTTCTTATGCTTTCTTGACTGTAGTCCTTGCTTTGATCAATCCCAGGTATGAGAACTCTTTTACTATTTCTATTTCCTCATTGTCTGGGTTAAATTTGTGTAGATTATCCATGGTCATTATCTTTATTTTCTTTATGTTCAACAATAAGCTTGCCTTTGGTTTCTGCTAGTAGTATTGTGCTATCTGTATATCTTTTACACTGTTGATATTTCTTCCTCCTATTTTCACTCCTTCTCCTTTTGTGTTCAAGCCTGTTTTTTGTATAATGTGTTCTGCATATAAGTTGAACAGATAGGATGAAAGGATAAAGCCTTGCTTGATCCCTTTGCCACTTTGTTCTGTTCTGACAGTAGCCTCTTGTCCTGAGTACAGATTTCTCATCAGGACTATCAGATGTGTTGGGACTCCCATGTCTTTAAGGGCATTCCATAGCCTTTCATGATCTAGGCAATCAAAGGCTTTGCTATAATCTATAAAGCACATGCTGATTTTCTTTTGGTATTTCTTGGTGTGCTTCTTTAGCCACCATATGTTTTCAATGTGGTCCGTAGTGCCTCTTCCTTTCATGAACCCTACTTGAACCTCTGAGATTTCTCCTTCCATGTATGGTTGGAGTCTATGGGCCTTTACAGACTGCCAAAAATAATGCAATTTGTGACCACTAACTGCCCTGGCTCAATGCTAGGGAATCATGGGAACTGTAGTTTATTGTGGCACTGAAGTCTCTGGCAGAGAAGGCTCAATGTCTCAGAAAAAAACTACAATTCCCATGATTCCCTAGCATTGAGCCAGGGCAGTTAAAGTGGTCGCAAGCTGCATTATTCTGGCAGTCTGTAAAGGCCCTATGTTGCAGAATTTTGAGCATAATTTTGCTTGAATGAGAGATTAGAGCTATGGTCCTATTATTGCTGAAGCCTTTTGTGTCTCCTTTTTGTGTGGATGGAAATACTATACAGTTGGCCCTCTATTTTTGTGGGGGATCCATTCTGAATCCTTCCACAAAAATGGAGACTCACCAATATTCAAGCCCCATAGGCTTGAATGGGGTGCGCACCCTTGATTTTAATGGAGGTCGCCCCTCTGTCAATATGCAAAACCATAGACCTCAAGTCTGTGAGAACAGAGGGGCAACTGTATTTGTATATCTGCTTAGGTTCTTATTGCGCTATTGAGAGAATTCACTGTGTCTGTTTTTGCAATCCCAGTGAATAAAGTGTTACATTAAAGACACTTGACAAACAGTTATACACTATTCAAGAAGGCACAATTGGATGGATGAAATCCTGTTGTCCCCTTGAACTGATTGTTGAATGGTACATTAACATATAGGTAAATCTAGTTGATTCAGTCACAGTACTTCACTTGAAAATAATAATAAGATTTATGGAACTCTGCTTATACAAATAAATTGCACACAGTTGTTGGACAATGGCCACAAAGTACAATCACATATATATATTATTGGCAGAATTCTATCCGAATGCTTGAATTATATCAGTTAGTCCTAACTAGAGTAACCCTATTAAATAAATGAGATTTATCAATGTGTGATTCACAATTGATTCAATGGCTCTTCTCTAGTTGGAAATGACCAACAGATTTCAGGACTATATATAGAATCCACATTTCACTTTTATAATATCTGTACAAAGTTATAAATGTGTTATTTGCTTCCTGGTTCATAGATGAATTTGTACAAGCTATTACTTATGCTCAAATTATACATGATCCACCTAAACAGCACTTTTATGTATGGAAAGGAACTAAATATGGTACAACTCATTGGCATGGGTCCCTATTCTACTTATAGAGCACATGCTATATCATGACCATTGTGGATATTTTCTTAGTATACAAAAGTGTCCAGGAGAAGCTCTCTTGTTAAAACACATAACTAATGTCACATGTATTTCAGCCCCACAAGATCTATTAATTATTGTTTCCCTTATCGGAGCATTTCCATGTTTCAATTTATTTTACTCAAGCATAATTTTCATATCAAATTATATTTGTGTTGGCTTTAAAAGTATATTTTCAATAATATTCATTTAATTGGCAAAAAAAGTTTGAGTTTTTCTGCACCTGTTTCTGATTTATAGCAATCCATGATAATCTGTAATAAACAGGACATGTATAAGTTGCAAGTTGGTCTCAGGGCATTTAACTAGGATGCTCAGTTTTTTACACTACATCACTTATACAGTGCTATGGTACCTGGCCTCCATTAGGGCATTTCCTCCATTTAACTCATGGAATGGTGAGAACTGTCGTATTTCCAGGCTATTCACTTCCAGAAGCAGCCTCTCATGCTCTCTCATCTGTGTATCCTTGAATTTGTAGTTATATGTAGCTGAGGCTTGAAAATTCTTGTTTTTCTTTACAAAAAAGGTAGTAGCAAGGTATTTTATTACTATGTTAATTATAATAATTAATTATAATGATAAGAAATCCAGAAATAAGCACTCAATGATAAGAAATCCAGAAATAAGCACTCATACATTATAATTGGATACAACAATTTTATTAGTACTCTTCATCATAGGATTTGGCAGACCACAGGTTCAGTTCTGGCCCTTCTGAGGCTTTCTGGTTCCCAAATAACAAACCATTCTACTCTGTTTATAACTCTTATTTTAATTTGGCAATGGACTAGGAAGCACAAGAGAGAGAGAGAACATGGGAAAATGCCATTGGTCGATCTACCTCCATATCATCTGCCCAAATGTCAGTGGCAGTTTGGTTTTAGACAGGAGTTTTTCTCAGTCCTACCAGAGAATTTAAGATATTCACAATGGAACACTGTAAGTTTATCTAACTCCACATATCTAATTGTCACATATATGGAAAGATACACTACATGGCAACCTATGTGGAAAACCTATATGAAGGCTCCAGTTTTTACCACATGATTGTCATCTTCCTGTTCCCATTTATTTTTGAATGTATAATCTTAACATTGCCTGCGTGGTATGGTGAGTACCATAAATTAATTGCCAGGAGAGCTAGCATGGTGTAGTTGTTTGAGTGCTGGATTATGACTCTGGCTCAGCCATACACTGGTAATACACTGAGTGATCTTGGACAAGTCACACTCTCAGCCTCAGAGAAAGGTAAAGGCAAACCCCCTCTGAATAAATCTTACCAAGAAAACCCATGATAAGTTTGCCTTAAAGTCACCATAAGTTGGAAATGACTTGAAGGCACATAGCAACATATGAGAAAGTATTCATGTAATTATATGCAAACAAATCATAATAGATCTGCTTGCATATATGAATTATACCTTAGATTATACACATTCACTGGACCTACCTCTTTACAGAACTTGCATGGAGTAGCATATGCAGCACCAATAACTTTTAAAACCATGTCATCACAATCATTTAAGTCCTTTGACTTGGTCACTAAGATCTCATTATTTTTCTCTGCACTTCTCAGGAGGTATGTTGTGTTGCATTTACCTTCAATGCCATTCTGAATAAACAAATAAAAATAGATAGTCAGTCAGTCTAGATAGTCTTCTTTGAAACATATTCATCCACTTGTGGAATTGCCTAAAATAACCCTACTGTAATACGTGCCTTTAATCACTGTCATGTTTTTACTCTTTTTCTTTCACACATTTCTTGTCATAGATTCGAACATGGGCTACTACTGAAAGATCACTTGAAAACCCCTACAGACTTCAGTCAAGTCATGGCTTGCCCTACTGGGAAGTTCCTGATTCAGTTCCAATTAGGACTTATTGTATATGAAACATAATTTGAAAATTTTAATAAAAAATGTGGTGCAACAATTTGATCAGTCAGAATTAAACCTCAAAAGGAAAAGATTTCAGAGTCAAGGCTCATAACTCTGCCCCTAAAAATCCCATTATACCTAATCTATAACTCATACATCCCTCTGTTAGAATTGTAGATGCACAGATGTGCCATAAAAGTGGTAATAATTAAGCACTGCTGAAGAGCTAAGGTACCTTCACTTTCTTTCTCACATTAGCAGGTTTCGCTCAGATCTATAACATTAAAACACAATTTTGTATTCATCAGAAGTACAATTTTAGTGTATACTTAGAGAGTTTCTACTAAGTTTAAATCCTGTCTTTTTCCCTTTAAGGTGTTTCAAGTCTAGAGTCTTCCATATGCCTTATGCTGCCCATTAGTTAATGAGCTGGTATGAAGCACTCCATAACCTGTCAGTACTGAATCCGACTTAATGAGGGTTCATAATGAAGAAGGGGGAGGAGAGTTTGCATTGGAAGGACGCTTTACTACTTTCATCATACTTTGAATTCAAACAGCTCTAGCTGTGCAAGTTGTACTGCCTTGGGCCCTCCAAGGCTTTCTCACTTCTGGAAGTTAGCTGCTAATGGGTCCATTGTCACATGCAAGAATGTCACATATGCCACAGGATAAGCCCCAACAAATTTAACAAAAGCCTTTATGCTTCTCCCTCTCTCTGAGATGCTGCTAGCTTGGCACACTCCTGGTCAAGGAGCATTCTTCCCTTGATGCCTGGGTGATTCATCTCAATTTTGGAAACAGCAGGGCTGCTCAGTTCACTTTCTCCCTTCCACAACCACAGCGCCAGCCACTGAAACACTGAAGAAGTGGATTCATTGGCCATGTTCTCCCCAAAGAGCATCTCATTGGTTCAGTTCCCTGACACTCTTGCTCTGGGATAAATCTTTCACTGTACAATGGCACACAGTTTAAAAACTTTGGTAAATTGTTTCTGTTTTAGTCCACAGTGCATGGTGTTGATGCTATTGGAGAAAAGATGCCATGTCTTTGCACTTGCTTGGACAGTCCCTGAACTGATAGGTCCCTGGAATTATGCTCTGAGGTCCAGTGATAATGGTCCGCTTTTGCTTGCTTTGTTTGCCAACTGATATAAAATGATAATAGAGTGGATAATGTTAGCCAATATAGAGTGCAATCAAAGCTGCATGCTGAGTCTTCCTTGGGACTGGTATGCCCTCATTTAAGTCTTTAATGGAAAGGGATATCAAATTGTTTCATTTGTCTCATTTTGTGTGCTTGGTAGGATCCAGCTTTAGATGTCATATTATTTTCTCTGATGTCTTCTTAAGGCTACTGGGAATGTGAACAAATTAGCTTGGATATAAAACTAGGCATAATGTGATACAGGTATGGAATATTGGTCATTGCTTCCAAGAGAGTTTCCCAAATTAAATATTTGTACCTTAAAATATTTATTTTTCTAAATTAAACTGAGACTGCTCTGAATTTACAGTGGGCCTGCTGCATTGGTAGGCTAGCCATCCATGGACTCGAGTGTCTGTGGATCCCCCTGCCACAGACATCCCTTTCCATAGTCAATGGTGGTGTGTGCACGTGGCTGCATGCATGTCACCACCTACTGAATGTAATGGGCTTGAGCATGAGTACTTTTTCTAATATGAGGTAGAAGGGGTAGAACTGAACCCCCATGGATGGGAATGGTACTCTGTACCCAAAATAATTTCAAATGATCAACACTTGCATCAAAATTGGCATAATTAATATAAATATATGGCTGTGAACATGGAACTAATTTTAGTCTGTCATAAGGATTTCAATATGAGAACCATAATAAAGTTCAACACAGTATAGTTCAGATGTGACTTTAGTCTAATCTACACTGCAAAATTAATGCAGTTTGACACTGATTTAACTGCCATGGCTCAATGCTATGGAATCCTGGAATGTGTAGCTTGTTGTGGCACAAGAGCATTCTGACAGAGAAGGCTAACTATGGAGACTATTATAGCTCTATACTCTTAAAATGAGGCTACATTGTTTTAACTGCTCTGGCTGCCTCCTGTTGCATTCTGGAACTCGTAGTTTGGAAGGGGCATTTAGAATATTCAGCCAGAGACCCTTTAAGCCTCACTGAACTATGAACCCCAAAATGCAACAGGAGCCAGTCAAAGCAGTTGGACCTAGCCCTGTCTTAAGAATGTGGTGCAATAAGCTCGTATTCACCAACTACAAATCCAAGAATTCCATAGTATTGAACCATGGTAGTTAAAGCAGTGTCAAACTGCAGATTAGATTTGTTTCAGGTTTACCTCACAGTTTAGTTTTAATGTAGCAAGAAATATTTTGTAGGAAATTACATGTTTAAAAATGGATTCAGTATATTTTTCATTGTTAATGTAGCTCTAACACTGAGCTGTTCCAAGTGTACAAATGCAGAAATAATGTACTATGGACCTTATCCCACGCTGCTCTCAAAAGTGGCAAGAAAGCGATATAAGCATCATTGCAGTACTATAGCGCTAGTATAAATATGGCGCTAGCGCTATAATAGCGCTATGGATAAGCTAGCGCTATTGCAATGCCCGCTGAAACTGACATTCAAAAGAACCCGAATGATGCTGCATTCTGAGCGGTTTCTTGTTGGATTCTGAGCGACGTCGTGTGATCACCCGGAAAACTATAGCGCTATAGCGCCTGATTCTTAGCGGATTCCGAGCGACGTCGTGTGATCACCCGGAAAACTATAGCGCTATAGCGCCTGATTCTTAGCCGATTCTGAGCAACGTCGTGTGATCACCTGGGAATGTATAGCGCTATAGCGCCTGATTCTTAGTGGATTCTTGCTGCTTTTGGCCCCGTGGGATAAGGTCCTATATAAATTTATTTGTTCATCTGATTCTTACTGGTCACGAATACCTAATTTCAATTTTTGCACCTTTCTCAAAACAACATATTTGAGCTAGTGATATTTTTCTTTTTCTTTTCTTTCTGCCAACTTAGCAGAGCACCCTAGAACCTCAAAACTTAGGCCGCTGTCTCAACCCCTAAACTCTATGGTTCACCTTTTCTAATTTGGCCTCCTCCTTCTGACCTCCCTTGCTCCTAACATATGTATTGAAGAGCCAACACAAGGGCAAATCTGTATAGAAATCAACACTATGCACGCACATACAAATATAACTTTTCTATTTTGTCATATTCTGTAGACATGAGAAGGTCATTTGTTACCTTCTGTTGGTTCCTGGGAGTCAAAAGACTGTACCTTGTCTGGACAGCATAGTGAGTGTAGCCCACACACTCCTCTCTTTTTTCCAGACCCATCATCCATATTGGTCTAATATCACAGTTGTGAAAACTTATCTGTTAATGGCATCAACTCTGCAGTTTAGTGGGTAATGGCACCAACAATGTAACTTCAGTAGTTAATGGCTTCAGTTATGTCTTGGTGTAAATCTCAGCCATGAACACAGCTTAAGGCGAGACATTACAGTTTAAGGCAAGACAACTCCAAACCCTTCCTCTGTTAGTAATATTGAGATAAACTAGCCTTCCTCAATCTTGGGAACAGGGCTGCTGAGAAGATATATGACACACCTTGAAAATATAGTAAAGTTAAAGGTGTTCCCCATTGGCAAGATTGTCAAGTCATGTCTGACCATACGGGGCGATGCCAAAGAGCCAGTGTTGTCAGAGACTAATCTGTGATCATGTGGCCAGCATGACTGCACAGAACGCTGTATACCTTCTCACTGAAGTGGTACCTATTTATCTACTTGCATTTGTATGCTTCTGTACTGCTAGATTGGCAGAAGCGTGGAGGAAAATAGCTATGTATCTACTAAAACCAGAGTTCAAAGCAGTTAGGCATAGTAGTGATACAGCCCTGGGGGTACATCCCATTAAATTAAAAAAGATTTGCATCTTTTAGTTAAGTGGGCTTGAAAATGCAGATTGTGGACTATGTTCTAAATATATTACTTCCCTTGAAAATGCAATATAGAATTGTTTTACTGATATTAGTAGCAATTGCTGCACTGTAAGTAAAATGGGATCTCAGATTATGAGAACTGCCTTAATCCAATACAGTCAACTAAAAAGTTATTATTGGTGAAATATCATTGGCACCTGAACCTTAGATGGCTGTATTGGCAATTACTGCTTGGCCGAACAACTCTTCAGACTGGTCAGAAATGTCTAGCAGGGTAGTTGTGTTAAGTTTGTTGCAACAAAAACAAAAGAGAGCTTTGCAACATCTTAAATTTTTTCATAGGTTTGTGTGGACCTAAGCCCCCTTCTTCAGATGCATCTTATGACATGGGATATCTGAATGACAAACAAAACCTTGGCATATGGGCAGTGTTGCACATGTCTGAACCACACAACCATAAGTGGTTAGTACAAAAGCATGGAAAAATAAAAGCCACAGTATCACAAATGGTATGGAAATTAAGAGTTCACCTCTCTTAAATTATAATTTTTCTGGTCAATCTTCAGGGTATATTCGAATAAATTCAAAATTCCTTTGTAGATGTTAAAAGCAAATTCAGAGATATGTGCTGGAGCCATGATATCTTCAACATGCCCATTCCTGTGTTGAAATGTAATTACATCCTTGACCTCTCTCTCAAACAATTCTGTCAGTTTGGGTGAGCGAATGAAGCGCTGCCAGGGGTAGATGCCATTGTAGTCAAATACTTCAAAAGAGTGGGCCTGTTAGACAGAAAAGCAAAATTCAAACACTAAATTTCTTGTTATTTTCCCCAGCTCCTGGGGCTTTCATGTAGCTAATTTGAATGGCAATCTATTTTTAACATTTTAAACAAAACAAAACAATAAACAACACTCAAGGAAACCACAGATTCTTCCTATTTAGGTTTCTAGAATGGCTATACACAAGGTTGCAGCATTACATGTGCTATTTAATTTTTTTAAAGCATCTATATGTCACAGTATGTTAAGTGTAACCTGCACATGGAAAAAGAAAGGAGAAGAAACAAAAGGAAATCCATGACATGGTGTGTGAGATGTTTCTGTAAATACATAGCCTTTCTCTGTATCTAAAACAGGGATGGGAAAAGTGCCTTCCTGGAGCCGCACATGGCCACCAAGGCTATTTTTGTTGCCCTTGACCACAAACTTCTGGATCTGCCTCCTTAAACAGATGAACTACTTAACCTGGAAGAGTGACCTTCCTATTTTTGAAGCTGCAGGATCAGCGATTCACCATTTAAATAGTGCATAGAGGCTCCTTGCACTGTTTAACATGAATTTAAATTCTGATTGCTCCCCCCCCCCACACACTTTTGTAAGGAACCTGTGAGGATGTCCAGTACAGAAATGAAAGGGAATGACAATTTTTGATCATTTGCTCTACACAGTATCCAAAGTATTAACAAATCCTTTTCAGAATCAAGTTGGACCCAATTTCCTACGGGCCTTTGCAGACTGCTAGAAATAGTGCAAATTGAGTCCACTTTAAGGGTTAGGGTTAGGATTAGGGAATCATGGGAACTATATTTTATTGTGGTACCGGAGCTCTCTGACAGAGAAGGCTCAATGTCTCAGCAAAAAACAACAACAATTCCCATGATTCCCTAGCACTAACCCTAACCCTTAAAGTGGACTCAATTTGCATTATTTCTGGCAGTCTGCAAAGGCCCTTAAGACTCCAAACTATGTATGGGGCTTACCATGGAGCTTTTAGGTCAGGGGTAGGCAACCTTTCCCCTTTAAGGGCCGAGGGACTTCAGCTCCCAGAAGCCTCAGCCATGTTGGCCAATAGTCCCATGTTGGCCAATAGCTCCTGGGATTCTGGGAGCTGAAGTCCCTCAGCCCTTAAAGTGGAAAGGTTGCCTACCCCTGTTTTAGGTACTGTAGTAGTTTAGGACCAAATTTTGAATTTTACTTGTTTGGACCCAGCAATACTATTGAGTTTATTGCATGGCACTTTCAGGAGCAGGAACTGAACAGAACGGGACAGCATGGGATGGGCAAGAACACAAGTTGCCACAAAGGGGAGAACACTACCGATGCTGCCAGAAGCCCCTAAGCCATTCCCCAGCCTTTCCTGGAAGGCGATTCTGAAGGCGACTACTGGCGGCATCGGCGGCATTCTCCTGTGCGGTAACTTGCATTCTTGCCTCATTCCATGCCATTCCGTTCTGTTCAGTTCACATTCCTGAAAGTGCTGTGCGATAAACTCATGTGTTTCACCTTATACAATGCTCACCAATATTTAACACAGGGGTAGGCAACCTTTCCCCTTTAAGGGCCGAGGGACTTCCGCTCCAGAATCCCAGGAGCTATTAGCCAACATCGGACTATTGGCCAACATGGCTGAGGCTTCTGGGAGCTGAAGTCCCTCAGCCCTTAAAGGGGAAAGGTTGCCTACCCCTGATTTAACAGATGAAAACACATGTGGTTGAACCATATCAGAGTATGGCCAAAGGGTGCTACCAGGTGACAATACAGGAAAAATTATTAATGAAGAAGAATGCACAGAACTTGCTGTCTTAAACAGAGAAATCCTGATATTTATGCATTGAGTTTAGGGAGGTCAAAACTCTGGGAGTTTCTTCCCCTTTCCCCTCTTGCTTTGTTCATTGAGTGCAGGTGGCTTTTGCACTTCAAACTCAGTTTAAAGAAAATGAAGTTAAGATGAAGGTAAAAGGGAAAGTAGAAGGAAGAAAGAAAAGCTGGTACATTTGAAAAGCAGCAATGGGAGTGGGGTGGCAGAAGATTAACTGGCTATTGGAACAGTTGGAGGGTATACTATCCCTTCATAAACTGGCTTTGTCATTTCATTGCTTAGCTCTTTAAACCATAACTTACCAGATCTGAAACAGGGACTTCCAGTTAACTTCATTTTCTAAGCCATAGAAGCTCAAAGCAGAACTGCATTAAGGTTTATGGTCTCAGTAAAATAACCTTAAATACTGTAGTTGAAGTCTAGTTTTAAAAGGAAATGGCTTAAACAATTGAGGATTGTAATGTCAAAGTAAATGAAAGGAGAAAGGGACTAGTGAAAGAAGAATGTGCTGGCCAACATTAGTTTATGGCTTGCTAAAACCTCATGTAGACCCTAGCCTAGACTGTGGAATGACCTGCCAGAAGAGAGATGACAGCTGAATGTGCTGTCTGAATTTAAATCAACATTAAAAACCAGTCTCTTCCAGCAGGCTTATCCTGATGATTTTTAAGTTGTGAATTTTAAATATTAAAGTTTGGATGTGGATTGTTTTAATATGTTCACATTTTATTTGTCCTTTTAAATTGATGTGTGTTTTAACTGATATGTTTTAACTGATATTGTTTGTTAATTGTTATTGTGCCCCTGCTTCAATCTATGGAGAAAGGCAGGTAAGAAATAAATATTGTTGTTGTTGTTGTTGTTGTTTAGAAAGCATAAATTGTTATGCTTGAAAAGGCCCATACCTAAGAGGGCTTTAAGTAGATTCTCTTATATTTTATTTTTACTTTAAAGCGGGTTCAGGAGTCTGGATTTGTTGGAACAACAGTGGAAGTGGAGTAGGTATTTAATTCTTTCCTTCCCAAATAAATGTTTCCTCATTCTTAATCCTAAAAGACCTTGTTAGCCTTGCAGAGGAAAACAACAACAACAATACAGGTTCTTCCACCTGTAAAGTGACTTGAAAGGACAGGGTTAAACATATTTTCTGTTGCCTCCCTTAATATTGCTGTAATCAAATGTGTCACATTAAAATATCAGGAAATCCATTTATGTAACTGTAACATTAGTTTAGAGATCTTGTGTGATGTAGTGGCTTGAGTGTTGGACTATGACTCTGGACACCAGGGTTAGAATCCCTGCTTGGCCATGGAAACCTTAAGCAAGTCACACTCTCTCAGCCTCAGAGGAAGGCAAACCCACTCTGAACAAATCTTGCCAAGAAAACCCTGTGATAGGTTATCACAGGTTGGAAATGACTTTAAGCTACACATCATAATGACCAACAATATTAGTCATCTTGAAGATTACAGGGAATGCCAGGCTGTATAGCACCCAGAAATAACCAATATTTCACCAAAAATGTGATTAATAGTACTTCTGTGGGTGTTGTGACAGATTCCTATCATTTAGCACATTTCAGGAGGATGCATGGCAGGAAATAGCTACCTCAGGACAGAGACCTAGCAAACATTTCTGGAACAATGCTAAAGTTAGACAAACCAATTCAATTTCATTATTGCCTTCTTATGTTTATAAATTTAGTGAAGACAATGCGGGTAGAAGAGAAGAATCTGCCCTTTTTTCTTATGCTCTGTGGTAAGATCAGTTTGAAAAGGGTGCCCACTAATCAGATATCCTTGGAGATTATTGCACTCTGTTTAAAGCACCTTATCCCTGATGGGATAGAGGCATGTTTAATTTTAAAAACAGTCCTTATCACATTTATCCACGGCCTTATCACATTCACCTGTGGAAAATCCCATTCTTGAAAAGCCACAGAATAAGCCCAGGTGGCATCTTGGCTGCACTCGCCTGGCCACAGGTGAATGCGATAAGACTTGTTTAAATTAAACACACCTCTATTCTATTGGAGATG
The DNA here is from genome assembly GCA_020142125.1 of Phrynosoma platyrhinos. Taxonomy (NCBI): domain Eukaryota; kingdom Metazoa; phylum Chordata; class Lepidosauria; order Squamata; family Phrynosomatidae; genus Phrynosoma; species Phrynosoma platyrhinos. Next base: position 177,941,474 of record CM034706.1, on the reverse strand, counting down.
AGGTGTTTTAAACAGAGTGCAGTAATCTCCATTGACATTTCCTCCTTGCTCACTAGTTCTGTCATTGACCCTTTTTCTTGTTGCTGGTGAAAGTTTATTGCACCAAACATGCATATTGAGGTATCTATGATTGAAATGGTGTATTTTTCTGCCATTTGAAGTACCATTGAGGTGAGTCCTTAGTTGCCTTTCACAGATCTACAGTGATAAGTGGCTATAGTGGGGATACATGAGCAGGTAAATTGGATATTATGCCTCACATTTGTGAACCTTCTATGATCCTGTTTTTTTGTTATTTCTGTCCTCAGCCTAAAACAGGTCTGCATAATTTCTGCCCTATGGAGTTGAACACTACCCTCCAACCCACCAGGGGCTAAATAAACTTCCTATTTTTGTGTGCCAAGCCCTGAACTAAGGTATGTCAGCTGCATGTCGTGGCAAAGGGATAGACATGGCAGTGAGGCGGAGAGTTATTTCTGTAAATCTATCAGAAATTCTTCTGCTTTCAACTGTAAGAGCTAAGGGAATACTTAAGATATAAGTGGCTATGGTAAAATCATACTCAGTGTATAATTGTATAGGATTTTCCAAGGAAGGGCAGCAAAGGCCTTCATGAAGCCAAATATCAGTTATGTTTTAGATATTAAACAGAAAGCTCAAATATGCAGAGTAGGGGGGGGGGAATGGCCATGTTCACTCTGTAGCCATTAAAATAGTCACATGAAATTAATCACCAGAAATATGCAATAGAATCCAGCTTTACTTGAAAAGATATGGCTGTTTACAATTTACAAAAATCATCTGATTAAATACTTTCAGGCATTACAGCCTGAGAACAATTGAATTGATCCAGCAATAAATTATTGTGCATCTGAAATTACATCTTATTGTCTGTTTGACCACACAGCAGAACAAATCCTCCGAGACTGATGTTGGCTTGAGCTGAGTGAGAATTAGCTGGGAAAGTGTGAATTGGAATTTAGGTCGGTGCATAAAAAATAAGAGTGTTAGTTGAATTCTACCTGAGCTGACAAAACTAACACTTCAGAGAAAAAGTAACATTCATATTAGATTACTTTTCTTACCTGCACAAGCTTGCGGTCTGAATCAATCTGACCAATATCCACTTTACATTTAACTTTTATTCCAGCACTTGCGAAACCTTTTCCTGGAAGTCTATTTCGAATTTCAAACTCATAGTCATAAGAGAAAATTTGGTTTCTATTTGATTTAATTTCTGAAAAAAAAATAGGTATGATAGGTAATGTAGGAAAAATATTTGATTATTTAATATCTAAACTACCTAAAATAATCTAAGAGTGTGAACCACACTTCCAAGATTGAATAGATGTATTTTATTTTCTTCATAGGAATAAATGGAGGGATACTGGTACTTACGTTGAACTTGTTGCTGACAACCTGAAATATAAAAACAGAAGTTAAAATATACACATGGGTACAACATACATAGCACTTGTTTTGTTAAAAAGATGTTGCTTTATTCATGCAGATTCAGCTATAAATATTCCCCAATTATTTGCAATAATGAAAATAACCCTTTTTAATTTTATAAATAAGTATTGGACTATTTTAAATTCTAATCGAAAAAAGATCAATTTTTTTTTTAAAATAAATTTTGTGACAGGTGATGAATCCATACTTACCCACAAGGGTTAAGACTATTGCTAGAATTAAGACCTTCATTGTTAAGGGGGAAGGTAAAACTTTTGGACTGTTCTCTCTTTTATAGAAAATTACTCAGTCACATGCTTAATTTGCAAATCATTAAAATAAACCAGCACATTTTGGGTTCAGTATTGATTGCCCCAACAAACAATCTAACATTACAAAACCATGGCACAAATGTTTGACCAGGTCAGAAGCGGTCCAGATACTGAGATTTCAGGGCCAAAATCTGAGACTTAATGATAGCCACTTTTGATTTCATAGGGGTCAGACCCTGCTGGTACCACTGGATACAATACCTTAAGAAGCAACCACAGTTGCACAAAGTATGTCATTTGAGAAAAAATATCAAGCAGAAAAGATTAAGAAAATATACATATATACACATATTTTTCAAGACAGTGCTCTTGCACTAAGATTCCTCTGCCTTGCACTGTGGATTAAAGGAGAGGGGCCAAACTCTGAGCCTTGGAGCTGGGCTGTGTGATATGGAAATCCTTATGCCTTTAGTTAAATGCACATTATACATTAAAAAAACACTAACAATTGAAATTTCTAGTAAATTCTAGTAAAAAAATATATAATTTTAGTAAACAACATGGCTTAACAAAGAAATTTTGGAACATAACAAAAAGAGAGGAAACAATATGGCATAATTCAGTGCTATACATCTTTTTAGATGTTTGTGTAAATCATGAAGGATGAGGGCCAAGATCTTGCCTTGTCAGATGTAACTATGATGCAGTTACATCTGATGATTCTGCCTCCTACAAAATCTACCTTTTCCAGATGCAGTGTCCCTGTTGGAGGGTTCCCAAGGTGCTGAAGATTGGGGCACTGGAAAATGGCATCTGATCACTGGATTTGTTGAGAACAAGCAGTTGAAGAAACCACTCAAGGGAGGTTATCTCATTAATAAATAAGGCGATTGATTACCTCTTCCGAATTAGGGACGAATACTGGATGCAGCCAGGTATTATCATGTGGATTTTTTTTTTTTTGCCTCCTGGCTTCATCCAAGCAAAAACACAGTTAAAATGTTCCTTCAGCTGGCCGATTTGTAAAGCCAGGAAGCTTCTGAAAGTGAAAAAAGGCCAGTTGAGGGAGCATTTTAGCTCTGTTTATGCCTAGATGCAGCCGGGAGGCAAAAAATCCATGTGATAATTCTTGGCTGCATCCAGTATTCATTCCTAATTTGGAAGAGGTCTTGCAGCAACTGCTTATCTCAAGACATCTCATGAGGAGGAGAGCAGTGCAGATGCCATTTTCCAGAATAGCAGTCTGCAGTACCAGGAACTCTTTGTTTGAAGTGAAAGGGTAGGTAGACCCACTGAAAGAATTGATCAATGGTTGGGATTAAGAATAGGATTTAGGCCTCTCTTTCTATCAGGGAATAAATTTTAGTCATTACTAATTAGCCAGCATGGTGTAGTGGTTTGGGGTTCAAATCCCTGCTTGACCCTGGAAATTCACTGGGTGACCTTGGGCAAGTCATATACTCGTTCAGCATCAGAGGGAGGCAATGGCAATGAACAAATCCAGCCAAGGAAATCCTATGATAGGTTTGCCTCAGTGTTGCCATAAGTCAGAAAGGACTTGAAGGCACACAAGAACAGATTTTATGCAGACTATGGTCTGAAGCCAGGGATATAGGG